>CANTUQ010000098.1:11690000-12290000 GCA_947683425.1 Excoecaria cochinchinensis
TGCCCTTTGACCTAACTTTTGCTTAGAGTGCCAATTACGGTTTTCATCTCTAACGGCCTTTTTTTTTTGCAGGTGGCTACAAGAAGAACTGAAGTTACTGTCAGAACCTCCTTATATAGCAATCCGCAATTATTCGCTGAGACATCTTCCCTTGAGCAGCGATTATATCCCCTCACCTCCTCCGACGAAGGTGTTGCTAGATTGGGTGAGGTGGCTAACAAGGGTTAACTCCCTATGCCCCTGGCTCTCTTTTCTGTTCTCTTGTGGGGATTTCCTGATGCCACTTTGGATATCATCACCTGTTGCGTTTGATAGTTCGGAGGGATTCAAGATGTCGTGAGGCATCCTCTATCTTTCCAGGGGTGGCATCTCATCCTCGGCCTTCACTCCTAAGTACCATAGCCCTGGATACGGCTGCTTGCAAAAACTGTCATACTGCAGATCAGAAACTACACCTTTCCCCCCACCGGTGCCCATAATTGGTGGGTGTTTAGTCCCGCATTTGATAACAGGGCCCATTGACTTAGGCATCTGGCCGGTGAGAGCAGGAGCAGAGTATAGCCATTTAGATTTCACACATTCAGTAATGAACAGTGTTTCTCTTTTTATAAAAGAATTAGGAAATGATGAGTACATGAGTTGAACTGCTTTTGTTTTATGTATTTGTAAAGACTGTGTGTATTTCAGCATGATTTCTCCATATATGATCACCATTTAACGTAGATTCAGAATGCAAAATTACATCTAATCTTGGAGTGGATCTTGTAAGCATCAGACTCCTATTTCCAATCAACCCTCTTGGGTTTTCTTGATTGGATATTTTCTCTCAAGCCTCTAATTTTTGCCCAGAGTGCCTTTTTCGGTTTTCACCCTGATGAGGCGTCCAATTTTAGCAAGGCCGCCTTTTTTCGATTTTCAACCCGCAGGGCATTTATTCTCTTCTTTTGATTTTTAGTCTTTAGCCATGGACCTTCTCGAGTCTGTTGATATTGATCGATTACCCGAGCTCATCTCCATTGCTGTCTATTAGAATCGCTACTCCCTTGCATACCAATCTCTTAAGAATAAACCTTCCTATGTTGGCTTGAATTTAGCTTGTATGTCCAGGATGCTTGATTTCATTTGCCTGGAGACTGAATATCCTCCTTTCCAGTGAGTGTTTCCTGACCTTCTTTCCAAATTATCAAACAAGTCTTTTCTGATAGATTCGGTTGTGATAATAAGCCTGCGACCTATTTTTGTCTAACATGTTCAAATGCTGTAATCGCTTCGAACCGTCTTGGCCAAGATCTCCTTGACATTCTTATTAACACCCCTTACCGCCCCATTGGCATTGAGGGAAATACGTAGAGGACTTGTGATGCTAAATGCCATACTTCTGGAGCGTCTCCCTAGCCTTAGGCACAAATTGCCCTCCGTTCTTGAACACAATGTGGTGCGGGGGACTGCATTGGCACATCAAATTCCTTTCGATGAACTTATCCATATCCAGAGCATCGACTTTCCTAAAGGACCCAGCTTCCACCCACTTGGTGAAGTAGGCAATAGCAATTATAGTGGACCCAGATCCGTTAGAGGCCGTAGGGCGCATTTCCCCTAAGATATCTATTCCCCAAACTCGAGCAATCCGTATCCATTGTAGGTCAATAGGACCCTTTCGGTCGTTTTCGGAGGTCAAGAAGAATGGCAGAGCACGGGTATGCATGAATTAACGGGATTCAAAAAAAGCTTATCCTAAAGATGGCTTTTCTTCCTTTCCTTTTATTTTATTTTATTTTTTGCCTCTTTTTTGTTTTTGTTTTTGTTTTTGTTTTTTGCTCTTTTTTTTTTGCTATTGTTGTTGTTGTTTTTTTTTCTTAGACAAGCCTGGTTCAAATCCTGATAGTTCACACATGCACGTATCTCCTTTCTTAACTATTAGGATAACGTTGGCCAACCAAGTCGGGTGTCTCTGATAAAAAATTTAGCCTCGCTTCCGCTTGTGGATTTCTTCTTTGAACCTTTTTTGTCCATTGTAGCTTAAGTCTTTTGAGTCTCTGCTTGACTGACCCATGATTGGAATCTATTGGCATTGCATGCTCGGTAACTTCATAATCATATCCTGGCATGTCTTCGTAGGTCCAGGCAAAGACTTTTTTATTTTATTTTTTTATTTTCTCTCTTTTAATCTCTCTTCAAGAGTCATAACAGATGTTATCAAGATTTTCTTTGGGTTTCCCAAATTTCTGAGATTAAATGAAATGGCATCATTTGAATCATTATTAAATATGAATGTGTCATGATCATGCATAGTGAAATCTCAAGAAAATATCACACAGATAAGTGAAATCATTCATTTCATTTAATAAAAACTAGAATTAAAAAATGTCATTGCCAAATAGTTCCGGAAGAAAAAGAACATCCAAATAGCTATCTTTTTCCAATTTCCACCAGCACAGCTGTTTCGGCCAATGGTTCATCACCATCCGCGGGAACCGTCTTTCTCTCCACTTAGGTACTCAATTTGTCTTCCTCTCCTTCTTTCGCTCTTCTGGGTCAGACATTAATTCTTGAATACGATCTCTCAGAGGACAATAATAGTCTGTTCTATGCCCTGTGTACTGGTGATATGCACAGTACCAGTCTGTCTTGTGCCTAGACTGTACTTGGCTTGGGGCAAGCCCGGCTGACAAGGGTTGTAACTTTCCTTCCTTTAGGAGGCGGGTGAAATACCAAGACAATGGCCTACCTAAGATAGTGAGGTGGCGCCGAGTCATTCCCGTGGCTGAAACTTCTGCTGCCCCAGGTTTGCTCCCGTTACCACTATTGCTTCCTTTGCTTTCGCCCAAGGCCAAGTTTGCAGGCTTAGCCATTTTGTCCAGATGTTCGGCCTCAGCTTCGATGGCTATATCTTTAAGCGACTCCCAGTCTTTGAGTCCCTTCATCTTTAGTACCTCTCTTAGGTACGGGCTAGCATTCCTGATGAACAACCTTATCTGGTCAGGGGTATCAGGTTTTCTCTTTATTTCCATGACCCAGTTTCTCCATCTAGTAAGGTACTCCTGGAATGACTCCTTGGGCCTCTACTGCAGTAGCTCTAGGTCTTTCAGAGTGACCTCCATTCTTGTACTGCAATCATATTGCTTAAGAAATTTTTCAGTCAGCAAATTCCAATCCTCCTTAGACCTTCTGTCCAACCCATGGTACCAATCGTGTAACACCCAAAAACGGGCCTAGTCGGAATCGGCAGCTAAGTCGTTTGAGTGAAGGGTATTTCGGTAATTTATGCATGAGTAATATGGATAATAAGGATTTAATTGCTAAGAAATTAATTAAATAAGTTTAGTAAATGAATTATCTAGTGGAACATGTGTATGGTACTTAGGAAGTGATTTGGGCAAGATTGTGACACTTGGGTTTGTAAGATGATGACAAGTGGTTTATAAGGAAATGTTAGAGTGTGATTGAAGTATATGGAAGTAGGATGTAAATGAGTTTTAAGAAATAATTATCAAGTGCATTATGGGTATGGAACTTAAGATGTAGGATATTTCTATGAGAAGTGATTTAGTGTGTGCATGTGTATGGTGACTTGAGTTGAGAGTCAAAGTGAATTACTTGGACCAATGGGAAGTGGGCATGTGGATTTGGGATAAGAAGCAATTAATGGGAAAGGTAAGAGGAAAGAGAGAGAGAAAAGCAAAACACAGGAATTTGGAAATTCCCGTTCTCCCTCTCTCGTCCTCCTCTTCTTCTTCTTTTCCTCATTCTTTGCTCTTTCTCCTTGCTTCTCTTTTGGCTGGATGTGGTGCTTGTTTAGAGGTGGTTTTGGGTGAGTATTAGAGCAAGATTGAAGAGTTGGTGATGACAAGAGGAAGCTCAAGGGAAAGGAAGATTGTAGATAGAAGCTAGAAAGTGACTTTGGATCTTTGATTTACAGGTTTGGGAAACTTTATTTGATATATATGAAGTTTTGTATATATATATTCTTGTATGATATAAGTTTCTTGATTGTGTGGGTGATGATAGATGATGATGGTAGTGAGTGTTAGTTTAAATTGCTCAATCGTGTATGTGAGTAGGTTTTTAGGTGAAACTGGATTAAAATGCACTTGATCTTTCTTCATTAATTAGGCTGTATTGTGAGTTTGAGAACTCCCAATCATGCGATTTTTGAACCATTAGAACCATGAATTCCATTTCTTTAAAAGTCTCAGAAATAGCCTTGGACTAAGTCTGGATCTAAGAGCCTGAATTTTTAATAAAACCGTAATGTTTCTTCTTGTGTCGGGTTATTTGACTAGTATAGGTTGTGGAATTCATATCTGACGTTATAGATGTCCAATTGACCTGAAACTTGTTTCTTTTGAAAGTTAAGATGTTGGGGAACATTTGTTAAGAAGACCACTTTTCCTAAAAATGAGTTTTAGAGGTCGGTTTTCACGATATAAGTTTGTGGTAAAAAGCAGTCTGTTAGGTAGCTGTGGCGAGCCTCTGTCGCGAGCGCGACAGGTGTCGCGACCTCGCGACAGAAAAACATGTTTTAAGCCTTTTCTTCTCTATTTTTGAGTCTAGGGTTGACCCGGATCAATCCCGTATCTTTCCCATCAGTTATTACGCATGTTTAAGGTAATTAATTGGCTATACAAGTAATTATCGTTGGGAAAACTTAGGAGTACGTTTAAGATTTGTGTTTTAACTAGTAATTAATCATAGATATAATCCTATGAAGGATTGTTTATGAATGAGTGCTATTATGTGATAGTCTCATGAGTAACCTTAGCATGAAGAACCATATGTATGAATACATTTAACGTGGGTGCGATTGAGTTGATTGACGAATAAGGTTGTTATTATAAATTGTGTATATGGATATTGTTAGTGGCATGTTTTATTGAAATTCTTGATACAAATGTTGGATTTATATTGTTAATGATGTGTGACTTGCTGGAAATGAGGTAAGAGACCTTTGGAGGTGTTTGGTGTGTTTGTGGGTGAGTTTGAGGAAGGAAAGATCTTGTAAAATTCTGTAGAATTTTGGAATCACGACTCTGTCGCGAGCGCCACAGAGACCAGTGATTTTGATGTTGTGCCGTCGCGAGCACGCGACGCTGTCGTGAGCCCGCGATGGCAATAGCTTGTCTGCTCTCTGTCGCGAGCGCGACAACCGTCGCGATCGCGACAGAGCATATTGTTGGCCTGTGCTATCGCGAGCACGCGACTTGTCGCGACCCCGCGATAGCAATGCTTGTCCTCTGTCGCGATCGCGATAACGTCGCGAGCGTGACAGAGCTGGGCCTTCTCTCCTTCCCGCTATCGCGAAGTCCGTCGCGCACGCGCAGCGAAGAGACTATGGTCTCTGTCGCGGGCGCGACAGACATCGCGAGCGCGACAGATGTGTTGTGCTGAATGAGTTTTCTTTGGTGATTCCAATGTCTAATTTCCGAACTTGTGATATCTTTAGGTTTATAATTGGACTATTTTATGAAGTATATTAATATAATTTGATGTATTGTGCATGGGCAATGTTATTAATGACATGAACAATTTGCTGAGCATCATGGATTGAGTTTGATTTACTAAGCAAGCTTCAGAATTATATGCTTATTATGAATAATGTGCCATGCTTAAATGTGATTGGTGTGAAGCATGACCTGCGAGAGTCAGTCTAGTGGATAGTTAGGCATGCCTAATAGAGTCTTTGTAGCTGCAGCGCCCTTTGAACGATTTGGACCCTGATCAGGTCCCACGACTGGTTCCTCGCGAACCCCTATCAGTACGGATCCTCGCGATCCTTTTTAATGTGGTTGGATCGGGTTAAGATCCCTCATCAGTAAAATGCTTTTGTGACAAAATAAAATGATTTTCGATTAGTACCCGTAAGGTACTCTCTGGCCGACTTGTACCCGTAAGGTACTAATCAGTTCACTCGTTATCCACTATTATGAGTCAGCAGGTATTTTGATGGTTTGTTTTATTCTGTTTTGAAATAGCCATTAGAATGTGATATCTGAATGAGCAAGAATCAGTTTATATGTATATGAATATGACTACGGGCTTCAGAAGGTAAATCTGTATTTAGTAAACATGACTTTTCAGTTAACATGATTATCCGTACTTGGCATGTGATTTGTTATTAGTTTCTGAATGCTTTGAAATGATTCGATCGATGTATTTATGTATATGAGTTAAGCATGGTTTTATTGTGTACAAGCATGTGAATCAAATCGGTTGTGAGGGTAAGTATATAAGATGTAATCGTACTTTCTGCATGGTTTTGATATGAATGTGAAGTGATGTGATTATGCCTTCAGTCTCCGTTATGGGAGTGTTTACAGCATGATATGCTATGTATTAGAGTTGTGCAGCAGAAGTGTGGTGTTTTGGATGTTTTCTTAGGTATGTGGCTCAGCATGATAACACTGGTGTCGTGTTTTGTGTTATGACTGTTTTGGCCCATTCCTGATATATGTATATGATTATGTGTGTGAGTTTTCGAATGAATGCCTTTATTATGCAAGTATGTTTAGATATGTGTTTTGAATATCCGCAATTGCCATTTGAATGTATTTTGCCTTGGCGACCATTGTGAATGGCCATCCATACTCTTGTGTGTTCTCCCCACTAAGCGTTTATCGCTTAGCACGGATTTCCTTTCCGTGCAGGTGGCAGGTGGGTTCTGTTCGAGTCGCGCTTCTGCAGGGTCGGCCACGTAGGAGTTAGAAGTTCTGGATTTTGTTCATCTTCTGTATCTCAGCTTTTGTATTTATGTAGTATTGTTTATGTAATTAATTATGTATTTATCTTGAGTTTTCTTTTGGGAATGTAATAGTTAGTATGTCTTTATGTTAAGTTATTCCTTTATTTTATTTAGTTCGCTTATGCTTCTGTTGAATGGTCGTATTTATGCTTCTGTGCATGCTTCTGCTTAGTGCCTGCGCATATGTGAGTTATTGCATGATCAGTCTGCGACCGCAAGTCAAGGTAAGTTTTTAATTAACCCGTATTTTCGTATGCGTGTTATGTATGTTTGTATACTTCCGCATTGTGCTTATGCTTATCTGTGTAAGTGAGCGTCGGGTAGCACGTCCGTCGGCGTCCTTCCAACGGGGGCGGCGATGGGGGTGTTACAAATCGGCTGTTGGACCTATTAGACTAAGGCAAAAATACTCTACCTTCTGTTTCTTCGTTAGTCCTGTACCCTTCATGATCAGGGTGTACTGCTTAACATGTGCAGAAGGGTCCGAAGTACCATCAAATTTTGGCAAGTCCGGCATCTTAAACCTCTAGGGCAACAGCTCTCCATCACCCAAATCTATATCTTCAGGGATGATCCCTTTCCCGGCTGACAGCAAACGCATAATCACTTCGATCTTTTCTTCCATTTTCCTCACTAGATCATCTTCTACTTTGGGAATTTTATTTCTCACAGCCTGAGGAATTACTAGCTCATCCTCTTCCTCTATTATGAAATCATCTTCCAGGTTAGGAATTCTCCTTTGCTCAGCTGGTGCTGCCGTTCTAGGCTCGACAGGTGGTTATTGCACAGTGGCAGCTGCTATAGGAGTTTCCCCTACAATAGGGGTTTCAACTTGCTCCACAGCAGGAGCCACATATGGTTGTCCAGTATTGGTGCCATTTGGGCGACGATGCTCCCCATCATCGCTAACATCTTTCTCTCAAAATCCTCTAATATTTGGTCCAAATCTTGTGTCATTAAGGCACCAATTTCTTGTGGTAAATCTGCCATCACGGACCCTAGAATCTCTGCTAATCGATTCGAACTTTGATTGCTCCTCAGGCAACTACAAAGACCCCAAAACCTCCCAGGTAAATGGTCTATAGTGGCTAAAAAATCCAAGGGGTTAGGATGATGCGTGGATGACATATAATGCATGATCGTGCTATGTAGATGATCCTCGATGAGTAAAAGATTAATAAAAGATTAATAGATTACAATGATATGATGCGATGCATGGAAAAAATTATATGTAGGATGATATGTACATGTGAAAAATAATACGCAGACAAAAGGATATACGCACACAAAAATGAATTGCATATGTTTTTTTTTCATTAACATGTATGAATGACACGCGATGCATGAGTGTACTGTACACCATCCACAATCACAAGCAAGCAAATAGATCCTTCCAACCTTATCACTCCCACACAAGGGGTAGTGCAGTCTCTTCCCTAGGCGGGCTTAGTCCATGGGTCAACAGGGGACCCTATGAATGCGCAAAGTGCACGGTGAAAAATCGGCAGCATAACACTCTTAATTTAAAGCACATGCGTATGGGTTTTGGCCATTACATATTTGAACAATTCAATTAAATTAAGGTGAACCTACCGGGGCATGAAAGCCTTTGATAGAGATCACTCAATTTGCTTGATTTTTTCTAATGCATAATGACTCACATCACAAGTACTGTATTACGGTTCATACCACCTAGGGGAAGTTTCTATTTGCCATTACATGAGCTTTGGTCAATGGTGATGATACTTTAGGGCTATCCAAGCATGCTCCCTGCCAACGGGTCTAGCTCGTCGTGAGCATGACGACCGATCGGGTCTCCATTAAATATACCGCGAGGTACTAGGCTTGGAATGGTGATTATCCCTAACGCTTTCCTACAATGAGTGAAAGTAGGGTCATGCTTCGGGAATGCACCGGGGTAAAATAAGGGACCAACTAGCGTAATTCTAAGGCTCTAAAATGATGTGATGCAATTTTCGAAAAGAGATAGAATTTTAAGTTTTAAAAACTCAATTATAAATTTTAACCAATACACTTTCAGAGCAAAGTCACAAACAGTCCCCAGCGGAGTCGCTACTGTGACACGCGCTGAACCTAGCAAAGGCCCTCGTTGAACCCGCTTTTAGGATTCGAGGGATTGGTTTGCGTCTTTTGATCTTGGGTGCCATGAGACATCATGGATGCCTCCTTCCCAATAGAACATTGGGAAGGATCATCTAGCCTCACGATGCCTTTAGGCACCTTTGAGGTATTTTGGAGTCGCCACCCAATTTATAAGAAATTAAGAAAGGTCTCTAACCTCTTATCGGTCTAGACCAGAGATTGGTGTTCGGAACTTCACTCTTATTTATGCTTTGGTTAATTATAAATGAGTTTTTAACTTCCTAAAATTCTATATCTTATCTCAATTAAAGTGCACTACAAGCACTCAAAAGCTATAAAGGAAAGCAATAAAGAAAGCGATAAATAAAGCGATAAAGGAAAGCAGTAACACGCCAAGCACACAATTGCAAGAGGAATTGGGGCGGAATACAACCTCAATAAAACAAGAATAAAAATATAAATTGGGACGGAATACAATCCCAAATGAAAATTAAATAATGTTGCCCCAAAATTAATTACAAGGGCCCAAAGGGAAATACATGAATATAAATTTAAAATAAACAAATGAAGTGAAACATAAGAAAAATATACATAAATTGGGACATTTATTTGGTTTAGGAACATTGGTTCCTTCGTGCTTATTTAAAGAGGGCTTGAAGAGTTGTTCTGATCGTTAGTTCGAAAAATCGGGATGAGTGATCCCATTTTTGGAGAAAATTAACTCTTCGTTTTATTATGACATTTTACATTGCTTGGCTAAAATGAGGGACATTGGTCCCAATTCTATTAGTAAAAATTCCAATTTAATTATAAAAGTATTTTTGAGATTTTTTATCTCACGCATGCACAAATAAAACATTTACTTGCAAACAAACACAACACAAGGAGAGGGAATAGGAAAGGTCTCACCGAACAACGCGGTCTCCTATGTGTTGTGACCCACCCGAGAGGTCATGGAAATGCTTACACAATGCGACTAAAATTAAATCTCAGACAGAACAAATAATATTAAAAATATTAGTAATAATTCGGAAAATTAACCAAATAAATATAAAGCTAGAGGACATGCAAAAAACATAAAAATAATAATAGAAATAATGACAAAATAATGGCAATAATAATAATAATAATAATAATAATAATAATAATAATAATAATAACTGTAATACAACATAATAGTAACCATGATGACATAAACTAAATATAAGCTAATAGTATCAACATTAATACCCACGGCAACAATGGTAATAATAATAATAATAATAATAATAATAATAATAATAATAATAATAGTGGTAGAATCATGATGGTAATAATAATAATAATAATAATAATAATAATAATAATAATAATAATAATAATAATAATGAGGATCACAGTGAGCATGAACATACTAATGATAATATAACAACAATGGCAAAATAATGAGGTAGTGTTATGGTGAGTATAAAGCAACGGCAGATATGTAATAATAATGAAGCCCAAAATAGAGTACCAATAATCAAGTTAAAACCACAAAAAATCAAATAAAACCACACACATAATATGTAAACAGTAGCAACCAAATTAAAAGCACCAGAGGTAGATGATAAACATATAAATAATAAAAAAATAATAATATTAACAACAATAAATAATGAACAAAATAAATGAGAACGGGTCCAAAATATTTACCCTCAGAATTTATAGATCGGAAATAGAATGTCTCAATCCGTCCCCTTGTCGAGTTTGCGGTGGAAAAATACGGAAATATTTGAGAAAAAAACTAAATTTTTAACACAAAAAAACTCAAGAAAATAATTTTTGATGGAGTGATTAAGTCAATAAAATTAATTTTTCTTACTCAAATCAAACCAAAATAAAAAAAATTTTGAGAGAAGAATAAAAGTTAAATTTCTAAGAATTTTCGAAAATTTATTTTCGTCTACCTTTCTTGCTTGAGAGAAAACCTTCTCTCTTTTCTTTGAAAAATTCAGCCTCTACTAAAAATGAAGACCCAAACCCCTTTTAATTTTCTGTCTTCCCAAAATAGAAAAAGCCAAATTAACTTTTCAATTTTTATTCTTTCAAAATCACTCCAAAATATGAAAATACCTAATTTTTTCCAGTCTTTGCAGGTGAGAGAGCACGCGAAAAAGGGCAGGAGTGCATGCGGGGGGCTGCATGCGGGGTTGTGACGAGTGAGCTCCCCAATGGGAGGCCGCACGTGGACCTTTCCACATGCGGCCTCCCATGGGGAGGCAGCATGTGGAATTGCCCACATGCGCCACAATACCACAAAATGGTAAGTTTTACTTTTTTTTAATTAATTTAATTAATTTTTTTCAACACTTTCTTTTCTTTTTTTTAAGAAACTAATTAATTAAATTTATTTTTTTAAATATATATTTTTAATTAATTAATTTAATTCTTTTTTTATTAATTTTTAAATGTATATTTAATTTCTTTTTGAATATATATTTTTAAAATTATTTTTATGATAATATTTTTTTTATAATATTTTTTTTATATTTTTTTTATCTATTTTTATTTAAAGAAATGAGGGTCTCGACAAGGGAAACATCATCTTCGACATTTTTGCCTGTGAGCAAGTATCATCTTCATCATCGGGTAATCCTGATCTTGAACCGCTTCGGGACCCGGTGTCTACACCCGGCTTTCCTTGATTTATGGCTAGCCTGGGTGGCAATGGTCTCAGCTTACCTTCCTTTGTCAATTTCTCCAATACCCAAGATAGAGAGCGACCCAAATTTGAGTAGTACTTCTGACCCTGTCTAACCTCGGTGGCTGAAACCTCGGCTGTCTTGCCACTTATATTATTACTGCTTCCAGCACCACCTGATTTGTATCCTGATTGGTTGCCATTACCTTTCCCAACAAAGTTATTTTGGCTTGCTTTCTTTGCTAGGTAAGCCCCCTCAGCCTCTACAATAATGTCCTTAAGCGACTCCCAGTCTTTGAGCGCCTTAAAGTTGAGCAAGTCCCTCAGGTAAGGGCAAGAGTTCCTGATAAATAGCCTGATTTGGTGTAGACATCGGGTCCCGAGTCCGGCATAAAATGAAAACGGTGATTTTTGATCCTTGATTATTCCCTCCAAAAAAAATAAAAAAATTAATAATATAAAAAAATATATATATAAATATGTGTGTGTAAAATTAAGTAATTAATTAGTTGATGTTGTCAGTTAATTAAGTGGTTAATATTATTGTGTTAATTAAAATGCATGTAAAATTAAAGTGTAATGTTTAATTAATTAGATAAATTACATATATAATATATATATAGATTAATTATATTAATATATAATGTTTAATTATTGTTGATAACCGGGCTATAGTTCGGTTATCGGGATTACTGACCACCCAACTGGAGTTCGAACAGTTTTGAGGTTCAAGGCCCGATTCTCATAGGAATACTCAGTTTCTTGTAAGTTCGGAAATAAGGAGTAGCTCGGCAAGCTCGGCAACATTATCAGTTTAGCCGTTAGCCCTTTAAAGAACTATCATAATGACGTCCGTTACTCAATAAAAGTACATTATAAGGAGAGCCGTTACATAATAAAGACTAATTAAGAGTACAACGGTCATAAAGAAGAGGGGGAGCTATAAAAAGGTATGTCCCATCCCTTCAGAGGGGATTCTCTCTGTTTGTTTTTTTGATAAATTTGACTCTTAAGAGAAAGTTGTCTAACTTGATCGTCGGAGTGTCCTAGAAACGGAAACCCGTCGTTGTTCTGTATTTCAGGTGGCATTTCCAGTTCTCCGGTGCCGGAATTTTGGAAGTATCATCATTTGGTGCGGTGAGCGTGGACTGAACAAATAGATTCTCAAATGGATCTCTTCCCTGATTTAAACACTGCAACAGCCCCCAATGACCAAACTCAAGTTTTGCCTTCACAAACCCAACAGCCATTAATCCAAAACCACCAAACTCCCGATCAGCTATTTGGCCATCCAATCCAGCCTCAACAATCCCCCCCCCCAGCCAATTATTCCAAATTTAACCCCACAAGCGGCCCAAGCTTTTCTGGCAACGATAACTGCCATGGCAGCACAGGCCCCGCCCATCCAACCTCCTACAGAACCTATTCCCTTTGTTTCTCAAACTTCGATGCCGGCCCAGCCTGTTGTTATACCCCCTTTGGTCCCAGGCTCCACAGTCACGTTAACGACTGAGCAGTTTGAGAAGCTATTCGAGGAGCGGATGCAGAAATACCAAAACAGGAATACACTCCAGTATCAGAGCAATTTTCGCTCGCCTTTGTCCAGAGAAATCCTGTCGGCCCCGTTTCCGAATATACGATTACCGAGCCTGCCAAGATATAATGGTAGCGCTGATCCCAGGGCCCACCTTGACCAATTTCACCACACGATGCTCGTTCATACCACGGATGACGCATCGATGTGCAAAATTTTTCCTCAAACATTGATAGAGTCAGCCCAAATCTGGTTCAGAAATTTGCCCGAGCATTCTATTGCAAGTTTCACCCAATTCAGTGATATGTTCATTGCTAAATTTGTGGCTGCCATCAGACCAACAAAGGTGTCGGCAGATCTTAACTTGGTACGGCAAGACAAGGGAGAAACTTTGCGAGCTTATGTGGAGAGATTTAACTCGGTTGCGATGGACATTCAGGACTTAAACCTAGAAGTCGCTAATAACGCACTCATACGAAATACCCGATGCCAGGACTTCAGTGATTCACTCAGCAAAAAACCCCCAGGAGATTTCACAGAGCTGATGTCACGAGCTCACAAATATATTCGGATGGATGAAGCTCGGCGTCTTCGAAATAGTTCGTTGTATGATGATACGAGCCGAGATCTCCCTAGATCGGCAGTTGATCGGAACTCAGGGAGAAGTGAAGCACGGAGTCGTGGTCCAGGAAGTTCATATCGAGCTTATGTGGTTTCATCAAAACCGACAGAGCAGCGAGAAGACAAATGGACGCCCCTGAATGCTTCCAGGGCACAAATACTGAAATGGATGAAAGAGCATGACAGGGTCAACTGGCCCAGACCCATGAGGGAAGGTTCTGGACGTAATCAGGACCTTTATTGTGCATTTCACAGAGACAAAGGCCATGAGACGAACGATTGTAACCAGCTCAAAAGGGAAATAGAGTTCCTGCTCAGGAAAGGAAAGCTCACACAATTTGTCAAGGAAGGGCGAGCTAGAGACAGATCCCGATCTCCTCGACGTCAGGATAACCGAGCAAGTACTAGCAGAAAAGCCCCAGTTGGGGTTATACATGTCATTGCAGGAGGGAAGCATTATGACATCTTTGATGATTCCCGAAAGAGGAAAGCGAGGGAGGTATTCTCTGTGGGTTCCAGGTCACCTCCAGCAGGATATGAGGTGAAATTTTCTAACTCAGAGGATGGACATGTGAAGCAACCACACACAGATTCTTTGGTGGTGGAAGCACTAATCCAGAACTACTTAGTTCAGCGTATTCTTGTGGATACGGGTAGTGCGGTCAACCTTATAACTCTCCAAGCGTTCAAGGCTTTGAAGATGTCTGATAACATCTTGGAAGCAGTGTCCGCCCCCCTCATCGGGATATCAGGCCAGCCAGTTAAGGTAGAAGGCTCGGCCAAATTGTCCTTGGAGCTCGGAGACGATGAAATAACACATACTTGCAGCAGCTGTTTCATGATTGTCGATATACCATTGGCATATAACGTCATCTTTGGACGACCATTATTGGTGGGGGTGGATGCATACATATCTATGAGAAAGTTGTTACTCAAGGTGCCTACGCCTAAAGGAGTAGCAGTGCTGAGGGGCAGTCAGAGAGCTGCTCGAGAAACATATGTTACAATGTTGAAGGATGCCAATCAAGCCCTGCCATTGGATTCTCTGGATGTTTCTGTGGAAGAAGAGAGGAAAGCGGAGCCAGTAGATTCATTGGTGGAGGTCGAGATAGTTCCGGGGTGTAGAGTGAAGGTTCGGGCAAGCAAGGCAGGAGAAGAATTACGGGCACTTATTACTGTCCTGCAGGAGTATGTAGACGTGTTCGCTTGGCAACCATCGGATATCAAGGGCATCTCCGCAGATGTTATTTGTCACTCCTTGAATATCAAGCCAAGTGTCCATCCAGTCAAGCAGAAGAAACGAAACCATGCCCCGGAGAGACAATTAGCAATGACTCGAGAAACGGAGATATTGCTCGGTAATCGATTCATCCGGGAAGTTTTGTATCCGGACTGGTTGTCCAACGTCGTTTTAGTGAAGAAGGCTAATGGTAAGTGGCGGATGTGTGTAGATTTCACGGATTTAAACAAAGCTTGTCCGAAGGACAGTTATCCTTTACCAAACATCGACCTCTTGGTGGATTCAACAGCAGGATTTGAGGAATATGCTTTCCTGGATGCTTCTTCAGGATACCACCAGATACCAATGAACCCAGAAGATGAGGAAAAAACGGCATTCATTACACACCAAGCCACATATTGCTACCGAGTGATGCCGTTCGGATTAAAGAATGCCGGTGCCACATATCAGAGGCTTATGAACAAGTTGTTTGCTACTCAGCTCGGAAGAAACATGGAGGTGTATGTAGATGATATGATCGTCAAAGGAAAGTCCTCCAGAGAGCTTCCAACCGAGCTTGAAGAAACCTTCAAAACCCTTCGGCAGTTCGGGTTAAAGCTGAATCCGGAGAAGTGTGCTTTTGGGGTACAATCTGGAAAGTTTTTGGGATTCATGATTTCGAGAAGAGGCATTGAGGCCAACCCCGCCAAGATACAAGCCATTTTGCAGATGGAGCCACCAAAATCCATTAGAGACGTACAGAAGCTCAATGGCAAGGTGACAGCCTTGGGAAGGTTTATTTCCTGTTCGGCTAAGCGTTGTCTTCCCTTCTACAAGGCGCTCAAGAATTTGAAAAGATTCGAATGGGGCTCGGATTGCCAGCAGGCTTTTGGGGAACTCAAGCAGTTCCTCTGCACACCACCATTACTAAGTAGACCGCAACCTGGCGAAGTCCTCTACTTATACCTGGCAGTTAACCCTGGAGCGGTGGGATCAGTTCTCATCAGAGAAGAATACACCCAGCAGTTCCCCATTTACTATGTCAGCAAGGTATTAAGGGGAGCTGAACTTAATTATCCGATCTTGGAACAATTGGCGTTTGCATTAATCGTCACAGCGATTAAGTTGCGGCCCTATTTTCAGGCACATACGGTGGTGGTCCGAACCAATACTAATTTGCGAAAGATACTCCAAAGGCCGGAGGCCTCCGGTCGAATTACATAGTGGGCAGCTCGGTTAGGAGAATTGGATGTAAGGTATGAATCTCGTCCAGCTATGAAGGCCCAAGTCCTGGCGGATTTTGTGGCTGAGCTTCATGCCCCTCCTCCAGAGCCAGTTGCCAGACGATGGAAGTTATTTGTTGATGGAGCATCCTCGGCAGAGGGGGCAGGGGTCGGAATAGTGCTACAAGGGCCCGAGAAAATTCACATTAGGGGAATGGCACACATAGCGTTCTTAGCTTCTAACAATGTAGCTGAGTATGAAGCTCTCTGCTATGGGTTACAACTCGCTTTGGAGGTTAAGCCAGATGTCTTAGTCATCTTTTCTGATTCACAGTTGGTGGTAAGTCAGTCACTGGGTAGATTCGAGGCTAAAGAAAGCAATATGGTTCGGTACAAAGACCTGGTTGCCCTGCTGCTATCTCAATTGGAGACAAGGGGATGTACATGGTCGATAGAGCAGATTCCTCGAGCTGAAAATCAAGGGGCAGATGCCTTAGCTAAGCAGGCTTCCAATAGGGAGAAGATGACATTAGAAGACGTCATATCAACCATAATAACATGCCCAGCGTATGAAACATACAAAGTACAGTTGAATGAGCCGCTGGAGGGTTGGCGCCTACCGATATATCAATATCTAGCCTCGGGATCTTTACCAGAGGATACGGTTGAGGCTCGGAAGATGGTCAGAAGGTCTAGTATGTATGCTATTCTTGAGGATAAGCTATACAGGCAGTCGTTTTCACACCCGTGGAGTCTATGTTTAAATACGGAAGAAGGTAATTATGTACTAAGAGAAATTCATGAGGGCATTTGTGGGGCTCATGAAGGTGCACAAACAATTGCTCGAAAAGCTTTATTACAAGGCTATTATTGGCCCACGATGGAGAAAGATGCTAGAGATCTAGTACAGAAGTGCGACAAATGCCAGAAGTTCGGTAACTTGATGCATCGTCGAGCAGCTCCTCAGGTACCTATTCACAGCCCCTGGCCATTTGCACAGTGGGGAATTGATATCTTGGGACCCTTTCCACTAGCTACTGGGCAGCGGAAGTTCCTAGTGGTGGCAATTGATCATTTCACAAAGTGGGTGGAGGCCGAGCCCCTAGCTACAATCACTCCAGCAAATATCATTAAATTTGTACAGAAGGCTATAGTAACAAGGTTTGGAATTCCGCACACCATAATATCGGACAATGGTAGACAGTTCGATTGCGCCTCCTTCAAAGGGTACTGCACAGAACTCAATATACAGTTATGCTTTACCTCAGTGTATCATCCACAGTCAAATGGAATGACCGAAGTCACAAATCGAACTCTCCTAGCTGGCTTGAAAAAAAGACTGAATGATGCCAAAGGTCTTTGGGTAGACGAGCTCCCTTATGTACTCTGGGCTTATCGAACATCTCCCCGAGTGGCTACTGGGCATACTCCTTTTTCATTAACATATGGGACGAAGGCTGTCATTCCATGTGAGATTGGACTACCTAGCATTCGAACTTCTTCATATGATGCTATTGAAAATGAGGCCTCTCTTTTATACCACCTGGATCGGTCTGAAGAAATCCGAGAGTCTGCGCAAATACAATCAGCAATCTATAAACATAAGATGTCTTCTTACCATGATCGCCATTTAAAGCCTCGATCTTTTCAGCCCGGGCAATTAGTGCTTAAAAAAGTTGTTGAAACTCAGACACTGGTAGGGGTCAGAAAATTAAGCCCGAATTGGGAAGGTCCCTACATCGTTCATGAAGTTCATGGCAATGCCTACAGGCTTAAGAGCCTCTCAGGAAAACTGCTTTCTCACTCTTGGAATGTATCAAATCTCAAAAGATATTTTCAGTAGTTGAAGTACGGCATCATAGCCAAGTATTTGTTTCATTATCATTTTAGGCATGACTGCCACAAGCATATGTATTTTTCTAAGCTGGGTACAGCTACATTATTAAAAAGCAAGCTCTGTTTACCGAGCAAAAGCCTCGTACATATACATTTTCAAACATGTTTCATATATGATAGAAAAGTTACAAAATTCGGATCTTTAATCATCAGGGTAAACTTCGTCCAGCCAGGACCAATCCATATTCGGAAATCGATCCATTACCGACTGGACCAGTTTACCCCCAAAAGCAATACATTTGTCAGCGGCCATGTCTGCTGCCCGGTACTCAAGGTCAGCACATTTCTGCTCTAGCTCAGTTTTTTCTTTAAGCCAGGATTCTCGAGCATGCTGAACCTCGGATAAGCTAGCCTCGGCTGCGCTACGCTTTTCTCTCTCTTGGTTTAGAAGCTCTTCAGTTGTAACAGCCTTACTACGGGCTTCAAGGATTTCCTTGGATTGAGCGAGCACTTTCAGTTCTGACTCTTTCGCTTGGTTCTCAGCAGTGTTAAGCTTGGCCTTCATTGAGCCAAGCTCTTGCTTCATCCGAGTAACTTCCCTCTCTGCCTTGTTGCGTAGACTTATCAAGGCATTCATTTTGCCGATAGCAGCACCCATTATCATGCTACCCTGTGAAAAGCAAGCGGCAAATTAGTTCTCGGTATTGTAAAGTTAAATTACATGTTTTATGTTTTACCTCTACTTCATGTCTCTTCATCATGTTGCTCAGTTGGTCGGCACCAAGATGAAGTAGGGGGGCCGTCTCGGCAGGGACGCACGACATCAGATGAGCAAAGGTGTTGAAATCCGGATTATCCTTCGACCAAGCTCTTCCTTGTCGCTGCCAGTACTGGCGGGCGTTATCTGACAGAGCCCTCAGCTCTTCAATTGCCGATTTCGGATCCGGCACTCGGGAGCCCTCGGGTTCTGGATTAGGAGGCCCAGTAGATGTAGAGGGAGGGGAAGTGCTAGGGACATTTACTGGCGATAAAGGTGGTGCCATAGACACAGGACTTCCAGTAGGATCCCTCAAGTTTGGGGTAAACGGAAGAACTTCTTCACTGGCCCGGAATGGCGGTGCGGATTCAGTAGTAGCGCCTTCGTTTGGAACCGAGCCCATATTCGGAAGGGACTTGGGGGGTCCAGCACTCACAATTTTTTGTTTCTTCTTGGCACGGACAAGATCAGCCACGCTTGGGTTTGTACTCTTCATAGCTGCAAAAAGGCAAATAATAAGAAACGAATCAGCAACCAAGTAACAGAAATACAAGATTACCTTTTCTTTTGAGGATTGGTTTTTGAGGTATTGGTGGTATGCCACACTGAAGCTGCAGATTAATATCAATTTTCTCCCTGGCCAACTCCCTCCACCGAGCCAAAGTTTGTTCCTCGTCTTCGTTGAGCAGTAGAAGGTTGTCATTCCGGTTGACAAATCGGCCCCATTGAGTTCGGAAGGGGAAATCTTTGTCACTCTCTATCACAAAAAACCGATCTTTCCATTTCTTCAATGACTCAGGATTCCCTACAAATACACCATAACCAGCACGGGACTGGATGTAGTTGTGGTCTTCTCCATTAGCTCGGAGCCCAACATTATGGGTTGCTCGGAATAATCTCAGGGAGAGATTTATGTCATTCTCAGCAGACCATATTTGTAAAGCAGAAAGAGTACGCCATGCATTAGGGTGAAGCTGACCGATGGTCATGTCATAATAATTCAGTACCTCTAATTCGAAGCTGGTCAAAGGAAGGTTCATCCCTGCCTCGAAGTCAGCCTCGTACACAACGATCTTCTTCTTCCCTTGAAAGTTCGCATTAGCCCTGAGAGAAGAACTGGCAGCGTGAATTTCATATTCAGTGGGAATCCCGAGCCTCTCTTGCAATTGCGTCATTTCACTGGACTTCAAACTAGAGCTTATGCTTCCTACCCTGGGAAATTTGCGTGGTTCTTTCTTCTCAACCATTGGTTGGTGGATGGGGCCAAGAGAATCGGAGGAACTTTGGGCAACTAAACCCTCTTCTACCCTTAATCTCTCAGAAGAACTCTCAGATGCGCTCATGGTGAACAAGGAAGGAAGGAGACAAACCTGGATATTTCAAGGATGATTGCAGCGGCAAGTCGAGAGCAGCAGAAAGGAATATTGAGAAAAGGGAGAGGAAGGCGAGAGGAAATGAAGAAATCCAAAAAAGCACAATCCCTAAAAAACTGAAGACCATTTATAGGACAAACGGATCAATGAACACAGGACAGATGGCAGTGAATAAGAGGCAATGTCAGACGTCATTAAAGCAAGCGCGAGCATCGAAGCGTCACAATGATGGCGTGCTGACATTTGGCTGTAATTTCCCGCTGCACGAAGCGTCTTTTCCCGTTTTTCGCGCTTCACGCGCCTTGTGGTTATTCTGGAATATCGACTGGCAGCTTGCTCGAGATAACATAAATGTTATACCCGGCAGGGGGGACTTATGATAACCGGGCTATAGTTCGGTTATCGGGATTACTGACCACCCAACTGGAGTTCGAACAGTTTTGAGGTTCAAGGCCCGATTCTCATAGGAATACTCAGTTTCTTGTAAGTTCGGAAATAAGGAGTAGCTCGGCAAGCTCGGCAACATTATCAGTTTAGCCGTTAGCCCTTTAAAGAACTATCATAATGACGTCCGTTACTCAATAAAAGTACATTATAAGGAGAGCCGTTACATAATAAAGACTAATTAAGAGTACAACGGTCATAAAGAAGAGGGGGAGCTATAAAAAGGTATGTCCCATCCCTTCAGAGGGGATTCTCTCTGTTTGTTTTTTTGATAAATTTGACTCTTAAGAGAAAGTTGTCTAACTTGATCGTCGGAGTGTCCTAGAAACGGAAACCCGTCGTTGTTCTGTATTTCAGGTGGCATTTCCAGTTCTCCGGTGCCGCAATTTTGGAAGTATCATCAATTGTAATGTTTAATTAATTAAATATATTAATGTGTAATGTTTAATTAATAATTAATATGTAATGTTTAAATTAATTAATGTGTGTGTTATTTGAATTAAGTTAAATTAATTAAAATTAAGAAAAGAAGAAAAGGAGGGAAATGGAGGAAATTATTCTTGTGCCCTTAGCCCTAATTAAGGGTGTATAAAAAGAAAAGAATGAGGAAATTAGGGAGGGGGGGTCGGCAGATCAAAGAGAGAAAAAGCCAAGCAAAAGAAAGAAAAAGCAAAAGAAAGAAAAAGGAAAGAAAAAGAAAGGAAAGAAGAGAGGAAGAGCAGACCCAGGAACCCAACGCCGGACCGGAGAGAAGAAAAAGGAGAAAGGAGAGAGGGAGAAGGCGTCGCCTCCGCCGGCCACCTCCAACGCCGGATTCAGGCATGCGCCCCACCGGAAGGACCACCACATCCGGGCGCACCCAGTCGTCGCCGCCACTTCTCCATCGGACTCCGGCAACCGGCGCGTGAGGGAGAAGGACCCGGACCGCTTTATCGCGTTTTCCGGCGACGGTGGACCTCCGATCGGCGCGTGGACACCGGATTTGGACTCCCGACGAGGCGATCTACCGTCCGGTGTTGGCGGTGCCGTCAACCGTCGCTCCGGCCAATCTCCGGCGACCTAAATCCGGTAAGCCTATTTTATATTAATTTATTTTAATATATTATTAATTAATATTAATTAATATTATTATTTATTTATTTATTATTATTATTATTAATATTTATTTAATTTCTGAATTATTAATATTATTATTATTATTATTATTATATTTATTTACTTAATTTCTGTTTATTAATATTATTATTATTATTATTATTATTATTATTATTATTATTATATATTTATTTGATTTTTGTTATTATTGTTATTGTTATTATTATTATTATTATTATTATTATTATTTAATTTCTGTTTTTATTATATTTATTTATTTAATTTCTGTTATTATTATTATTATCATTATAATATTATTATTATATTTATTCATTATTCTGATTTATTATTAATATTATTATTATTATTATTATTTATTAATGTTATTATTTATATTTATTTAATATTATTATGTTAATATTATTATTATTATTATTATTATCATTGATATTATTATTATTATTGTCTAATTTGTGTTAATTTTATGTTGATGTTATTATTTAATTGATTTGTGATTATTTAATTTTATGTTTTATTATTATTATCATTATTGATTATTGTTAGAATTTAGTTATTTATTTACGTATTCATTTATTTATTTATTTAGAAATACGTAAATATTATTGTATGTATTTGTGGTCTGTAATAATAAAATGATTTTCGACCGTGCTTAAAAGAACCACCACACAAATGTTTTCTACTAAATAGAATGTTTGCTAAATAAAACTTGGACCAATGTCCTATTTTTACCCAATAAAATTATCACATAAAAATGGTTTTCCATAATAAACCCATGCGGGGACCAAAGTCCTCAAAATAAATGAATAACCCGTTTTATGCATGTATAGTACATTTATAAATGGGAGTTGTATTCCGCTCCTAGTATTATTGTAAATTTATTTTACGCTTTAATGCTATTTTATTTTATGCTCTTGAATGAATAAATTGTGCTTTAACCAAACTTGCATTGTGTGGAGAGAGAGCGAACTAATAAATTCAAAACTCAATTGTAAACTTAAGCAAGGTACGAATAAATGAGAAGTCCCGAACCCTGCTATGGTCTTTGGGCTCAAGAGGCTAGAGGTTATCCACAAGACACCTCTTGTGTCACGAGATTTAGACGTTAATCCTAGGCCTCATGGCCCAATATGGATAAAATGCGCAAGTCTTAGGCTCTCCGAGGCGAGAGAAACTTTCCCAATGTTCTATTGGGTGGCGACTCCATGAAACCTCTGTTGCCCAACATAGACGCACTTGCGATTTATCGCAAGCTGTTGACGGACCCACAATTGCCCGATCGCCCTCGAGCGGGCGGTCGAAAGGGCGGCCACGGGGATCCGGCGCGCGTCACATTTGGTCAGCAGTGTTAGTGTTTCTCTTCATCTCTATGACCCTATTTCTCCATCTTGTAAAGTATTCATGGAACGACTTATCATTCTTTTGCTGTAAAAGCTCGAGGTCCTTTAAAGTGACCTCTATTCTGGTGCTGTAGTCATACTACTTCATAAACTCCTTAGTCAAATGGTCCCAATCTTCCTTGGACGTCCTGTCTAACCCATGGTACTAGTCCATAGTCGGACCCACAAGATTAAGGCATAAATATTCCACCTTCTGTTTCTTGGTCAACCTTGTGCCCTTCATCACCAGGGTATACTGCTTAATATATGCAGATGGATCCGAAGTACTATCGAACTTCCGCAGATCAGGCATCTTGAACCTTTGGGGCAACAACTCTTCATCCCCGAGATCTCTGTCTCCAGGGTTGATCCCATTTCTAGCTGATAGCATGCGGGTGATTGCTTCAATCTATTGCCTCATCCCTCTCATCGCCTCATCCTCTACCCTGGGTGCTCTGGCCCCCACAACTTGAGGTGTTATTGCCTCTTCATTTCCCTCATCCATCACAAATCCTCCTTAGGATTAGGGATTATTGCCCTTCTTTGCTCAACAGGCACTGCAGCTCTATGCTCATTAGTAGGTTGGCGAGCAGCATTAACTATAACGGGGGTTTCTTCGCCAGCAGGCGGTTCAACTTGCCCCCCTGCCTGGACCATTGGGGGTTATAGAGCAGGAGGATGAGCAATCCTATCGGCTATAACGCCCATCATTTCTAACATTTTTCACTCAAAACCCTCTAGTCTCCTAGCAAGATCTTAAGTGGTTAAAGCTCCGGTCTCCTCTGCCATTGATGATTTTATGGATGATTGTAACACCCCCTACGTCCCTGTTGGAAGGACGTTGGTGCACTACCGACTCTCACTCACATACATGCACACATACACTAAGCGGAAGCATACATTCATACATAAAAACATACGAAAATACAGCAGAAATTAAAGCTTTTGAGAAACATCAACATGATCAAGCATTAATATAACAACATTCGAACAATATTGTCCTGTTCAATTGCCAGTACAAAATAGTTACATACCCAGAATATACAAAAAGATACATAAATACAAAATACAAAATAAGGAGCTAAAAACAAAATAACAAATCACTTCTAACTCCTATGTGGTCGACCCTACAGATGCGCGACTCGAGCGAAATCCAAAAACCTGCCACCTACACGGGAAAAGAACCCGTGCTAAGCGATAATGCTTAGTGGGGAGGAACAAAAACAAAAGGACACTATGCAACTATAATCATACACAATACATATAAATTGCATGCATAAACCAGGTTCATTAAAATGTATGAATCAGAGGATGCAAAATGCGCATACACTAAGATATTTAAACAAACAGTTATTATATAGTAATATCGAAGCATTAAACGCAACCCGATACACAAGGTTAAAAAGGAACCATAACACATTACAGAAATTCAGCAAGTCATGCAAATATAGATGCGTACACATACAGAAATACTTATCGAGACAGTCTGCGGGATATCATGCATAGCATACCGAAATCATCATAGACATATCATAACATAATCACTAATTATTCCACATGTAGCTATGGTACAAAATGTGCATGCATTAGTTAGAACTGATGCACAAGATCAAATGCATAGCACTCCCACATCATGATACCAATACATATATTAGCATACAATAAAATGCAAACACATGCCAACATGCCAAAATCACTACAATAACAGAAGCCTAAGAAACATATAACATGACACTACATTCATAACATTCGAGAGTTCATGATCACAATCATATTCAGATACCTCCAGTCATAACCAAACGAATTCACATTTCTCTATAAGCATAACATTCACATTCTTATACTTATAACAACAGCAAAAAGAGTGGACGGCCATTCACAATGGTCGCCAAAGCAAACATAAACGATATGACACATGCGGATATAATCATACATAATATAAACATACTTGAGTCACATGTGTACAAATATATATACAAATCACTATCTTAGCATTCCGAAACTTATAATAACATTCAGATACTAACTGACTGATCATACTTATCAGCATGCCCGGTTGGATATCATATTCTTTCATTCATATCAGACAAAGCGAGCAAATCAAATACATTATATGACATATTAGACAAAGCAAACAGAATACCTGCTAACTCACAATAGTGGATAACGAGTGTACAGACAATACCTTATGGGTACGAATCGGCCAAAGGGTACCTTACGGGTACGAATCGAAAACCATTTAATTTTATCACATTTAAAAACATTTTACTGAGGGGGGGATCTTAAACAAGATCTAAACACATTAAAAAGGATCGCAAGGATCCGAACACATTAAACAGGGTTCGCGAGGAACCAAACGGGGACCTGATCAGGGTCCAAACGTCCAAAGGTGCTGCAGCTAAAGAGACTCTATTAGGCATGCCTAACTATCCACTAGACTGACTCTCACAGGTCATGCGTAATACAAATCATGTCTCACATCATGGCGCATAATTTAACATATCACATTCATATAATTCATAATAATGTCCATGCATAATACATTCAATTATTTTAATATACTTCATAAAATAGTCCACGTATAAACCTAAAGGCATCACAAGTTCAGAAATCAAACATTGGAATCACAAAAGAAAAGTCACTTTGGAAACCAGGGAGTGTCGCGCTCGCGACAGAGGCGACTTGCCCCAGGTCACGATCGCGGCAACCTTCGCGATCTCGCGAGGGAACAATACACATCTCACTGTCGTGCTCGCGACAGTGAGCTGGTAGCCCGATCTGTCGTGCTCGCGCTCCAGAGCGCGCTCGCGATAGAGAATCATCCAATTCAGATCGGCAGCCGAGCGCTCTATCGCGCTCGCGACAGAGGCTCTGTTGCTCGGCTCGGCAGAGAGCTCGGATGCATGCGAGGGCTGTCGGGATTTCCAACCCTTATACGGGAAAACTGCAGAAAAACTCCTTTTCACAACACCTAAAACTAAAATCTCAATTCAAACATCAACTTACCTCATTACCAGCAACCAAACCATCATTAACAACATTTATGCCACAAATTCCAATTAACTCATGCCAACAACAACAACATCAAGTTACACAATTAGAATATCCACACTATTCATCATTCATCTCAATCAAGAACACAATCGAGTTCATTAAGCCACATTCAAGCCTTCTTAACTCATCTAAATCAAAACCCATAACATTTAAACTATTATAAACATCATAATTTCCATTGTCAAACATATATTTATTCTTTCTCAAAACTCTAAACAAGTAATGACTAAGTTTTGGATAGTTACAACGAAGTTCGGTTGCATTTCGAAAGCAAAACGTACCAAAATACTCAATCTAAGGGAGGCTAAGGAAGGGCAAGTGTTCAAGACAACCATGGGGTTCAAAATAAGAGAAAACACCTTCAGAAAGCAGGTTCTGTTGCGCTCACGACAGAAGTCTCCGCCACCTACTCTACAAAAACAGACTAAGATGACTGCTTCCCGCCCCCAACTTGTACTGCCTAAACTAATATCTAAAACGCATTTTTAGCCAAAACTTCCTTTTTAACAAATGTTCCTTAGGATGTTAAAGTTCAAATTCAATAAATTTCAGATCAAATCGACATCTATAACTTCAGATATGAGCTAATAAACCTATACTATTCAAGTAACCAACCCAAACAGAGACACTACGGTTTTGGAAAATTTTCAAGATCTTAGAACAAGAATTTGCCCAAGGTTATTTTTGCGACTTTTAAAGACATGGAAGTCATGGTTCTAATGGCTTAAGAATCACACAATTTAGGGGTCTAAACCTCTACTTATGAAAAAAAAAATACATGGCGGTTAGATGAAAACTGAACAGAATTGCCAAAACTCAAGATCACCATAAAACATCAAATTCAAAGAAATTTTCAAACTCATGCATTTCGATACCAACCCTCTTATACATCTATCTCAATCAATAACTTGGATTAGTAACACATTTATCCAAATTAATTCATGCATAAACTCATACCAAAGCACTAAAATTTCTCGAAAGCAAACACAAATACACACTCATGATCCAAGGAGAATTAGGGAATGACAACTCAAACTCAAATACAGAAATCAAAGCTCCTAAACCTCTTTGAAGCACAACCCAGCTGATCTTCACTCTTCAATCTTTTCTTTGTCTTTACACTTCTTCTCGACACCAACCACTTGCACAAACAAACCCAGAAAATCCTTAATCCAAACCCCAACTCACAATCAATCAAAACCAAAAGAAGAAGAAAGAGAACCATATGCAGGAAACCCTAAAAACCCAAACACATACCTCTTTAATCTTGCTCCAAAACTCAGTCAAAACCACCCCTTAGCAAGCACAAACTCCGGCCAAAAGAAAGAGATGAAACAGAAAATGAGCAAAGAAGAAGAGCAAGGGAAAACCAAGAGAAGGAGAGAGGTGAGAACGGGAAAGGAAAGGCAGAAATATGCCCTTTTCTCTCTCTTATTTTCCCTTTTGCTCTTTCTTTTGCATTTAATGCTCACCAACCAACATCCACATGGCAGCCTCCTATTGGACCAATAATTCCACTACTTGACTTACCAATCCTTGGCACCATACTCCTACCTCACTAGATAATTCTTAAGTAGATATTTTCAACCCTTAGTACAATACACACAATCCACTAGATAATTGCCTTACATCCTTGATACCAAACAACACACACACACTAGATAAAACCACAACAAATACCCTACATCCATACACCACATGCACACCAAATAATTTTCCCCACTTAACTTATTTAATTAATTACTTTGCAATTAAGTCCTTATTATCCAATCTTCCTCATGCACAAATTACTGAAATACCCTTAAATTCCCGACTTAACATGCAAATTCCGACCAGGCACTTTTGGGTTGTTACAATCTCTCCCCCTTAAGAAATTTTGTCCTCGAAATTTCCCTGCTAAACACTTATATCCAAACAACCCAAACAAACAAAACCAACTTAAACAAAAGCTTACAACACAAACTTACCGGAAGGCTCTGCAGACTCAATCACTGCTATGCGGTTAGTGACAGATACTCTGGCTAAATCCTTGGAGGCATCTAATTTTTTGATTGATTCCGATGATGCTCGCGTAGCTCTAAGCAATTCCTCCGCATCTTTTCTAGCCTGCTGAGCTAGATTCTCACTCATCTTCTTAGGACAATCGACTATTTGATGTACTAAGTTACCACATCTTAAACAAGCTCCAGTCATCATCGACACGAGCCTCGATATCGCTTCTGACAACACTGACATGTCGGCATTCCCCTAATTTTCTTACACTAGCTCCAGTGTTGCTTCTGACAAAGTGGACACATTGAAGCTTCCCGAATCTTCTTTCCTGCTGGCACCACTCTACCCGATCCTTTTCTCTTCTGAGATACGTTCCGAACAAAATCTTGAGAAGCTCGAGGAGCAGTCAATCAATCCAAAATTCGAATCAACCCTTGCACTAAAATCCTATCATCAGAAACAGGACCAAAATCTTCAACTGGAGGACGCTCGAAAACATTCTGATAAGCTCTAACCGGGTTCACACTATCCATTGTCTCGCCCACATTCTCACTCGGATCAGACTCCATCTAGACATGACACAATACACATCTGTATTAGGCTACGACACAAAACCGACTCGCATGCAAGGACTCGACACACAGACAAACAAAGGTAACCAGAACCGCCAAACCTGCGCTCTGATACCACTAAATGTAACACCCACTACGTCCCTGTTGGAAGGACGCGGGTGCGCTACCGATGCTCACTCACATACATGCACACATACACTAAGCGGAAGCATACATTCATACATAAAAACATACGAAAATACAGCAGAAATTAAAGCTTTTGTGAAACATCAACATGATCAAGCATTAATATAACAACATTCGAACAATACTGTCCTGATCAATTGCCAGTACAAAATAGTTACATACCCAGAATATACAAAAAGATACATAAATACAAAATCCAAAATAAGGAGCTGAAAATAAAATAACAAATCACTTCTAACTCCTATGTGGCCGACCCTGCAGATGTCCGACTCGAGCGGAATCCAAAAACCTGCCACCTACACAGGAAAAGAACCCGTGCTAAGCGATAACGCTTAGTGGGGAGGAACAAAAATGAAAGGACACTATGCAACTATAATCATACACAATACATATAAATATCATGCATAAACCAGGTTCATTAAAATGTCAGAATCAGAGGATGCAAAATGCGCAAACACTAAGATATTTAAACAAGCAGTTATTATATAGTAATATCGAAGCATTAAACGCAACCCGATACACAAGGTAAAAAAGGAACCATAACACATTACAAGAATTCAGTAAGTCATGCAAATATAGATGCGTACACATTCAGAAATACTTACCAAGACAGTCCATGGGATATCATGCATAGCATACCGAAATCATCATATACATATCATAACATAATCACTAATTATTCCACATGCAGCTATGGTACAAAATGCACATGCATTAGTTGGAACTGATGCACAAGATCAAATGCATAGCACTCTCACATCATGATACCAATACATATATTAGCATACAATAAAATGCAAACACATGCCAACATGCCGAAATCACTAAAATAACAGAAGCCTAAGAAACATATAACATGACACTACATTCATAACATTCGAGAGTTCATGATCACAATCATATTCAGATACCTTTAGCTATAACCAAACAAATTCACATTTCTCTATAAGCATAACATTCACATTCTTACACTTATAACAACAGCAAAAAGAGTGGACGACCATTCACAATGGTCGCCAAAGCAAACACAAATGATATGACATATGCGGATATAATCATACATAATATAAACATACTTGAGTCACATGTGTACAAATATATATACAAATTACTATCTTAGCATTCTGAAACTTATAATCACATTCAGATACTAACTAACTGATCATACTTATCAGCATGCCCAGTTGGATATCATATTATTTCATTCATATTAGACAAAGCGAGCAAATCAAATACATTATATGACATATTAGACAAAGCAAACAGAATACCTGCTGACTCACAATAATGGATAACGAGTGTACGGATAGTACCTTACGGGTACAAATCGGCCAAAGGGTACCTTACGGGTACGAATCGAAAACCATTTAATTTTATCACATTTAAAAACATTTTACTAAGGGGGGATCTTAAACAAGATCCAAACACATTAAAAAGGATCGCGAGGATCCGAACACATTTAAAAGGGTTCGCGAGGAACCAAACGGGGACCTGATCACGGTCCAAACATCCAAAGGTGCTGCAGCTAAAGAGACTCTATTAGGCATGCCTAACTATCCACTAGACTGACTCTCGCAGGTCATGCGTAATACAAATCATGTCTCACATCATGGCACATAATTTAACATATCACATTCATATAATTCATAATAATGTCCATGAATAATACATCCAATTATTTTAATATACTTCATAAAATAGTCCAAGTATAAACCTAAAGGCATCACAAGTTCAGAAATCAAACATTGGAATCACAAAAGAAAAGTCACTTTGGAAACCAGGGAGTGTCGCGCTCGCGACAGAGGCGACTTGCCCCAGGTCACGATCGCAGCAACCTTCGCGATCCCGCGAGGGAACAATACACATCTCATTGTCGCGCTCGCGACAGTGAGCTGGTAGCCCGATCTGTCATGCTCGCGCACTAGAGCGCGCTCGCGACAGAGGATCACCCAATTCAGATCGGCAGCTGAGCGCTCTGTCGCGCTCGCAACAGAGGCTCTGCTGCTCGGCTCGACAGCGAGCTCTGACGCATGCGAGGGCTGCAATCATCGGGCTCTATCGTGACCTCACGATACTGTCGCGCTCGCGACAGAGTCGGGATTTCCAACCCTTACACGAAAAAACTTCAGAAAAACTCCTTTTCACAATACCCAAAACTCAAATCTCAATTCAAACATCAACTTACCTCATTACCAGCAACCAAACCATCATTAACAACATTTATGCCACAAATTCCAATTAACTTATGCCAACAACAACAACATCAAGTTACACAATTAGAATATCCACACTATTCATCATTCATCTCAATCAAGAACACAATCGAGTTCATTAAGCCACATTCAAGCCTTCTTAACTCATCTAAATCAAAACCCATAACATTTAAACTATTATGAACATCATAATTTCCATTGTCAAACATATATTTATTCTTTCTGAAAACTCTAAACAAGTAATGACTAAGTTTTAGACAGTTACAACGAAGTTCGGATGCATTTCGAAAGCAAAACGTACCAAAATACTCAACCTAAGAGAGGGTAAGGAAGGGCAAGTGTTCAAGACAACCATGGGGTTCAAAATATGAGAAAACACCTTTATCAAGTAGGTTCTTTCATGCTCATGAAAAGGGTCACGCCCACGACAGAAGCCTCCACCACCTGCTCTGCGAAAACAGACTAAGATGACTGCTTCCCGCCCCCGACTTGTACTGCCTAAACCAACCTCTAAAACACATTTTTAGCCACAACTTCCTTCTTAACAAATGTTCCTTAGGATACTAAAGTTCAAATGCAATAAATTTCAGATCAAATCGATATATATAACTTTAGATATGAGCTAATAAACCTATACTGTTCAAGTAACCCGACCCAAACAGAGACACTACGGTTTTGGCAAATTTTTAGGATCTTAGTGCAATAATGTGCCCAAGGTTATTTCTGCGACTTATAAAGGCATGGAAGTCATGGTTCTAATGGCTCAAGAATCACATGATTTAGGTGTCTAAAACTGTACTTATGATAAAAACAATACATGGAGGTCAGATGAAAACTGAACGGAATTGCCAAAACTCAAGATCACCATAAAACATCAAATTCAAAGAAATTCCCAAACTCATGCATTTCAATACCAACCCTCATATACATCTTTCTCAATCAATAACATGGATTACTAACACATTTACCAAAATTAATTCATGCATAAACTCATATCAAAGCACTCAAATTTCTGGAAAGCAAACACAAATACACACTCATAATCCAAGGAGAATTAGGCATTGACAACTCAAACTCAAATGCAGAAATCAAAGCTCCTAAACCTCTTTGAAGCACAACCCAGCTGTTCTTCACTCTTCAATCTTCTCTTTGCCTTTCCACTTCTTCTCGACACCAACCACTTGCACAAACAAACCCAGAAAATCCTTAATCCAAACCCCAACTCACAATCAATCAAAACCAAAAGAAGAAGAAAGAGACCATATGCAGGAAACCCTAAAAATCCAAGCACATACCTCTTTAATCTTGCTCCAAAACTCAGTCAAAACCACCCCTTAGCAAGCACAAACTCCAGCCAAAAGAAAGAGATGAAGCAGAAAATGAGCAAAGAAGAAGAGCAAGGGAAAACCAAGAGAAGGAGAGAGGAGAGAACGGGAAAGGAAAGGCAGAAATCTGCCCTTTTCTCTCTCTCATATTTTCCCTTTTCCTCTTTCTTTTGCATTTAATGCTCACCAACCAACATCCACATGGCAACCTCCTATTGGACCAATAATTCCACTACTTGATTTACCAATCCTTGGCACCATACTCCTACCTCACTAGATCATTCTTAAATAGCTATTTTCAATCCTTAGTACAATACACACAATCCACTAGATAATTGCCTTACATCCTTGTTACCAAACAACACACACACACTAGATAAAACCACAACAAATACCCTACATCCATACACCACATGCACACCAAATAATTTCCCCCACTTAACTTATTTAATTAATTACTTTGCAATTAAGTCCTTATTATCCAATCTTCCTAATGCATAAATTACTGAAATACCCTTAAATTCCCGACTTAGCATGCAAATTCCAACCAGACCTGTTTTGGGTTGTGTAGACATCGGGTCCGGAGTTGGATTTTTAAAATGGCAATGGCAATTTTGGGTCCTTAATAAATTCCTCCAAAAAAAATAATAATAATAAAAAAAATAATAATAAATACATAAAATATGTAGGTAAAATTAAAAATAAAAAAAATTAGGATTAGGTTAATTTAATTAGATAAATCAAAAATTAAGATTAGGTTAATTTAATTAGTTGATATTGTAAGATAAATTAATAATTAAGATTAGTTGATTAATTAGTTAATATTTTAGGATAATTAAAGTTGAAAAAAAAAAGAAAATAAATGTGGGGTTTAATTAGATAAAATAGATGTCGTAATTTAAGTAGATTAATTAAATTAAGACGGTAGGAAAATATAGAGTGTTTAATTAGTAATGTTTAATTAAATAATATATGTGTTTAGTTTAAGTTAATTAAAAGTGTGTAAATTAGTTAAAATAAAAAAAATAAAAATAAAAATAATAAAATGGAGTGAATTATTTAGATGACCTTAACCCTAATTATAGGGTATAAAAAGAATATGATGAGGAGATGAAAGGGGGGGCTCTCTCGACTGGATGAAGAAATCGAAAGGAAAAGAAAAATAAAAAAGAAGAACAAGAGAGAGCAGGCTCTCGGCGGAAGAACAAAAAAAAGGAAAAAAATTAAAGAGAGAGCAAGTGAGCACGAGAACAAGCCAAATCAAAGGAAAATAAAGAGAAGAGAAACCAAAAGAAAGTGAGAACAGGGATCAAAGAAAACCAAAGGAAAATCAAAGTAAAAGAAAAGAGAGACAAAGAAGTGAAAAGAAAGGGAAGCAGCAGCCACGGAGGAGGAAACCGACGCAGACACCGAAAGAAAAAAGAAAAAAAGGAGAGGAAGGTGGCGGGGGCTCCACCGGCCAGCTACGGCCACCGATCGCCGCACGCGCCCCGCCACGGTGGAGAGAGGAACCGGACAAAGCCGATGGTGCTCGCCGATCATCCGTAGCTGTCGGCGTGAGGGAGATCGGAGAAGGTGGTGGCGAGAGCTTCCAACGCGTTTTCCGGCAACGGCCAAGCTTCCTCCGACGCGTGACCAACTTTGGCTGGTTCCTCGGGCGGCGATCTCTCCCCCGGTGAGGGAGGTGCTCATCACCGGCCACCCACGGCGGCTCCAGCGGCAAAAAACCGGTAACCCCTATTTTATTAAATTTCTATTTATTTTATTATTATTATTATTATTAATATTCTGTTTTAATTATTTTATTATTATTATTATTTAATTTTCTGTTTTATTATTATTATAATTATTGTTATCATTTATTTATTTGTTTATTTATTATTAGTGTTGTTCTATTTTTAGTATTATTATTATTATTTAATTAATTAGTTTACCTTATTATTATTATTTGATTTATTTATTGTTAATGTTATGGTATTATATTGTTATTTTTGTTATTGATGTTGTTTAATTTATGGTTATGGTTATTATTATTGTGTTTGCTACTATTATTGTATATATTTAGTTATTATTATTTATTGTGTTTGGTTATTATCATTTTGATGTCATTATTATTATTATTGTTGTTGTTATTATTATTATTATTATTATTATTCTTTTTTTTTATTATTTAATATTAGTTTGTATTATTTTTATTATGTTTACTTATTATTATCATTATTATTTATTTATTATTAGTATTTTTGTTATTAATATTATTTAATTTATATTTATTTTACATTATTTATTATTATTATTATTATTATTATTATTATTATTATTATTATTATTATTATCATTATTATCATTGTTATTATTGGGTATATTTAGTTATTATTAATTATCGTTGTGTTTTGTTGTTATTATTTTAATATTATTATGCTGTTATCATCATCATTACCATTTTTATTCATGTTATTATTATTACTTTGCATTATTGCTATTATTATTATTATCATTAATATTATTATCTTTTATTATTACTATTAATATTATTATTATTATTATTATTATTATTATTATTATTATTATTATTATTATTATTATTATTATTATTATTATTTTGTTACTATTGTTATCATTATTTATTATTATTATTATTATTATTATTATTATTATTATTATTATTATTATTTTTTGTTTATTTAATCATCATCATCATCTTACGGTATTATTATTAGCATTATCATTTTTATTGCATTTGATTATTATAATTGCCATTGTGTTTTGCATTCATTAATCCTCTCAATTTATTTCATTCAATCATTTATTTAATTATTTATCTATTTATTCATTTATTTATCATTTAATTTAATTTAATCCATTATTAACTTTAATTATTTTTCTCAATTTACTTTATTCAATTATTTATTTGTTTATTTATTCATTCAATTATTTATTTACCCATTATTAACTAACTTTGTTTTCTGTCTCTACCGCGATGCGAGTGGCATGTGACTCGCTCACGGAGTTAGGCGGAGCACGGTTGGGATGAGTAGATTAGGATTTATTTATCATTCGGAATATGTAATTATTATTTTATTATTTTTAATTCACTTGTGGTCTGTATTAATAAAGGATTTTCTACCGTGCTTAAAAGAACCATCACACAAATGTTTTCTACCAAAATGAAATTTGCTAATAAAACTGGACCAATGTCCTGGTTTTCACGCCAAAGCAAAGGTTTAAATCGATTTGAGAATTCTAAACTTTTTATAAAATAAGTAATTGGGAACCAATGCTCCCGTCTCAATGAGTAGCCCGATTTATGTATGTATTTTTTATCACTTTTATATTTGGATAATTGTAATTATATTTTATTTATCGTTTTATTTATTTATTGCTTTATATTAATGTGCTTTATAATTATGGCATAATCGTGTGAGAAGAGGGATAAAATAATTGACCCTAAAAATTCATTTACACAAAATTAACCAAAGGTATGAATAAGAGTGAGATCCCGAACTCTCTCTGGTTTTGGGCCTCATGAGGCTAGATTTATTTCCCGAGTTCTATCGGGTGGCGACTCCGTGATACCTGCCTTATGGTACCCAATAGACGCTCTCATAAGTTGATTGCCAACAATCGATTTGGATAAATTCCAGTCCATTGCGAAGCGACCAGCTTTCACGAGTTTTAACGAACCTCCATCCGACCTTCGGGTCCTAAAAGCGGACTCCCGAGGGCTATCCGGATCGCGAGCGGGGTTCGAACGCATCACAGTGGTGACTCCACTGGGGATATCATGGGACTCTGCTCCGAAAGTACTTTTGGTTATTTTAATGTAAACGAGTTTAGGACCAAGAAATTTTATCCCTTTTCGAAAGTTGCATTGCATCATGTTAGAGCTTTAGAATTATGCTAGTTTGGTCCTTTTCTTAACCTCGGTGTATTCCCAAAGCCCGACCTTACGTTCACTCAATGTGGGGGAGTGTTCGGGATAATCACCAGCCCAGGCCTCGTACCATCATGGTATATTAAATGATGACCCGATTGGTCGCTATGTTCATGACGAGCTAGACCCGTTGGCAGGGATCATGCTTGGGTAACCCTAAAATATCACATTTGGCCTAAACCCATGTAATGGATATAGCTACTTCCCCTAGGGGGCATGCACCATAATACGTTGCTTGTGAAGTGGGTCGTTGTGTATTGAATGAATTCAAATAAATTTAGATGTTCGCTCCTTAAAGGTTTTCAGACCTCGAGTGGCGTATCTCAGTTTATTCGAATTATTTAAATACATGATAGCCAAAAATTCATCTGCATGCGATTTTAATAACGAGAGTTTGCGCCTCGCAGCACGCTTTACGTGCTCATTGGGTTCCCCGTTTATTCATGGGTCAAGCCCACCTAGGAAAGAGACCGCATGACCTCCTGTGTGAGAGAGAAACGGTTGGGAGGAATTTTCTTCTTGTATATGTATTCGTGCTCGAGCATTATTTCTTTCATGAACAATAGTAAATAAGGCGTGTGCATTTTTTTTTTCTCATGTACAATAATAGAACCTGTGCACTTTGTATATAAAATTGCTTGTATCATAATTTGTAAATATGAATGTAATATGTATTTGTTTTGCATGTACATAGCAATGCTTGTCGCAATACATATATATCAACATTCTTTATGACATCCATCATGCGCCATAATTTATACATACAACATACATCATTGAATGTATATATTGACATGCATCATAGTGTAAGCACCGTGTCCTGGAGCGGTACGGATCGGAGGTTACCCTATGATGAAATCAATGTTCAAGGCCTGTACGAGAGGCTGAAGTTGGGGGTTTTATTCCCGCGTTCCATGAGAAATGAGGTTTTTCTACACTTCAGGGACAGAGGGGGAGAAAACGGGAGTTTTCTGAGTCAAAAAGTTTTTTTGTCCTCCACAGACGGCCAGCCCGTCTGTGGAGGTAGCCCGTCGCTTCGAGTCACCGACGGCTCAGGGTATTTTCCGACGCCCGTCGGAAAGTCACCGCCCCTGTCAGGAGCCGCCTGGTTTCCCGGAGCACGCAACCGTTCCGACGCCCGTCGGTGGATGTGGCAGGGCCGTCGGAAGTGTCCTTGTGTCAGTAGGATTCTTCCGACGCCCGCCCCTACGCACCGACGCCCGTCGGTCGTGTCTGGCTATATAAGGTCCGAATTTTCACTTCAAAAGGGTTGGAAAATTTTTCAGAAGAGGAAACTCTGCCAAAATTCGAGCACGTTTTCTCTCTCTTCCAAAAACACACATTTTCCAAAGAACTTTACTTAATCAAGGATCAGATCAATCAAAGGAACTAAAAGCTAATTAGTTTTCTTTAGATTTTGACTCCTAAATCGATTTTCTGAAGGATCGGAGGTGAAATAGCTCATTTTCTCTCTCTAATCTTTCATTCTCTTACTTCTCGTGGAACGCGCGGGGATCTAACCGACACCAAAATCTTACCCAAAGCGACTATCTGAGGGTAAATATTCCGAATTCTCTCTCCATTTTCATCTCTATTTAATTATTTATCATTTATTTATTCATTATGTGAAATTTTTGAATACCTGTCATTACTTTTCTTCATTTTGACTCCCTCATCTCCTTCTTGGATAAAACTTGTTTTTTTGATCTCAAAAGTCCCTTTTCTCCTTTCTGTTTTTCGGAGACAGAGGTGACCGACGGGTCATCTTTATGACCGACGCCCGTCGGTCACCCACCTACAGACGCCCCTTCTTGAGTGACAAATGGGCATATCGAATAACCAAACCGACGCCCGTCGGTCAACCAGGAAAGGCCGTCGGTGGGTTCTGCCTCCATTTTTTTGATCATCTTTTATCTCTATTCAGTCTCTTCGATTTCTTATGTGTTAATTTTATGAATGTTAACATCTCTTAACTTTCTGTGAGTGTATATTGGTCCTCTTGGATAATTCCGAGCTTGAGCGGCTGCCTACTATGCGTGGGGGATTTCGTCCGGTTTAGTTTTCTTAAACCTCTTGATTTATTTCTCTCGCTTTTTCATTCATTGATTATTTTATGTATATGGATAAGCTCTTTTTATCCTGTTAAATGTAAAAATAGACCCACGATTTGTACTTAAATAAAAGTGAGTTTTGTATAAAATGCAAAAGGGTCCAACGCCCTATTTTCATCCAATAAAGATCATCACATATAAAATATCCCATTTTTGATAATGATGCATGCGAGGACCAAAGTCCTCAAAATAAACAATGCCCCGATTTGTATATGAATCGTACATTTATAAAGGGAGTTGTATTCCGCTCCTTGTATTATTGTAATTTATCGCTTTGATATTTATTCTGCCCATTTACTGCTTTCCGAATGTGAATAGATGCGCTTTTCAATTAAACTGCATAGTGTGGAGAGAGAGCAAACTAATGACATTAAAATTTGATCATAAACTAATTGAGGTAGAAATAGATGAGAAATCCCGGACCCAGCTCTGGTCTTTGGGCTCAAGAGGTTAGAGGTTATCCTCCAACATACTTCTTGGGTCACGAGACTTTAGCGCTAATCCTAGGCCTCATGGCCCAACATGGGTAAAATGCGCAAGTCTTAGGCTCTCCGAGGCGAGAGTAACTTTCCCAATGTTCTATTGGGTGGCGACTCCATGATACCTCCTTGTTGCCCAACATAGACGCACTTGCGATTTATTGCAAGATGCCCACGGACCCGCAAATGCCCCGATCGCCCACGTGCGGGCGGTCCGAAAGGGCGGCGCATCGGGATCCGGCGCGCGTCACACATAGCACATGTGGACATACTACCACCATAACATGTAAAAAATATATATATAAAAAAAATAAAAATAAAAAGAATGCACTCATCATGTGTCATAGTGTGCACATATCAGTAGGCTCATACTCACATTGCATATGTATATAAACATTGTGTACTGGAGCATACGCATACTGCTGAATTAGCATATAGCATTGGGTCAGTCATTATACACAGAAAATACCTTGCATTTTTCACATTGTACGTCATATCATGAACATGTACTATCATACATGAGTTATGCCATGTACATATAAGTTCTTCATCATGCATGTTAGTCATTGTATATACCAATGTATGTCTTGCATGCTCATGCCATGTAAATACACGTACTTTGTGAACGCTATTCATTCCTTGTAGACACTTTCATTGCATATCTCGTGTTGCACACATACCACTCACGGTATATAATCATTCATTTATTGAGTCCTAAGTCATGTGCATAATTTGTATATATTTTGCATTTTTATTTATGCGAGTTTTGCCGTTCCTCATGACTCATTAGTGCACATCATCATGCTAGATCATCTTCATCCTATCATGTCTAAATCATGCCATGTGCACATGCGTTATGTATCATAAACATTCATTCTCATATTGTGCCATATCTTGTACTCATGCCTTAATTATGTACTGTTTACATGTACAAAGCACATCATTTGTCATGCATTGTTTATACACTCACACTCACTTATAGTTTCTTATAAATGCTTCAAGTACACACGTCGTTGCACATATTTCATGTATGCATTTTTATACAATATGTTTTTACACATGTTTTGCGCATATAGTTCCTTACACGCATTACTGACATGCATGCATGCATCTTTTCTTGTACATGATTTTTAACACGTAGTTTGCACATGTTTTACGCAAAAAAATAATAAAAAACAAAAAAAACCTTCTTTGATGGCTTACATGATTTTTGTGCATGTAAATTTTGATAAAATAAAATTTTTATGTTAAGTTGTACCCTAAAAATACTGACATGTTTGCACCTTATTAAGGTACCTTTGATTCGAAGTTTGATTCCGCCTAAGTAGTTCTCAACTATGAATGGCTTTGATCTTAGTTTTTAGAAATCTGCGTTTCATTTCATTTTGAATTAAGCAAGGGGTAGATATGTTTGATCTCTAAGAGCTAGATCACATGGAAATGCTTGAGCATATCATGTAATTTCTAAATTCAGAGCACTCTTGGCCTATTTTGAAAACAAACTGGAAAAAACTAGTTGCGATTGGGGGATTGGATGAAAACTCACTAAGAGCACTAGAACCTTTTCGATTATCCGTCAAAGCGATCTTTGGATAAGGCTGAATTTAGAAAATAATTTAGGCAATCATTCTTTGTATAGCTCTCTAAATGACGATTTCCTACCCTTATTTCACAATCGCTTGTTAGCCCCATTGAGCCTTTTATTTTGGTATGCTAAATGCGTACTGATTTTATTGTTACACACGTTAAAACTACCCCATTTGCTTAAAATGATTTTGGCTTCCCCATAGAATAATGGCCGCTCTAGTAAGGATGGATGTACATTACGACATTCTTTCGGACCATCAAAAATTGTCCTGATAAGAATGGATTTACACTTCGAGAAAAGATTTTCAATCATTGACAATTTTTGGGCTATCAAAAATCACCCTGATAAAGATGGGTCTGCACTTCGAGAAGGGAATTTCAATAATCGATAATTTTGTGGGTTACCCAAAAATCACCCTGATAAGGATGGATCTCAACATCGAGAAGACAATTTCAATCATGGATAATTTTGTGAGCGGTCCAAAAATCGCCCTAATGGGGATGAGCCTATACTTTTGGAAAGGGGGTTAAATCATCGATAAAATTTTTGTGTAATTAGAGACATTAGTTTGCGGAAAAAAGAAACGAAAAAAAAAAGAAAAAGAAAAAACAAATGAAAGAAAGAAAGAAAAATAGAGCTTAGGATAATCCCCCTTGATGAGTTCAGTAGTTATCTTTTTTAGCTTAATTGTTATACTGAGCTTGACAAGCTAAAGTGTTACCAAATCAAAATTCAAGAATATCTGGACAGTACATAATTGGGGTTGAGAATGGTGCTTTTATCCGTTGAATTAACATTGCGGCCATTTTTCTCTAGCGACCTGATCCTCCTTTGATAGCCAATTACCTAAGCGTAACGTTAGAACCAAAGTAAGACCTCTTGATTCTTGATTCGGCCTTATCTAATTAGCGGAGACGACCTTCTAATAAGGTTTGGTACGTAGGAAGAGGCATATGGTGTTTCTTGAGCTTCAAGCGAGAAGCCATGAGTGCATTTATGCATTCGAGTTGAGTCTTGTCCTCAACATTGCATCTAGAATTTTCTTTCAAAAAATGAAAAATTTTGTTTTGGCCTTTTGCACATACATACAGAGATTGCGTGGTATGCCTCGTATTTACATGTTGGTTTAGTAAACCTTGATGTCTACACATTTATCTTTTTGCCCTTCATTGGGAATGACTCCTGAATTCTTTTGCTGAGATTGAATCAGTTGAGAATGTGGTTTATTCAGTGTATTCAAAGGTGGACAAAAACTTGAGTTTGAGGTACCTAATAGGTTGCATTCATTTCGCAATCTTGGGGCATTTCTTATCACTACTCATGAAAGTGATACTTTGCATCTACTTCCAGCGACATTCTTTGTACATATGTTTTCTACAAATGTTTTTGCATGTAACTGTAGCAGACATCCTCATAAATAGTTTTACATGTATAATCCTTGCTGCATGTCTTTCAGCATAAAATTTTTAGCAAGCATATTTCATAGATTCTTTCGTATACGTGCCTCTTTAAGATTCATTTTTTATAATCACTTATTTTTGCGCATTTCATGGGCATATCTTTTGCATGCATCTCACATGCACATCATTCGCACGTATTTTGTACATGTATACGCGATTTTTTCTGCATTTGTTTTATATGCATAGTTATCCATACACACATCACACACATCCAATCTTCACATAGCCTTCATGTGTATAATGACTCCCACCCACCTGTTCTTCACGTCTATGCCGGTGAATGACTCTTAACCCTCACAGGTAGGATCCCTGGTATATATTTCATGTTCATAATCCCTTTGCATATATTTTATGCTTGATCTTTTGCATCTCTACCCTCACAGGTACGATCATTTGTATATATTTTGCATTCGTAATCCCCTTGCACATATTTTATGCTTGATCTTTTGCATGTATTTCTCATTCATGATCATTTGTGGCATATATGTCATGTACACAATTCTCTGCATGCATATCATATTTGTACACACGCTGCACAATTAAATTTCACGCATGCATAACATCGCATGTCATTTCATACATGCATAACTATTAGATTTCATACATGCATAACTTTGCGTGTTATCTCATACATACATGGCTTTTCACATGCATTCCATGCATAAATGGCTTTTTTACATGCATTCCATGCATACAAAGTGCCATGTGTCTACTAGATGATGTACATCAATCTCAACCTCCGGACTTCACATGTCGACGTTTCTCAAGCCCTCTGAAGAGGCACGATCTCAAGGTCCTCTTAAGAGGCAAATCCTTTCAAGCCCTTTGAGGAGGCCAAATCTCAAAGACCTCTCAGGGGGCAATCATTTCAAATTTGGAGGCAAAGTTTCAAGTCTTCTGAGGAGAAACAACTTTCAAAGTCCTTGAGAAGGCAAAATCTAAGTCATCTGAGGAGGCAGAATCCTTAAGTCCTCTGAGAAGGCATTTCCAAGTCCTCTGAGGAGGCAAATCTCAGAACATTCGCGCTTTGTAAGTCTGGAGCAGACTCGGTGCAGCTCAAGAGAGCAACCCTCACGTTTTGTAAGTCTGGAGCAGACTCGGCGCACCACCACCCTCGCACTTTGTAAATCTGGAGCAGACTCGGTCAAGCTCAGGAGAGCAACCCTCGCGTTTAGTAAGTCTGGAGCAGACTCGGCGCACCACCACCCTCGCACTTTGTAAGTCTGGAGCAGACTCGGTGCAGCTCAAGAGAGCAACCCTTGCGTTTGGTAAGTCTGGAGCAGACTCGGCGCACCACCACCCGTGCACTTTGTAAGTCTGGAGCAGACTCGGTGCACCTGAGGAGAGCAACCCTCGCGTTTTGTAAGTCTTGAGCAGAATCGGCGCATCGCCATCCTCACTTTGTAAGTCTGGAGCAGACTCGGTGCAGCTCAGGAGAGCAATCCTCACATTTTGTAAGTCTGGAGCAGACTCGGCGCAACACTTCCGTACTTTGAATCTTGGTAGCGATTCGGTGCAAACACTTTGAATCTTGGTAGCGATTCAGTGTAATTTCAAAACTTCCGCACCTTGAATCTTGGTAGCGATTCGGTGCAAACACTTTGAATCTTTGTAGCGATTCAGTGTAATTTCAGAACTTCCGCACCTTGAATCTTGGCAGCGATTCGGTGCAAACACTTTGAATCTTGGTAGTGATTCAGTGTAATTTTAGAACTTTCGCACCTTGAATCTTGGTAGCGATTCCGTGCAAACACTTTGAATCTTTGTAGCGATTCAGTGTCATTTCAAAACTTCCCCACCTGTAATCTTGGTAGCGATTCGGTGCAAACACTTTGAATCTTGGTAGCGATTCAGTGTCATTTCAAAACTTCCACACCTTGAATCTTGGTAGCGATTCGGTGCAAACACTTTGAATCTTGGTAGCGATTCAGTGTAATTTCAGAACTTCTGCACCATGAATCTTGGTAGCGATTCGGTGCAAATACTTTGAATCTTGGTAGCGATTTAGTGTAATTTCAGAACTTTCGCACCTTGAATCTTGGTAGCGATTCGGTGCAAACACTTTGAATCTTTGTAGCGATTCAGTGTCAGTTCAAAACTTCCCCACCTTGAATCTTGGTAGCGATTCGGTGCAAACACTTTGAATCTTGGTAGCGATTCAGTGTCATTTCAAAACTTCCACACCTTGAATCTTGGTAGCGATTCGGTGCAAACACTTTGAATCTTGGTAGCGATTCAGTGTAATTTCAGAACTTATGCACCTTGAATCTTGGTAGCGATTCGGTGCAAATACTTTGAATCTTTTGTAGCGATTCGGTGTAATTTCAGAACTTTCGCACCTTGAATCTTGGTAGCGATTCGGTGCAAACACTTTGAATCTTGGTAGCGATTCGGTGTAATTTCAGAACTTTCGCACCTTGAATCTTGGTAGCGATTCGGTACAAACACTTTGAATCTTGGTAGCGATTCCGTGTAATTTCAAAACTTCCACACCTTGAATCTTGGTAGCGATTCGGTGCAAACACTTTGAATCTTGGTAGCGATTCTGTGTAATTTCAGAACTTTCGCACCTTGAATCTTTGTAGCGATTCGGTGCAAACACTTTGAATCTTGGCAGCGATTCAGTGTAATTTCATAATTTCCGCACCTTGAATCTTGGTAGCGATTCGGTGCAAACACTTTGTTTCTTGGTAGTGATTCAGTGTAATTTCAGAACTTCCACACCTTGAATCTTGGTAGCGATTCGGTGCAAACACTTTGAATCTTGGTAGCGATTCAGTGTAATTTCAGAACTTCCACACCTTGAATCTTGGTAGCAATTTGCGATTCGGTGTAATTTCAGAACTTCCACACCTTGAATCTTGGTAGCGATTCGGTGCAAACACTTTGAATCTTTGTAGCGATTCAGTGTAATTTCAGAACTTCCGCACCTTGAATCTTGGCAGCGATTCGGTGCAAACACTATGAATCTTGGTAGTGATTCGGTGTAATTTTAGAACTTACGCACCTTGAATCATTGGTAGCGATTCGGTGCAAATACTTTGAATCTTTGTAGCGATTCAGTGTCATTTCAAAACTTCCCCACCTGTAATCTTGGTAGCGATTCGGTGCAAACACTTTGAATCTTGGTAGCGATTCAGTGTCATTTCAAAACTTCCACACCTTGAATCTTGGTAGCGATTCGGTGCAAACACTTTGAATCTTGGTAGCGATTCAGTGTAATTTCAGAACTTCTGCACCATGAATCTTGGTAGCGATTCGGTGCAAATACTTTGAATCTTGGTAGCGATTTAGTGTAATTTCAGAACTTTCGCACCTTGAATCTTGGTAGCGATTCGGTGCAAACACTTTGAATCTTTGTAGCGATTCAGTGTCAGTTCAAAACTTCCCCACCTTGATTCTTGGTAGCGATTCGGTGCAAACACTTTGAATCTTGGTAGCGATTTAGTGTCATTTCAAAACTTCCACACCTTGAATCTTGGTAGCGATTCGGTGCAAACACTTTGAATCTTGGTAGCGATTCAGTGTAATTTGAGAACTTCTGCACCTTGAATCTTGGTAGCGATTCGGTGCAAATACTTTGAATCTTTTGTAGCGATTCGGTGTAATTTCAGAACTTTCGCACCTTGAATCTTGGTAGCGATTCGGTGCAAACACTTTGAATCTTGGTAGCGATTCGGTGTAATTTCAGAACTTTCGCACCTTGAATCTTGGTAGCGATTCGGTACAAACACTTTGAATATTGGTAGCGATTCCGTGTAATTTCAAAACTTCCACACCTTGAATCTTGGTAGCGATTCGGTGCAAACACTTTGAATCTTGGTAGCGATTCTGTGTAATTTCAGAACTTCCGCACCTTGAATCTTTGTAGCGATTCGGTGCAAACACTTTGAATCTTGGCAGCGATCAGTGTAATTTCATAATTTCCGCACCTTGAATCTTGGAAGCGATTCGGTGCAAACACTTTGTTTCTTGGTAGTGATTCAGTGTAATTTCAGAACTTCCACACCTTGAATCTTGGTAGCGATTCGGTGCAAACACTTTGAATCTTGGTAGCGATTCAGTGTAATTTCAGAACTTCCACACCTTGAATCTTGGTAGCAATTTGCGATTCGGTGTAATTTCAGAACTTCCACACCTTGAATCTTGGTAGCGATTCGGTGCAAACACTTTGAATCTTGGTAGCGATTCAGTGTAATTTCAAAACTTCCCCACCTTGAATCTTGGTAGCGATTCGGTGCAAACACTTTGAATCTTGGTAGCGATTCGGTGTAATTTCAGAACTTCCGCACCTTGAATCATTGGTAGCGATTCGGTGCAAACACTTTGAATCTTGGTAGCGATTCAGTGTAATTTCAGAACTTCCCCACCTTGAATCTTGGTAGCGATTCGGTGCAAACACTTTGAATCTTGGTAGCGATTCAGTGTAATTTCAGAACTTCCGCACCTTGAATCATTGGTAGCGATTCGGTGCAAACACTTTGAATCTTGGTAGCGATTCAGTGTAATTTCAGAACTTCCACACCTTGAATCTTGGTAGCGATTCGGTGCAAACACTTTGAATCTTGGTAGCGATTCAGTGTAATTTTAAAACTTCCCCACCTTGAATCTTGGTAGCGATTCGGTGCAAACACTTTGAATATTTGTAGCGATTCGGTGCAATCACTTTGTAGCTTAGATAACAACTCAGTGATATCTCAACACTTTTGCACTTTGAATCTTGGTTGCGATTTGGTGCAAGCACTTTGAATCTTGGTAGCGATTCAGTGCAACCTCATAAATTTTGCACTTTGAATCTTGGTAGCGATTCGGTGCAAGCACTTTGAATCTTGGTAGCGATTCAGTGCAATCTCAGAACTTTTGCACTTTGAATCTTGGTAGCGATTCGGTGCAATCAATCAACCCATGTCCTCTCCGGGGGCAAATCAAAAGTCACTCCTTCAAAGTCCTCTCAAGGGGCAACTCCAAAAGGTTAAACACCAACCCGGCTGAGGCTAGACACCGAACAGATTAGATGCCGAAACGAGGAAGGTTAGACACCGCACTCAGGTTAAACACCGACCCCGCTGAGGCTAGGCACCGCACAGGTTAGATGCTGAAACGAGGGATGTTAAACACCGAACAATGGGCTGACACCGCACAGGTTATATGCCCAAAAAATGACAGGGGTTAACACGTCGGCAGATAGACGTTAACTACCCCAACAGCTCCAACTTCATCCGGTTCAGGGCGTCGTTTCCTCAGGTATGTTCCTCTGCACCTCTTTTTCCTTTTCCTCTCTGAATTTTGGTCTTTCTTCTTTGAATTTTGGCTCACCTAGGTGCCTATGCACTAACTTCTCCAAAATTGGGGGCATCTGTAGACACCAGGTCCGGAGTCGGATTTTTAAAATGGCAATGGCAATTTTGGGTCCTTAATAAATTCCTCCAAAAAAAAAAAATAATAAATACATAAAATATATAGGTAAAATTAAAAATAAAAAAAATTAGGATTAGGTTAATTTAATTAGATAAATCAAAAATTAAGATTAGGCTAATTTAATTAGTTGATATTGTAAGATAGATTAATAATTAAGATTAGTTGATTAATTAGTTAATATTTTAGGATAATTAAAGTTGAAAAAAAAAAAAGAAAATAAATGTGGGGTTTAATTAGATAAAATAGATGTCGTAATTTAAGTAGATTAATTAAATTAAGAAGGTAGGAAAATATAGAGTGTTTAATTAGTAATGTTTAATTAATTAATATATGTGTTTAGTTTAAGTAAATTAAAAGTGTGTAAATTAGTTAAAATAAAAAAAATAAAATAAAAATAAAAATAATAAAATGGAGGGAATTATTTAGATGACCTTAACCCTAATTCTAGGGTATAAAAAGAATATGATGAGGAGATTAAAGGGGGGCTCTCTCGGCTGGATGAAGAAATCGAAAGGAAAAGAAAAATAAAAAAGAAGAGCAAGAGAGAGCAGGCTCTCGGCGGAAGAACAAAAAAAGGAAAAAAATTAAAGAGAGAGCAAGTGAGCACGAGAACAAGCCAAATCAAAGGAAAATAAAGAGAAGAGAAACCAAAAGAAAGTGAGAACAGGGATCAAAGAAAACCAAAGGAAAATCAAAGTAAAAGAAAAGAGAGACAAAGAAGTGAAAAGAAAGGGAAGCAGCAGCCACGGAGGAGGAAACCGACGCAGACACCGGAAGAAAAAAGAAAAAAAGGAGAGGAAGGTGGCGGGGGCTCCACCGGCCAGCTACGGCCGCCGATCGCCGATCGCCGCACGCGCCCCGCCACGGTGGAGAGAGGAACCGGACGAAGCCGATGGTGCTCGCCGATCATCCGTAGCCGCCGGCGTGAGGGAGATCGGAGAGGGTGGTGGCGAGAGCTTCCGATGCATTTTCTGGCAACGGCCAAGCTTCCCCGGCGTGTGACCAACTCTGGCTGGTTCCTCGGGCGGCGATCTCTCCCCCGAAGTGCTCATCACCGGCCACCCATGGCGGCTCCGGCGGCAAAAAACCGGTAACCCCTATTTTATTAAATTTCTATTTATTTTATTATTATTATTATTATTATTAATATTTTGTTTTAATTATTTTATTATTATTATTATTATTATTATTATTATTATTATTATTATTTAATTTTCTGTTTTATTATTATTATAATTATTGTTATCATTTATTTATTTGTTTATTTATTATTAGTGTTGTTCTATTTTTAGTATTATTATTATTATTATTACTTAATTAATTAGTTTACCTTATTATTATTATTTGATTTATTTATTGTTAATGTTATTGTATTATATTGTTATTTTTGTTATTGATGTTGTTTAATTTATGGTTATGGTTATTATTATTGTGTTTGCTACTATTATTGTATATATTTAGTTATTATTATTTATTGTGTTTGGTTATTGTCATTTTGATGTCATTATTATTATTATTATTATTATTATTATTATTATTATTATTATTATTATTATTATTATTATTATTTAATATTAGTTTGTATTATTGTTATTATGTTTACTTACTATTATCATTATTATTTATTTATTATTAGTATTTTTGTTATTAATATTATTTAATTTATATTTATTTTACATTATTTATTATTGCTATTATTATTATTATCATTGTTATTATTGGGTATATTTAGTTATTATTAATTATCGTTGTGTTTTGTTGTTATTATTTTAATATTATTATGCTGTTATCATCATCATTACCATTTTTATTCATGTTATTATTATTACTTTGCATTATTGCTATTATTATTATCATTAATATTATTATCTTTTATTATTACTATTAATATTATTACTATTATTATTATTATTATTATTATTATTATTATTATTTTGTTACTATTGTTATCATTATTTTTTCTTATTATTATTATTATTATCATTTTTTGTTTATTTAATTATCATCATCATCTTACGGTATTATTATTAGCATTATCATTTTTATTGCATTTGATTATTATAATTGCCATTGTATTTTACATTCATTAATCCTCTTAATTTATTTCATTCAATCATTTATTTAATTATTTATCTATTTATTCATTTATTTATCATTTAATTTAATTTAATCCATTATTAACTTTAATTATTTTTCTCAATTTACTTTATTCAATTATTTATTTGTTTATTTATTCATTCAATTATTTATTTACCCATTATTAACTAACTTTGTTTTCTGTCTCTACCGCGATGCGAGTGGCATGTGACTCACTCACGGAGTTAGGCGGAGCACGGTCGGGATGAGTAGATTAGGATTTATTTATCATTCGGAATATGTAATTATTATTTTATTATTTTTAATTCGCTTGTGGTCTGTATTAATAAAGGATTTTCTACCGCGCTTAAAAGAACCATCACACAAATATTTTCTACCAAAATGAAATTTGCTAATAAAACTGGACCAATGTCCTGGTTTTCACCCCAAAGCAAAGGTTTAAATCGATTTGAGAATTCCAAGCTTTTTATAAAATAAGTAATTGGGAACCAATGCTCCCGTCTCAATAAGTAGCCCGATTTATGTATGTATTTTTTATCACTTTTATATTTGGATAATTGTAATTATATTTTATTTATCATTTTATTTATTTATTGCTTTATATTAATGTGCTTTATAATTATGGCATAATCGTGTGAGAAGAGGGATAAAATAATTGACCCTAAAAATTCATTTACACAAAATTAACCAAAGGTATGAATAAGAGTGAGGTCCCGAACTCTCTCTGGTTTTGGGCCTCATGAGGCTAGATTTATTTCCCGAGTTCTATCGGGTGGCGACTCCGTGATACCTGCCTTATGGTACCCAATAGACGCTCTCGTAAGTTGATTGCCAACAATCGATTTGGATAAATTCCAGTCCATTGCGAAGCGACCAGCTTTCACGAGTTTTAACGAACCTCCATTCGACCTTCGGGTCCTAAAAGCGGACTCCCGAGGGCCATCCGGATCGTGAGCGGGGTTCGAACGCGTCACAGGTTGTTACAATGATTCCTTGGTCGTTGAGAGTGGCTCGGAATTGCAATCACACACTAATTCTATTAACCTAAGGGATAGATCTATCCTCAGCAGCCGACCGTCAAAACCTCTAGTCCACTTAGGTGAATCTATGATGGCTGAAAGATTTGAACTATTAGAATGATGCATGAATGATATATATAATGCATAATCGTGTTGATGCAGCATAGACAATCACATACAAGTAGGTACAGGGGGTCATACAGTCTCTTTCCTAGGTGGGCTTGACCCATGGGTCAGCGGGGAACCCAATGGGTGCGTATGGTGCGTGGTGGGAAACCAGGAGCATAACATTCTTAATATAAAGCATATGCATATGAGTTTTGGCCATTATGTATTTAGACTTTTCAAACAGACTAAAAATGGGTCCACTGGGGCATGAAAGGCTTTGATGAATATCCAGTTAATATGTTTGAATTTGTTCAATATATAAGGGCCCACGTAGCAAGCGCATTGGTATCACCTAGTGGAGGTTTCTGTTGCCATTACAGGAGCTTTGGTCAAGGGTGATGTTACTTTAGGTCTACCCAAGCATGGTCCCTGCCAATGGGTCTAGCTCATCGTGAGCATAACGATCGAATTGGGTCTCCATTTAATATACCATAAGTATGAGGTTTGGGCAGGTGATTATCCTTAACACATCCCCACATTGAGTGAACGCAGGGTCGTGCTTCGGGAATGCACCGAGGTTAAGAAATGGACCAAACTAGCATAATTCTATGGCTCGAACATGGATGCAATGCAATTTTTTTTTAAAAGAGATAGAATTTTAATTTATAAAAACCCAATTATATTATTAATCAAGACAGTTTCGGAGCAAAGTTTAAAGATCCTCCAGTAGAGTCACCACTGTGACGCGTGCCGGACCCGACCAGTTCCCGGAATGCCCGCTTTTAGGGCCCGATAGGGGTTTGCATCTTTTGATCTTGGGCAACATGAGATATTTTGGACATTTCCTCCCAATAGAGCACTTGAAAGATCATCTAATCCCATGAAGCCTTTTGGCACCTTTAAGGTATTTTGGAGTCACCACCCAATTTACAAGAAATTCAAAAAGTTCATTTAATCTCGGGGTCTAAACCAGAGAAAGAATCGGAACTTTACTCTTATTAATGCCTTGATTAATTATAAATGGCTTTTTAATTCTAAAATTTTTATCTCTCTTTTCACGTGGTCATTGATTAAAAAAAATGCAAATCAAGCACGAAATAAAGTAGTAAGAAAAGCAACAAAATAAAGCAAACCAAAAAAAGAAAGATAAAATTGGGACAAAATACAATCCTCCAAATAAAAAGGTATTAAAATTTGGGACAAAAGTACAATCCCCCAAAATAAAATGAAGCAAAACATAAATAAATAAATCAAATGAATAAATAAACATTCATAAATCGGGACATTATTTAGAATAGGAACATTTGTTCCTTCATTTTCACTTAAAAAGTCAAAGAGATATTTTTTAGTATTTATCGATAAAATCGGGATGAGTGATCCCATTTTAAGAAAATTAACTATTCTTTTTAAAAGTGAGTTTTTATGGGTTAAAATTAGGACATTGGTCCCGTTTTATTAGAAAAAGATCCCAATTTATTAAGATAAAACTTTTTGTGACTTTTAATTAACGTGTATAAAAATAAATAAATTTATTACAAATTACATAATAAAAACAAATAATGAGAAATAATAAAAATACTAAAATATGACAAATTCCACCAAAATGCTGTCTTCAAATCTCCATGGGCTCCCATTTGCTATTTGAAAGGCTCACACATAAGAAATAATTATTGAAATAAAAAACACAAATAAAAGTGATGTTAGTAATAAAAATGAATTTAAAAATGTAACATATGAATTAAAGTAAATAAAATAAAATACATCATATATGACAAATCAATTAAATGATATAATAAACATAAGTAATTTAACATATTAACAATTCAACATGCATGAAAACATAAATAATAATAATAATAATGATAACAATAACAAATAATAATAACAATAAATAAGGATAATAATAATAATGATAGTAATAATAATAATAATAATAATAATAATAATAATAATAATAATAATAATAATAATAATAATAATAATAATAATAATAATAATAATAGTAACAACAAAGGTAACGATAATAATAATAATAATAATAATAATAATAATAATAATAATAATAATAATAATAATAATAATAATAATAATAATAATAATAATAATAATAATAATGATGATAATAATTAGGGGTGAGCAAAAAAACCGATGGACTTGGTTAACCGAAAAAAAAATCCGAAACCGAACCGATGGACTGGTTAACCGATTGTAATGGACTGGTTAATGGTTAGTGTTTTGAAAAAACCGATATTAATGGACTGGTTAATGGTTTTTGACTCATGTGATTGGTTAACCGAACCGAAACCGAATTTTTAATTAATTTATTAATTTTTTAATAATTTATAACAATTTATCCTAATTAAAGGTGATTATGTACTTTTTTTTTCATTATACTAATTATTTTTAAGTTTTTAAGTTTTTTAATTGGCTATTTGTAAGTATAATAATTTACCTAATTAAAAATGATTATGAACTAGTTAATATATTTACTTATTACATATTAATTTTAAAAATAAATTTAATAAATTTGCTTATATCCACCAAATATTTTTATTTTATCAACAATAATATTATATTATAGTGAAAAAATTTTAATTTTTAATTATTTTGAACATTTTAATTTTATTTATGAATATATTTATAATTATAGTGGTTAACCGAAAAATATTGGGTAACCGAACCGAAAAACCGAAACCGATGGACTGGTTAACCGATGACAATGGACTGGTTAATGGACTGGAATTTCGAAAAACCGATATTAATGGACTGGTTAATGGACTGGAGCTTATGGACCGGTTAACCGACCATGCTCACCCCTAATAATAATAATAAAAATAATCACAATGATAATAATAACAAACAATAACAATAAAAAAGTTGAACAATCAAGCAAGCAAAAATAAAAATAAATAAACAAAACATGTTAAAGTATGTTAAATAATAATAATAATAATAATAATAATAATAATCACAGTGATAATAATAACAAACAATAACAATAAAAAAGATGAATAATCAAGCAAGCAAAAATAAAAATAAATAAATAAAACATGTTAACACATGTTAAATAATAATAATAATAATAATAATAATAATAATAATAATAATAATAATAATAATATGAACAATTAAACAAGAACACAAGAATAAGAAATAAAAATATGTTAAGGGAACAAATTGAATCAATGACTACATCACATAAAATACAAAAAATAACAACTCTAAAAGAATCTACATGTTTGCTAATCAATTATAAACAAAAAAAATAATAATAATAAAAAAATGAAATCAAGACCAGAATGTTTACTCTCAGATTTGGATTTGATGAATGAAAATAGATGATTAATTTTCTTGTCTTGATTTTGCAAAAATAAAATAAGAAAAATAAAATATAAAAGAAATTTTTTATCTCAAGAACAAAAAATTAATTTCTTTGTTTTAAGCAAAAATTGTTAAAAAAAAAGAAAAAATTCCCAAAAATAAATAATTGTTCTCTTTGTCTTAAGAATTACCTTAGAAAATAAAATTAGAATATTGAAGAATTTTTTCTTGAAGAAGAAGAAGAAGAAGAAGAAGAAAAACTTTCTTAAGAAAAATCCTCCATTTTTTTCTTCTCAAAAAACTCATTTTATACCCAAAAAAATAAAAATCAGATTTAATGAAAAAATTAAATCAATTTTAAATCCCATTAACACAAAAAAAAAACTGAAGAATTTAAAAGGTTAGAAGACAAAAAGGTTTTAAAAATTAAATTCCACAAAAAAATGGAAAAAAACATAAATTTGGCCAAAAAACGCACATAGGGGCTGCTGGGCGCGCGACGCCCGTCGGCGCGCACGACGTAGGCGATACCCTACGCGTCACTCCTGCGAGCTGTAAGCAACGCCCTGCGCGCTGCTCGTGAGAGCGGGCGAGGGATGCCCAAGCGCGCCCTGCCTCGCGCGCCGCCGGCGGCCCCCGACGGCCTAATTTTTTTTTAAATAATTTTGACAAAAACACTATAATTTCCAAATTCATTTTATTCTATTTTTTAAATTTTAAAATAATTTTTAAAATATTTTTATTTTTTTTAAATGCAAATTTTGACAAGAAAACTATCACTTCTAATATTTTTGCCTGTAAACAGGTATCTTATCATCATTGGGTAACTCTGATCTGGGCTTACTCAGGACGAGGTGTCTACAGGTGCACTTCCACTAGCCTTCTTCTGTCCACTTCAAAACAAACCAAAATCAAACTTTGAGTCTCATCTACACTTACCCAATTTACATGAAGAAGAAGAGGAGAAGAAGGAGAAAACTAACCACGTACCTTCACAACTTGAATCACTTAACAAATTGGGGTAGTAACTGATAGCTGTTTAATTGATCTATTATTTAGTGCATGTTTTCTATAAGTTTAGGAAGTTAAGCATGTAAATATATTTATCTTTCATGTGTTTTTGTCTAGTTTATGTGTTTATATGCTTTGTAGGTGATTTGGGTGAAAAAAGGAAGAAGAGATGCCAGACTCATGCAAAGGAGCATGACTCGTGAAGGAATGAAACAGAGGTTCATGAGTGGTGAAGACTTGCATGACTCATGAAGAAGAGCACGAGTAGTGAAGAGGTGCACGAGTAGAGGAGAGTGCAGAATAGAACAAAGTTATGCACAAGTCGTGAAGCAAAGAATGACTCGTACGAAGAATCAAGCAGAGCACGACTCGGACAAATCTTCACGAGTCGGTTATCGCCTGGAGAAGAAAAGAAGAGAGGAAGAGAACGCATGACTTGGACAGCCTAGCACGAGTTGGTCACCAGAAGAAAAGCAAGAGAGAAGAGGAGAGCTAGCAAGGGGAAGCGTCACGAGCGCGACAGAAAGAACTGTTGGGCAGTTACTTTCAAAAAGTCACTTAAAGGGGCATACTTTTCCACTAACCTTTGCAACCTTTTGAAGAAAGGGACACAACCTTTAAAACATTATAAATATGTAATTCAACTATAATTTGATAAGGATGAATTTTTTAACTAAATTAGTTTTTGTAAATCAGAAAGAATAGTTCTGTAGTTAAAGTTAAAAGTTAGATTTTACGTATTGAAGAAGAAGACCAAGGAGAAGAAATTTTTTTACAAGGGTTTGAGAAAAGGGTCGAGAGATTTCTTTCTACTTACTCTTATCTATTACTTTCTTTTCTGTAATTTAAATGAATGTTATTTAATGAACTTGATACTATTGTTATTTTCTATTTCCATCTATGTTAGTAGTCTTTGAATGTAGAATTTTCTATTAGTATTATTGCATAATCATTATAAGTTAAGGTAGAATTGAGAGGTTCATTTTAACTGACATCTAATAGGAATTCATTATCAAAGCATAGCTAGAGAGATCAGTATGTTGAGATAGTTGCTATAGGTTGGTGATTATTCTTAAAATATGTAATTGGAATTAACTAGTTCATTAATGAGAGTTAAGGGTTAGCATTTCAATTGTATATTTTAGGCATTCTAGTTCATGGTCGAGAGAGTGGATTAGAACAATATTCCAATTTGGCTTGCTTATGAGATTACATTTATATTAAAATGATGGAATCAAGTTTCATAATCATTAGTTCTTCATTATATACTTTGTCTTCTTTGATTATTATTAACTAGATTTAATTAAGTTTACATGATAAGAGTAGTATAGAATTAACTTACAAATTAATGAACATTGTAAACAAGATTAAAATTGAGTAGTAATAGTGTGTAATATTAATCTACATTCCTTGTGGGATCGACATCTTTTGTACTATAATCGGTACACCGTATACTTGCAGAATTAGTGTGTAGAAATAGGCCTAATAAGTTTTTGGCGCCGTTGCCGGGTAGTGTTATGATTAAATTTATTGCCATTATGAATCTTAATTTATGATTTTGGATTACAAGACTTAATTAGTTGCGTGTTTGTTGTGTTTTGTTTTTATAGGATTGGATAGTTCAAGTATATGCCTAAAACAAAGAGTTCTCAAGAAGAACTTGAACCATTAAATCCAGAAATAGAAAGATTTATTTCAAGTAACTGTAAATCCAACAAAAAGAAGAATAAAACTAGGAGACTAATCATGGCTGAAGAAGAGAATCCACCAAGGTTGATGGATTTTGCTACACCAGCGTTGAGCAAGGCTCAACAAGGGGTGGTAAGACCTATTGTAAATGCTAATCAATTCGAAATTAAGTCATCTCTTTTACAAATGATTCAAAATAGTATTCAATTTTATAGTTTGGCAAATGAAGATCCAAATGCTCATTTGACAAATTTCTTAGAAATTTGTGATACTTTTAAAATTAATGGAGTTTCAGCGGATGCAATTAAGCTTAGGCTTTTTCCTTTTACTTTGAAGGATAAGGCAAAGGTTTGGTTGAATTCACTAACTAGAGGATCTATAACAACTTGGGATCAATTGGCTCAAGCATTTTTATCTAAATATTTTCCTCTAGCCAAAACTACAAAAATTATTAAGGATATCACTACTTTTATTCAACATGATAATGAATCTTTGTATGAAGCTTGGGAAAGGTTTAAGGAATTGCAGAGAAGTTGTCCACATCACAACCTTCCAAGGGAGTTGTTAATGCAAACATTTTACAATGGAGTAAACCCTACTACTAGAGGTACAATCGATGCTGTAACTGGTGGTTCACTTATGAGAAAAACAACGGAGGTTGCGTTTGAGTTGTTAAAAGAGATGTCCATGAATAATTTCTTGTGGCCAATCGAAAAAGTAAGGGAATCAAATTCTTCTAATGCTAGGGGGTACGTTCAATTGATTCTATAGTTGCCTTGTAAGCCCAAGTTGAGGCTTTAACTCATAAGGTTAATAGCCTAGGTATGGGAGGAAGTTCACAAAATGCATGCATCAGTTGTGGTCAACAAGGTCAAAAAAGTGAAGGTTGCAATTTGGGAATGGGTAGTAAGGAGGAGCAATTAAATTTTATTCAAGGCCAAGGACGTGGAAACCCTTATTCTAATACCTATAATCCTGGTTGGGATAACCATCCAAATTTTTCATGGGAAAATAGCAACAATAACCAAAATAGAGGAGTAGGAGGATATCAACAATCACAAGATAGGTTTGGAGTTTTAGAAGTAAAAATTGATAAATTTATTGAGGATATCAACTTTAAGATTAGCTCTCAAGATGAGAACCAAAAGAGGCTTGAAGCAAAAGTTGACCAAATCACCAAAAATCATGCTTCATCGATCCACAATCTTGAGGTTCAATTGGGACAACTTGCCAATTCGTTACCATCTCGAAGTTTAGGGTGTCTTTCGAGCAATATAGAAGATAATCCAAGAGAGCACATAAAATCATAGTATTTTATAGTCTCTTATTTCGATTGCTGAATTAAATTTTCTTTCTATATGCACTTTATGTTATTTTAAGTTATTTTATGTAAATTTGTTAATTAATTTTTATATTGTGGATTTTAATATTACTAAGACAATTTGTTTTTGTTCTACATGTAAAAATAGTAAAATTATGTGTTGTTTTATGTGTTTTGTGAAAATAGGATAAATTGGAGAAAATAATAGGACAAGGAGAAAAATTTGGCATAAAGAGATGATTCTGTCGCGAGCGCGACAGAATGAGCAAAGCTGAAGCCAGTCCGACTCGTGCTGCACTTCACAAGTGGCACACATAGGTCACGAGTCGAGCACTTCTATCCGACTCGTGTCCCTTTGCTGAAGTAGAGGCTTCATGAGTTTCGTCCGACTCGTGTTGGTTTTAACGAGTCGTACAGTAGCGGTTTTATTCACGAGTCGTGCTGATCTTCACGACTCGTGCTTGTATGCAGCAGGACATACCGAGTCATGCAACTTGTCTAAGTCGAATCCACTGTACCTAATTTTTTTCTAATTTGTTTTATTTTCTTTTTATGTTTCTACTTATTTTATTAATTTTCTTTCTCCTCAGTTTAGTGGGTGTCTCAATTTAATCTAATTTAAATTAAGAAAAGAAAAAAACAAAGGAAAAACAAAAAGGGAAAAATAAAATGAGGAGTATTTCTCTAAGCCCTAATTTTTTCTAAACGTCGTGACCCAAGCCTCAATTGTCATTTTGACTTCTCCCGCTTATTTTTATTCTCTTCTTTAATCGTGTGTAGAAATTCACGAGTCGGGCACGACCCTTAGCTTCCCATTTCGCTTCGATGTTTCCCTTTTAAACTTTCGTATTCTTGTTTTAGTTCCCATTCACGAGTCGTGTTTTTCTCTCGGCTTTCTCTTTGCTTCATTTCTTCTTTTTTCTGCTTTCATTCTTTTTCTTCTTTCTCTTCTGTGTTACATTCTTGTTTCCTTTTAATTTCTGCTTTAACACATAATGGTGAGAACGAAAAACCCCTCATCTTCAAGAGTCCATCTAGCGTAACAGGAGGAAGAGCAAGGTGACCTTTCAGACACGTTTGGTGCTAGCTTCCCAATTTCATCTATGGACGAAGGTAACCATTTTCTTGCTCTTAAGGAGAGAGCAATCCTGCAATGTAAGTTTTTTCCTGTTTCCCTTCTTGAGCAAGTAGGTATATTGGATACTGTTAATGAAATGCTATTATAGTGTGGATTGTTGAGATTTGTGATTATGCATGAACATTTCTATCCTGATTTAGTGTTAGAATTTTACACTAATTTGAAAACTAATAAGGAAAATAATAGGCTGGTAGACTTTAGATTAGAAGGTAGGGATCACACTCTCACTTATTTTATAATGCACAGATTCTTTGGTTTTAAGCAATCTGGATTGTGTGACCCTCCTAAATCTTTTCATCCTAACGAATTTTCGTCTTTTCTCACTAGTTTGACAAGATCTTTTAGATTAGGGAAGCTAATTCAATGTTTATTAAGGATTTGAAGTATTGAATTTTGCATAAAATTTTTGCTTCCTTAGTTTTTAACAAATCTGAATTTAACAGAGTCCCTTCTCATGAGTTGTTTTTGATGTGGTGTGTGCATAAAGGAAAATCAATGTGTTGGTCATATTGGGTTTTTAATCAGTTATTACAATGTGCTTGTAACACCCTTAGACTATACACACTACAATGCCAACGATTCTGCATAATAACTTGATTGTCTTAAAACTACTCTTAAGATTATTGCAAAAATCCGGATAAACTTTTTTTCCCAACTGTCCTACAACTATTAAACTTTACTATTTATTCAATCAAGGCATAGATGTGCCACCTAATTCTACCAAAATTTTGGCATAGTTTTCTCTATAATATTGCCTATCCCCCTGTAAATAGAAAGCCTTTACACTTCTAAGAATCATATATATACTCATTCACCCTACTCCAATTCAAACTCCAACACAAGATTGCCAATCCTCCAATTTAAGTCCATTCACACACTCATATAATAATTCACATTATCATCCACTCATTGCTTACATCAATTATACAAAATACAAGGATATTATGATAATACATCAACTATGAACTATAAATAATTATTTAGTACAAAATTTTTGATACAATAATATCCTAATTATCTGTCACACCCCGTTTGCCCCCTAGTAGAATGAGCCTGTCTGTGTGAGCATGCATTTGCATGTGTTCGGCATATTATAAGGGTATTTTGGTAAAAATGCATGTTTTTGGGTTTTGTTAGTATGTGGGTGCATATAGGGTATTAGTGTGTGTATTAATTGGATAATGGTTGTGTGAATTTGAGCATACCATTGTAGGGTGTTTTTAGTTGGGAATGCATTGGGTGTGTGTAATGCATGGTTGTTGGGTGTGAGTGATTAGTTTCACTAATAGGAAATTGACACATGTTTAGGGCAAAAGAAAAGAAAAAGAAAAAGGAAAGAAAGAAGGGGAGTGGCAGATTCACATTTTCCCTTCTTCCCCTCACGTTTCTTCTCTTCTTCTTCTTCATTTTCTTCATCCTAAGAACCCTAGTGTGGATTCAAGTCTTATTGGTGGAATTAATCATCTCTTTGCATCCTTTTTGGTAAGTTAATGTATTCTTTTTCATTTGTTTTCATCTCTTTCTTCTTCTATGGGTTTATATTTAATCTAGGGTTTGTTCTTGTTCTTTGTTGTGTTGTGTTATGTTTAGCTGAGGCTCCTCGCGATCCTAAGGGCAAGGATATTGCTGGGACTAGTGGAGCTAAGTAATTGAAGCTTTGAATTTCAGGTCTGGGACTTTTGCTTGAGTTAATTGTTTGAATATGAATTTACTGTAATTTTTAGGGTTTATGTTCTTGAGAAGCTTGAATGCATTTATGCTTGATTTGGCTGTTTGAATTTCTGAATTGAATTGTATTTATGTTGTTTATATTGTATGGGATGTCTTCTGGAAGGTAAGAACAGATTTGTATGGTTTTGAATCAAATTTGGGATTGATTTCTGAGTTCTGGGAATTCTGGAAATGGGAAAATTGTGTTACTGTTGAATTTCCCCGTTTCCAGAATGTTTGTCGTGTGGCTAGCTAAGAAGAGAGGCCAGTCACAAGACGTGACTCCCAGTCACGACTCGTGACCAGCCAGAGAGGCCAGTCACGAGTGCTGACTGCAAATCACAACTTGTGACCAGCCAAGAGGAAGCCAGTCACGAGGCGAGACTCCCAGTCACGACTCGTGACCGGCCAGAGTAGGCAGTCACGGGTAGTGACTCCCAGTCACGACCCGTGACCAGCCAAAAGAAGGAAGCCAATCACGAGGCGTGACTCCCAGTCATGACTCGTGACCAGCGAGAGGTAAGGGACAAGTCACTTTGCGTGACCAGCAAAGGAAGAAGCCAGTCACAAGGCGTGACTCCCAGTCATGACTCGTGACCAGCCTTGTGAGGAGGCCAGTCACGAGTTGTGATGCCAGTCACGACTCGTGACCAGCCAACCTCGTTGGTCGGCCTATTTTCTGAAATTTCCCAGTTTTAACTCAACAAAGAATTCCGTAATTCTTCCGAATGGACTTATACTGCTGTATGATGCATGTAATACTTTTATATGCTTTGATATGAGTGATACCATGATTCTTCAGATGAATTATATGTTGTATTCTGAAATATGATTTGAATGACGCATAACCTGCTAGAGTCGAGTAAGTGGATAGTTAGGCATGCCTAATAGAGTCTTTTAGCTGCAGCCCTCAGTTTCGTTTGGGCCCCGATCAGGTCCCCGTTTGGTTCCTCGCGAACCCTATTATGTGTAAGGATCTTGTTTAAGGTCCCTTTTTAAAATGATTTGTGAAAGTTAAAAGTAAAATGGTTTTCTCGATTCGTACCCGTAAGGTACTGTCTGTAATCGGCTCGTACCCGTAAAGTACTGTCTGTACACTCGTTATCCACTACCAAGAGTCAGCAGGTGTTCTTTTGGTGTTCGATTGGTTTGCTCTACTCTTATGACTATATACATGTGATATTTGCATGAGTATATTGATGAAATGTATGTTCAACTAATATGGAAATGGATATGAATTTGTGATGCAGAATGTATGGCTTTAAATTATGTCATGAGCTATTGCATTTTGCCATTGTGAATGTGTTATGCCTTGACGACCATTGTGAATGGCCATTCATATTTTATGTGTGTTTTCCCACTAAGCGTTTATCGCTTAGCACGGTGTTTTTACCCGTGCAGGTGCGGAAGGAGTTTTGCTTTGAGAGAGAGTCGCCGCCATCAAGCCAACACAAAAGGAGTTAGTGTAGGGCTTAGTTTTGTAATCGTTGATGATTCTTTTTTGTATAGAACTCTCTTGTATCAGTTTTGTTTCAGCTTTCGCTTTTGTATTTATATTATGGTTATGTAATATCTTTTGTTTCAGCTAGTTGATCAGAACATTATTGTAATGGTTTGTTATATTAATGTATGATCAGCTATTGCTTTCTTTTCCTTAAAGTTTTAATTATCTCATGTTTCTGTATGTATGATATGAATGAATGTATGATTTGCTTTGTATCTGTTTGGTGACACCTTTACTCATACGGTGTCTCACTCCTTATCGGATGGGATTGCCTACGTATGGGTAGGGGGTGTTACAGTTTTTGGTATCAGACCCTAGGTTTAGGCGTTTATGGGTGTTGTTGTTTTGAGTTACTTAGATGTGTATGTGTCTAGACCTGTGTTGGCTGATGCGGGTGTTTCTTGTTTTTTTAGATGGCTTCTAATTCTGCTCGTGGATCACTTGAGGAATCCATCAAGAGTGTGAACCCTCAAGCTGTAGATCCATCAATTTCTGTGTCGGCTCAGCATGCTAGGGTCCAGCCCGAGGCCGCAGCCATGCCTTTTGAGGCTATGTTCAGATTGCATCAGGACATGGCTAGGGTTTTGGAGAGAGTGACTGCTCCTAAAGCCCCTATTGAGAGTTTGAGAAGAGCTGGTGTTGAGGATTTTTATGGGACTGGGCTAGATGAGTCTGAGTTAGCTGAGAAGTGGCTTGATAAGGTAAAGAGAGCTTTAAAAGAAGTCAGGTGTCCTCCCGATCAGCAAGCTGACTGTGCTGTGGCATTGCTTCAAGGGTCAGCCTATGAATGGTGGGAATTGGTTAGTAGGCAACCTTAGATGCCTGATCCGGTTACATGGGATTTATTCAGTGAGGAGTTCACTAGGAAGTTTGTGACTCAAGCTTATAGGGATGCAAGATGGGCACAGTTTCTGAGTTTTAGGCAGAGGACTTTGTCAGTTTCAGATTATGAGAAAGACTTCAACCAGTTGTCTCGCTATGCTTCGCATGGGGTTATGACAGATGATTTCAGATGCAAGCATTTTGAAGCGGGGTTGAATGAGTCTTTGAAGATTGCCTTGATTTCTTTGATGTGTATGCCTGGGGTAAGTTATTATCAGATTGCAGAGGCCACAATGAGGGCAGAGAAGTTGGAATCTTTGCTTAGGGAGAGAGCTCAGCGAAGGAATTCTGCTCGGGGTGGTTCTTTCTCATCTTCGGGTAAGAGATCCAGGAACCCGCAAGATGAGCCAGCAGCTGGTTCAGCTTCTAGAGGTAGAAGACAGGGTTCTGCAGTAGTATCTGGTTCTGGCAGAGGTGGTAGATCTGATGTTATACCTATTTGTGCGAATTGCAGCAAGGCTCACCGGGGTGAGTGTAGGTAGCTCACTGGTGGATGTTTTAGATGTAGGAGCATCGAGCACCGTGTGGCTAGTTGTCCCCAGATGAGTGAGGATTTAGGACCTCAGGGAGGAGCTAGCAGAGTTGGATCGAATGCTTCTCAGGCTGCTAGAGGTAGAGGTAGAGGTAGAGGTCGAGGCGGTCGGCCTAGAGATGGAGCTGCTTCTGAGACTGTTGAGCGTCCTCCTCAGGTTGCAACTAGAGCTTATACTGTGAGAGCCAGAGAGGAGCAGGATGCGCCTGATGTTATTGCTGGTAAGTTCCTACTCCATGACACTGAATTGTATGCTCTAATTGACCCTAGTTCCACACACTCATACTTATGCACATATAAAATTGTTGATAAGTTGCATGTGGTTGATCAGTTAGATTATGAGATTTGTGTGACCAGTCCATTAGGGCATAGTTTCAGTGTGAGTAAAGTCTTTAGGAGTTATCCTTTGTTGGTTGAGGGAGTTGTGCTACCAGCAGATTTAATTGAGTTGCCTTTCAGAGAGTTTGATCTGATTCTGGGTATGGACTGGTTGGGTAAGCATCGGGCTGTAGCTGATTGCCAGAGGAAGACGGTTGTGCTTCGGGATAGAGGTCAGGCTCCTGTGTTTATGAAAGGTTTGGGTGCTAGTTCTTTGAATAATGTGATTTCTGCGATGCAAGCCAAGAGGTTTATCAGGAAAGGTTGTGAGGCTTTTCTAGCGATCGTGTTGGATTCCAAGAGAGATCAAGTTCAGATTGAGGATATTCCTATTGTAAGGGAGTTTAGTGATGTGTTCCCGAGTGAGTTGCCTGGTTTGCCTCCTGAGAGAGAGGTTGAGTTGTCCATTGAGATTATGCCGGGTACCACACCTATTTCGAAAGAACCTTATCGGATGGCTCCTGTAGAGTTGAGGGAACTTAAGACTCAGTTACAAGAGCTATTGGATAAGGGGTTTATTCGACCCAGCATATCTCCTTGGGGAGCTTCAGTTTTGTTTGTCAAGAAGAAAGATGGATCTTTGCGGATGTGTATCGATTACAGGCAGATCAATAAGGTCATAGTGAAGAATAAGTATCCATTGCCTAGGATTGAGGATTTGTTTGATCAGTTCGGGGTGCAGGTGTTTTCTCCAAGATAGATCTTCGATCAGGGTATTATCAGCTTCGAGTTCAGGATGTAGATGTGGTTAAGACTGCATTTCGGACTAGGTATGGCCACTATGAGTTTCTTGTGATGCCATTTGGTTTGACCAATTCTCCAGCGGCTTTTATGGATTTGATGAACCGTGTGTTTAGGCCATACTTAGATCGATTTGTAGTAGTGTTCATTGATGATATCTTGGTGTATTCCAAGGATTAGAGTGAGCATGAGGAGCATCTCCGATTGGTTTTGCAGATGTTGAGAGAGCACCAGTTGTTTGCCAAGCTTAGCAAGTGTGATTTCTGGCTTCGAGAAGTGTCATTCTTGGGTCACATTGTTTCAGCTAGGGGTATTCAGGTAGATCCGGCCAAGATTGAGGCGATAGTTGATTGGAAAGTGCCTAGAAATGTTCAGGAAGTGAGGAGTTTCCTTGGTTTGACAGGTTACTACCGTCGGTTTGTTAAGGGCTTTTCTGTGATTGCCGCTCCGATGACTAGATTGTTGAGGAAAGGGGTCAGATTTGAGTGGTCAGATAGATGCCAGGCTTGTTTTGATCAGTTAAAGCAGTTGCTTGTTGAGGCTCCTATTCTTACTCAACCCATCTCGGGTAAAGAGTTTGTCATTTATAGTGATGCTTCGGGTGTTGGCCTTGGATGTATTTTGATGCAAGAAGGTAAGGTTGTGGCTTATGTTTCTCGTCAGTTAAAGCCACATGAGAGGAACTATCCGACGCATGATCTTGAGTTGGCGGCTGTGATCTTTGCCTTGAAGATTTGGCGTCATTATCTGTATGGAGAAAAGTGTAGGATCTTTTCAGACCACAAGAGCTTGAAGTACTTCCTCACACAGAAAGAGTTGAACATGAGACAGCGCCGTTGGCTTGAGTTGTTTAAGGACTACGACTGCATTGTGGATTACCATCCTGGTAAGGCCAATGTAGTCGCTGATGCTTTGAGTCGGAAGTCAGTTTCAGCCTTGTTCCTGAGACGATTCAGATGGAGATTTAGTTCAGATGGGGATTTGATTGCCCAGTTGCATGTGAAGCCTACCTTGAGACAGAGGATTGTGGATGCTCAGAGGGATGACGTGAGACTTCAGCGGATTGTGCAAGAGGTCAGATCGGGTAAGCAGTCAGAGTTCTCAGTTCAGAATGAGGTGCTTATGTTCAGAAATCGCTTGTGTGTGCCAGAGTCTGAGGATTTGAGGAATCAGCTTATGAGTGAGGCACATAGTACAGTTTTTACTATGCATCCTGGCAGTGAAAAGATGTATCGGGACATGAAGCAGTTATATTGGTGGTCTGGTATGAAGTGTGATATAGTGGATTTTGTTTCCAAGTGCTTGACATGTCAGCAAGTAAAGGCCGAGCATCAGGGTCCCTCGGGATTGCTTATGCCTTTATCCATTCCTGAGTGGAAGTGGGATGATATCGCCATGGACTTTGTTTCTGGTTTGCCTTTGACTCAGAAGAAGCATGACTCAGTTTGGGTAATAGTGGATCGGCTTACGAAGTCAGCTCATTTTCTGCCAGTTAGAGTGGACTACTCGATGGATAGATTGGCCAGTATCTATATAGATGAGATAGTTCGGTTGCATGGGGTGCCTTTATCCATAGTTTCAGATCGGGATCCGAGGTTTACTTCCAAGTTTTGGAAGGAGTTATAGAGAGCTTTGGGTACTAAGTTGAACTTCAGTACAGCATTTCATCCTCAGACAGATGGTCAGTCTGAGCGGGTCATTCAGATTTTAGAAGATATGATGAGGGCTTGTGCTTTGGATTTTCCGGCTAGTTGGGACAGATATGTGTCGCTTATGGAGTTTGCCTACAACAATAGCTTTCAGTCGAGTATCGGTATGGCACCGTATGAGGCTTTATATGGTTGTCAGTGTAGGACTCCGATTTGTTGGACCGAACTATCCGAGAGATTAGTGATTTGGCCAGACTTGGTTAGAGATACTGAAGAAAAGATCAGAGTGGTGCAGCGGAATTTGAAGGCAGCCAAGGATCGACAACAATCTTATGCCAATTTGAAGAGGAAAGACGTGCAATTTGAGATCGGGGACAAAGTTTTCCTTAAAGTTTCACCTTGGAGGAAAGTGCTTCGATTTGGAAAGAAAGACAAGCTTAGTCCTCGTTTCATTGGTCCTTATGAGATTTTGGCTAAGGTAGGACCTGTAGCCTATAGATTGGCGTTACCGATGGAGTTAGCAAATTTGCACGATGTGTTCCATGTTTCGATGCTTCGTCGGTACAGATCAGATCCTTCGCATGTTCTTTCAGTTCAGGATATTCAGGTTCAGCCAGATTTTTCTTATGATCAGGAACCGCGAGCTATTCTAGCCTGAGAGGTGAGACAATTAAGAAGTAAGCAGATCCCTTTGGTAAAAGTATTGTGGATTCATCATGGAGTCGAGGAAGCGACTTGGGAACCAGAGGAGTCGATGAGAGCTCAGTATCCGCAGTTGTTCAGTTCAGGTGAGAATTTCGAGGACAAAATTCTTTTTAGTAGGGGAGAGTTGTCACACCCCGTTTGCCCCCTAGTAGAATGAGCCTGTCTGTGTGAGCATGCATTTGCATGTGTTCGGCATATCATAAGGGTATTTTGGTAAAAATGCATGTTTTTGGGTTTTGTTAGTATGTGGGTGCATATAGGGTATTAGTGTGTGTATTAATTGGGTAATGGTTGTGTGCATTTGAGCATACCATTGTAGGGTGTTTTTAGTTGGGAATGCATTGGGTGTGTGTAATGCATGGTTGTTGGGTGTGAGTGATTAGTTTCACCAATAGGAAATTGACACATGTTTAGGGCAAAAGAAAAGAAAAAGAAAAAGGAAAGAAAGAAGGGGAATGGCAGATTCACATTTTCCCTTCTTCCCCTCACGTTTCTTCTCTTCTTCTTCATTTTCTTCATCCTAAGAACCCTAGTGTGGATTCAAGTCTTATTGGTGGAATTAATCATCTCTTTGCATCCTTTTTGGTAAGTTAATGTATTCTTTTTCATTTGTTTTCATCTCTTTCTTCTTCAATGGGATTAGATTTAATCTAGGGTTTGTTCTTTGTTTGTTCTTGTTCTTTGTTGTGTTGTGTTTAGCTGAGGCTCCTCGCGATCCTAAGGGCAAGGATATTGCTGGGACTAGTGGAGCTAAGTAATTGAAGCTTTGAATTTCAGGTCTGGGACTTTTGCTTGAGTTAATTGTTTGAATATGAATTTACTGTAATTTTTAGGGTTTATGTTCTTGAGAAGCTTGAATGCATTTATGCTTGATTTGGCTGTTTGAATTTCTGAATTGAATTGTATTTATGTTGTTTATATTGTATGGGATGTCTTCTGGAAGGTAAGAACAGATTTGTATGGTTTTGAATCAAATTTGGGATTGATTTCTGAGTTCTGGGAATTCTGGAAATGGGAAAATCGCGTTACTGTTGAATTTCCCCGTTTCCAGAATGTTTGTTGCGTGGCTAGCTAAGAAGAGAGGCCAGTCACGAGACATGACTCCCAGTCACGACTCGTGACCAGCCAGAGAGGCCAATCACGAGTGGTGACTGCAAGTCACAACTTGTGACCAGCCAAGAGGAAGCCAGTCAAGAGGCGTGGCTCCTAGTCATGACTCGTGACCGGCCAGAGTAGGCAGTCACGGGTAGTGACTCCCAGTCACGACTCGTGACCAGCCAAAAGAAGGAAGCCAGTCACGACTCGTGACCAGCAAGAGGTAAGGGACAAGTCACGTTGTGTGACCAGCAAAGGAAGAAGCCAGTCACGACTCGTGACCAGCCTTGTGAGGAGGCCAGTCACGAGTTGTGATGCCAGTCACGACTCGTGACCAACCAACCTCGTTGGTAGGCCTATTTTCTTAAATTTCCCGGTTTTAACTCAACAATGAACTCCATAATTCTTCCGAATGGACTTATACTGCTGTATGATGCATGTCATACTTTTATATGCTTTGATATGAGTGATACCATGATTATTCAGATGAATTATATGTTATATTCTGAAATATGATTTGAATGACGCATAACCTGCTAGAGTCGAGTAAGTGGATAGTTAGGCATGCCTAATAGAGTCTTTTAGCTGCAGCCCTCAGTTTCGTTTGGACCCCGATCAGGTCCCCGTTTGGTTCCTCGCGAACCCTATTATGTGTAAGGATCTTGTTTAAGGTCCCTTTTTAAAATGATTTGTGAAAGTTAAAAGTAAAATGGTTTTCTTCGTACCCGTAAGGTACTGTCTGTAATCGGCTCGTACCCATAAAGTACTTTCTGTACACTCGTTATCCACTACCCAGAGTCAGCAGGTGTTCTTTTGGTGTTCAATTGGTTTGCTCTACTCTTATGACTATATACATGTGATATCTGCATGAGTATATTGATGAAATGTATGTTCAACTAATGTGGAAATGGATATGAATTTGAGATGCAGAATGTATGGCTTTAAATTATGTCATGAGCTATTGCATTTTGCCATTGTGAATGTGTTATGCCTTGACGACCATTGTGAATGGCCGTTCATATTTTATGTGTGTTTCCCCACTAAGCGTTTATCGCTTAGCACGGTATTTTTACCCGTGCAGGTGCGGAAGGAGTTTTGCTTTGAGAGAGAGTCGCCGCCGTCAAGCCAACACAGAAGGAGTTAGTGTAGGGCTTAGTTTTGTAATCGTTGATGATTCTTTTTTGTATAGAACTCTCTTGTATCAGTTTTGTTTCAGCTTCCGCTTTTGTATTTATATTATGGTTATGTAATATCTTTTGTTTCAGCTAGTTGATCAGAACATTATTGTAATGGTTTGTTATATTAATGTATGATCAGCTATTGCTTTCTTTTCCTTAAAGTTTTAATTATCTCATGTTTCTGTATGTATGATATGAATGAATGTATGATTTGCTTTGTATCTGTTTGGTGACACCTTTACTCATACGGCGTCTCACTCCTTATCGGATGGGATTGCCTACGTATGGGTAGGGGGTGTTACATTATCTATGTAGTATACATGCCAAAAAAAAAACAAGATTCAAATTATTGATTCCCAGAAATTTCATTCTTATCACCTCCTTGTCATGCTTTTCATCCAACATTACTCCTTTAAAACTGTGCTGGTACTCACTTGATTTCTATCTTACACCTGCGCGAGGGTAAACCATGCGCTAAGCTTTACGCTTAGTGGTGATTACCAAATTTACTTATCCAAGGCATAAATTATTAAACAAACACATACAATATAAACATACATACATTATAACGTTTTTACATAGAGATCGCAAAATTTCCTTCTTCTCTCATATATAACGTAACAATTTACAATTAATATACCAATTATCATTTAACCATAATTTATTTATTCAGCTCCAAATTCAACTATGAATGCTTTGTGAGATAAAACAATATTTATGCAATACATCCAATATCCTTCTAAATAGCTGAAATTTCTTAAACATTTATATTCAAGTTCCCATATCAATAACTAAATTTCCTAGCATTTTGATAAAGTGCATAACATGCTTATTATGCATCATTAATATAATTCCATGGCTTGTTAAACAGTCAATATGCTCATAACATAACAACTAATATTTCGTCCCTACATTAACAATTATTCTAGCTTTCATCTAATACAATAATACCCGCCAATATATATATATATATATATATATATATATATATATATATATATATATATATATATATATAGTACACACTGGTGAGTATGAAGATCATATATATACATAAAGCTACTTCATCAAATCACTAATTTCATAGGATCATTTACTAATACCATTTATTTAATTAACATCTCTTTCTTAGTTTTACTGATTTGTCATTCAACTTTACTTCTGTCATTAAGTCATTTAATAGTTTCATAATCCATATTTACTTCTTTACTTATCATCTAACTTCTTAGGTTATAAATTTAATATGGATTACAAAATTTATTATTTAAATTCACTAATTTACCCTACTCTAATTATTCATCATTTAATTCTTTGATTCACACATTTATTTTTACATTCACCAATTCACTTTTAATTTATTATTTTGCCCCCAGTACTAATCCGATAGAAATCTTCGAACCCGATACACGGGACCAATACACTATAGAGTAATCTCCAATAATCACTTGCATATTTACAATTCACTTCACTTTGCATTTTAACACTTTATCACTTTTGCAATGAACAATACACTTTAAACATTTAATCACTAAGGTAGACCATCGCGAATCTACTAAAACAAAGCAAGTCGCCATGACTTTCACCGCGGTATGGACGTCCCTATGGCTAGCCAACTATATCCTGAACTAGACTTCACTACCAGACTACTAAGGGCAAAATCATAGAACATTATTCCAGTAAATCAAAATTTTCATTCATTACATAAGTAATGTCAATATACAGTTCAATCTATAATGTCAGAAATAATTCCAATATCACTTATTATCATTCTCTTATACAACTTCATTTACTTACCATATTCCACTGATTTAGCTTCACAGCAAGCTATTAATCACATTTATATAATTAAAATGCATTAACAATCATAATATACCTCATACATATAAGTATACATTCGACCACCACTCTTCCTTTCCATTCCAATTCACTTTGATTTTTATTTCATCAAACTAAGTTCATTTCATACCATACCAATAATACATTATTATTTATATAGGTGTTCACTATTTTTCACTAATCTAATTCTTTTTACAAATTACCCCATTTAAAAGCGTATAACACCTTTTTACTTTTATTTATGACCTGACATTCTGACTTTCTTAATAGACTAATTGATTTTATTATTATAATTGTCTTTAGGTATACTAAAATGCACTCATTATTTATTAAATACGCTTAATTTCTCTAATCCATTCACTTACCATCTAATTCCATTCTGGCTCTATAATATAGTGCAAGTTCTATTTACATAAATGAATAAAACTATTAAGACCCCTTTCTTTTTTTCTTTATAAGTGATGGAAAAATTCCAATCTAAAAACTCCTATTTAAATCTAAACTAGTATACTGTTCTATTTAAATAAAAATAAAACTGCTAAAACTATAGTAATATCTATTAAAAGAGAATCATATGTAATTCAAATGTATTATTTTTCTAATCGATTTAAAATTCAAAGATCAGCCCTCGCTCAAAGCAATAAAATAAAATAAAATGAAAATATAAATATTAAATCTACGAATATTATAGAAATTAGCATTCTATTTATAAGACCACATATAGTCAAGTAGAATAAATAAATGATCATGCTGATGGTAATAATAATATAACAAGTAACAACACCCTCTCAATATTTCAATACACTTGTCGAATTTTTATAAATTTCAAACAATTAATATAACTTATTTTATACCATTATATTTTCACAAGAAAAGAGGGTGATCTGTGGGGTGAATTGCCAGCTTGCAGAGCCAAAATAGCCACCACACTAACAGCTATTTGAGAGAAAACTTCTATAATTTAGTCCCTTCACTGAATACTTTCTTATTAAATCTTATTCACTTACTTTAAATCATTCTCTTCGTGATAAATTCCATCCTAATTTAATATATATATATATATATATATATATATATATATATACACACACACACACACACACACACACACTTAATTTCATTTCATTTTTCTAGCTTCATTCACATATACTTATATGGATAATGTGAATTCCACTTAAAGTAAACAAGTTAAGTATCTAATATCCATTCGAACATCCCAAGTTCTCTAATTATCATCAATGACTATTTTTATTTATTTATTTTATTTAAAGCATAAATTCATTAAAACTACTGTCTTACATAACTTCTACGTCTAATTATTTTCTACATACCTAAACACCATTTTAATATACCCTATTAACAATTAAAAGCCAACAATTGAACTTAACACTTAAAAGCCAACAATTGAACTTAACACAGAACACAATATAGGAGGTTTCGTAATCGACTATCTATATAGATTCCGTTCTCAAGATTTCTTACTCTTTTACATATAAACTGACAATCCAAGCAATAATCAAACATCAATAACCAACCAACTAAATTATCACACTAAGCATACACAACACAGCTCGTAAACTTTCCCTAAACAATTTAGTTTATTAGAAATCCTGTTAGAAAAGTAAATTTGGCAATCACATACCAGAATTCTGCATATTTTGATCCCTTCATCATCACTGGAATCTCACCGGAGCTCCACCGGAGGCATCGAAACCACCAAGGGGAAGCTCGAAGCATCGAGGTTGCTTTTCCTGTGATCACGCGCCGTGAATGCCCTTCGTTTCGCCGAAATCAATGTCGGAGATCTCAGTTCTCTCCTTCTCCGATCTGCTCGTCGCCGGCGATTGAGGATCACCTATGGGTACCAGAAGATTCATTTTCTCTCAAGGAGTCCCATTGTGTCGTTCTTCTCGCCATTCGCCGCCGGAGCTAGCCGAAAAATGCCGGAGAAGCTCACGATTTCCTCTCGCACTCCAGGAACAACGACGTCGCGAGGAGGAAGAAATTGCCGTGATCAGCAACGGCGAGGAGCCCGTTTCTCGCCGTCGCCTGCCGCCAGCTACCTCACCTCCTCTGCGGTGCCCTTTTCCTCTCTCTCTCTTTCTCTTCCTCGATTTCTTTCCCGTTCTGTCCCCCGTTCCTCTTTTCGTGACTTTCCTCTCTTTTTCTTTTTCTTATTTTCTACTTCTTAGCTCCCTCATAGTTCTAACTAGTCTCACTTGTCTACATAATTCTAGACCCAAAGAAAGATTATCGCATGCTATAATTACTTTATTTGCCTAATTACTTATTATTTCTTTGTTTAATATTTTCTTATCTATTTACATGTAAGCATATTTAGATATTTATGTATATATTTGTCTAAATTTTATTTTAATAATTAAATTATGTAGTTTAAAGGAAAATTCCACTCTTATGCGTCAAAAATTAACCTTCGATGAATTTTTCTGTAACACCCCCTACGTCCTCGTTGCAAGGACGCCGGAGAGCGCTACCGATGCTCACTCACATACGTGCACACATACACTATGCGGAAGCATACATCCACATATAATCACACATGCATAAATACAGGATAATTAAAAACTTACTTTGCGGGCAAAAACTGGTCATGCATTAACTCACACACACGCAGGCACTAAACAGAAGCATAAGCACATGCATACCCCCATTCACTCATTCAATCAGTGGAAGCATAAGGCAAATGATAAAATCGAGGAACAACTTTAAACATAAATATGATAACATTTACTTAGCCCTAAATATTACATCTAGATCCTTACATATAAGTACATATACATAAGACTACAGAAATACAAAATCCAAAATATAGAAGCTGAACAAAATACAAACTTCTAACTCCTATGTGGCCGACCTTGCAGATGCGCGACTCGAATAGAACCAAACCTGCCACCTACACGGGAAAGGAAACCCGTGCTAAGCGATAATGCTTAGTGGGGAGAAACAAAAACAAAAGCACACTATGCAACTAGAATCCAACACAATACATATGAATTGCATGCATAAACCAGGTTCACTAAAATGTCAGAATCACAGGATGCAAAATGCGCAAACACTAAGATATTTAAACAAGCAGTTGTTATATAGTAATAATGAAGCTTTAAATGCAACCCAATACACATGGCTAAAAAGGAACCATAACACATTACATAAATTCAGCAAGTCATGCAAATATAAGTGCGTACACATACAAAAATACTTACCAAGGAAAATCCGCGGGATATCGTGCATAGCATATCGAAATCATCATAGACATATCATAACATAATCACTAATTATTCCACATGCAGTTATGGTACAAAATGCACATACATTAGTTGGAACTGATGCACAAGATCAAATGCATAGCACTCCCACATCATGATACCAATACATATATTAGTATACAATAAAATGCAAACACATGCCAACAGAAGCCCAAGAAACATATAACATGACACTACATTCATAACATTCGAGAGTTCATGATCACAATCATATTCACATACCTCCAGTCATAACCAAACGAATTCACATTTCTATAAGCATAACATTCACATTCTTATACTTATAACAACAATAAAAAGAGTTGACGGCCATTCACAATGGTCGCCAAAGCAAACACATACGATATGACATATGCGGATATAATCATACATAATATAAACATACTTGAGTCAGATGTGTATAAATATATATACAAATCACTATCTTAGCATTTCGAAACTTATAATCACATTCAGATACTAACTGACTGTTTATACTTATCAGCATGCTCGATTGGATATCATATTCTTACATTCATGTCAGACAAAGCGAGCAAATCAAAAACCTGCTGACTCACAATAGTGGATAACGAGTGTATGGACAGTACCTTACGGGTACGAATCGGCCAAAGGGGTACCTTACGGTACGAATCGAAAACCATTTAATTTTATCATATTTAAAAACATTTTACTGAGGGGGATCTTAAACAAGATCCAAACACATTAAAAAGGATTGCGAGGATCCGAACACATTAAAAAGGGTTCGCGAGGAACCAAACGGGGACCTGATCAGGGTCCAAACGTCCAAAGGTGCTGCAGTTAAAGAGACTCTATTAGGCATGCCTAACTATCCACTAGACTGACTCTCACAAGTCATGCGTAAAACAATTCACGTTTCGAATCACATAATGCATATATATATATATATATATATATATAGATATATTATCATGCATAAACTAGAGTACAATAGACATATAAATATGTTCATAATGTCAGTCATGCATCATACAATTCATATTGCAAAGCGTATAATATAATTCATGCCAACACACTATACCCGTATCTTTATTCTATAGAACCAAGGTCAAGTAGGGGAACACTATTATGCCAATACTTAACAATGCAAAGTCTTAATCATGCAATGATACAATTTACACTTAAGCATAGCATAATATTATTAGAGGAGGATCACAAGTACAAATATGCATAATACATTCACATTTTAATATAACATGCTCATGATAAACAACCATGAAATTGGCATTCATAACTCACTCATATTCAGATGGCAATATGCGATACCACCCACAACAACTAACAATAATAAATTACATCAAGCAAGCTCACTTCATTTGATATGCTTTATATGTGTATAACTTAATCTCAACTCGTAATTATGCTTACTTATTCATGTTACACATGCTCATACAAATTAAGGTATTATAACCCTTAAATGTCATTTAACTTGACTAGATTCTATTCATACAATTACACCTCATTACTTCATTAGTTTGTGTTAATTTTAATCCTATTCATGTTTATTTTCCAAGTGATAACTATTCTTTTACTCATTTAATAGTCCTAAACATGCATCGGATAGATCCTAGAAAGTTTCGGTGCGATACGGGTTCAATTCGGGAAGAAAAACACATAAAATGGTCAAAACAGAAGAGGTCATGGTGGCAATGACTTTGGTTGTCACCGTGAGGTCCAAAAATAAGCATTCTGCCTTCTCTGGGCACTGGTCACGGTGGCAATGACTTTGGTTGTCACCGTGACATACTAAAAATTTGCAAAATAGAAGCAAACACAATTACACACTCATAATCCAAGGAGAATTAGGCAATGACAACTCAAAACTCAAATGCAGAAATCAAAGCTCCCAAACCTAGAATGAAGCTTCAATCTTCTCTTTCAAACCCCCACTTTCTCTTTCCCTTTACTCTTCCTACGTTCTTCCGATTCTTGCAAAAAAACCCAGCAAAGAACACACTCAAGTTAAGCCATGCAAACCTCATCCAAAAACCCAGATAAAATGCAAAGAAGAAGAAGAAGAAGAAACCCATGAAAAATCCAAGAAACAACTTAAGCTCTTACCTCTTGAGCAACCAACTCAGAACTCAGAAATCCACTACCACTTGAAGATCCACGTTGACAAAAAGCAAGAGAGAGCAAGAAGAAGTGAAGAAGAGGAAGGAGGAGAAGAGGAAACGTGAGAGAGAGAAGGAAAAATCTGATTTCTTCCTCTCCTCTTTCCTTCCCTCACTTCACATTAATTACCCTCACTTACCCATGCCACATGGCACCATCCTAATGGACCCACAAAACCCACTTTGCCTAACATCTCATAGCACCATACACGACACACACAATATAATCTCTTAACATAATTCATCCAAGGCACCACACACACAATCCACTAGATTAAACCACCACAAATACCCTACATCCATACACCACATGCACACCAAATAATTTCCCCCACTTAACTTATTTAATTAATTACTTTGCAATTAAGTCCTTATTATCCAATTCCCTCATGCACAAATTACTGAAATACCCTTAAATTCCCGACTTCGCATGCAAATTCCGACTAGGGCCATCTTGGGTTGTTACAATCAGCGTGCCAAATTATTAATAAAAACACTAAAAATTTTGGGGCGTTACAGTGCTGGTCGATATGATGCACCTCTCACACATGGACATATTATATCTGTGATTGCAAGGAATTTGGACATTTATCTTCGTACTTATACTAGAGTCCGTCCTTGTATATATTTTACTAAACATCTGTTTATGCATGGAGAGGTTGTGAGTAATGCATTTCAGGCCATTCCATATCATGCAAAATCTTGTTGGAGGGATATTGCAGGATCCTCTACTTAACAAGAGGAATCTGGAGATGATGAGAGTAGTAGAGATGCAGATATGCAATAGGAGCAGGAAGCTGGTGATGAGGCTATGGCTGATATTCCTGCCATGTCTACTGTTGGATCTTCCTCCCATAACATGCCAGCCATATTAGAACAAATTTTGAGGAATCAGTCCACCATGCAAGATCAACTATCTTCTTTGGCTCGACATTAATGCAGGCTTGAACATAAGGTGGATGCTTTCATTGCCCAAGCTGGTTATATAGTCTACTCTCCTCCACCTACACCAGATGATCAGGGAAGTTTTTCTTATCTTTGTTTTATCTTTTTCTTTCTTTTTCTTTTTATTTTAATTCTTCACATTGAGGACAATGTTGGTTCTAAGTGTGGGGGAGTATGCTTATGTTTGCATGTTTGTTTGTGTTTCATGAGTGTATGTATGTTTTATATATTATTTGCATGTGTGTTTGTGTGTATTAGTTTTTCAATTAAGATTTTTAGAGAGTTTTATTATAAAGCATTGTTCTTTTGTATATAATATAGGTTGTAAGTGAGTCATTTACCTTTTATGCTCATTTTATTAGTCTTTCAAAGCTTTTGGTATGTGTTTTATGTTTTTCAAGTTATCTCCTTTTACTTCTTTCAACATTTTAGATTATTTAGTCTCTTTACTAACTATGCTTTAAAGTTAGGAATTGCTCATTTAATTTAAGATTTTAGGGTTCTAGTTGCCTAATGAAAACTATAGCCATAATACTTACCCTTTCAATAATGGATGAGGACTTAAAAAGAAAAAATAAAGCGGGATGGAGCATAAAATGCACCCATAAGATTCATAAAGCTAAAAGCAAAGAAATAAAGCAAGATGTATATCCAAAATTGAAATAAAGTATGGGATGGAGCGTAAAACGCACCCAATACTACATTCTCTTGCTAGTTTCAATTCATGGGATAAAGTTTAAAAGTATACCCATGTTCAGAAAAAGAAAAAAAGAGAAAAAGAAAAGAAAAATCTAAAAATGCCATGAGATTGGATTAAAGGTATGCGTGCTTATAAATTGTCCTAAAAAGGCAACTAAAAACCTTAGACTCTTAAAGTTTATGATCAATATTCTCTCTTTCAAGCATGTTTAGTTTTGAGACTCCATATTCTTGATGTTGGAATGAGTAAACTTAGGTGACTTGTTAAATTTAAAATACATGCTTTAAGAATTGATTCACTGGTATTTTGAGTTTTTAAGGTTTTTGATTTCTTTTCAATCTATTACATATGCATAATGAACAATATTGTATAATAAAATTTACTTAGTGTATTTTGGTATTAAATTTTCTCATTCTTTTCTCTTGCTTGAGGGCAAGCAAGGTTTAAGTGTGGGGAATTTGATAGCTGCTTAATTGATCTATTATTTAGTACATGTTTTCTGTAAGTTTAGGAAGTTAAGTATGTAAATATATTTATCTTTCATGTGCTTTTGTCTAGTTTATGTATTTATATGCTTTCTAGGTGTTTTAGGTGAAAACAAGGAAGAAGAGATGCCAGACTCGTACAAAGGAGCATGACTCGTGAAGGAATGAAACAGAGGTTCATGAGTGGTGAAGACATGCATGACTCGTGAAGAAGAGCATGAGTGGTGAAGAGGTGCACGAGTAGAGGAGAGTGGAGAATAAAAGAAAGTTATGCATGAGTCGTGAAGCAAAGAACGGCTCGGAGGGAGAATCAAGCAGAGCACGACTCAGATAAATATTCACGAGTCGGTTATCGCCTGGAGAAGCCAGAAAAGAAGAGAGGAAGAGAATGCATGACTCGGACAACCCAGCATGAGTCGGTCACCAGAAGAAAAGAAAGAGAGAAGAGGAGAGCAAGCAATGGGAAGTCGCATTCTGTCGCGAGCGCGATAGAAAGAGCCGTTGGACAGTTACTTTCAAAAAGTAACTTGAAGGGGCATACTTTTCCACTAACCTTTGCAACCTTTTGAAGAAAGGGACACAACCTTTAGAACGTTATAAATATGTAATTCAACTATAATTAGATGAGGTTGAATTTTTTAACTAAATTAGTTTCTATAAATCAGAAAGAATAGTTCTACAGTCAAAGTTAAAAGTTACATTTTACGTATTGAAGAAGAAGACTAAGGAGAAGAAAATTTCTTACAAGGGTTTGAGAAAAGGGTCGAGAGATTTCTTTCTACTTACTCTTATCTATTACTTTCTTCTCTGTAATTTAAATGAATGTTATTTAATGAACTTGATACTATTGTTATTTTTTATTTCCATCTATGTTAGTAGTCTTTGAATGCAGAATTTTCTATTAGTATTATTGCATAATAGTATAAGTTAAGGTAGAATTAAGAGGTTCATTTTAACTGACATCTAATAGGAATTCATTATCAAAGCATAGCTAGAGAGATCAGTATGTTGAGATAGTTGCTATAGGTTGGTGATTATTCTTAAAATATGTAATTGGAATTAACTAGTTCATTAATGAGAGTTAAGGATTAACATTTCAATTGTATATTTTAGGCATTCTAGTTCATGGTCGAGAGAGTGGAATAGAACAATATTCCAATTTGGCTTGCTTATGAGATTACATTTATATTAAAATGATGGAATCAAGTTTCATAATCATTAGTTCTTCATTATATACTTCTTCTTCTTTGATTATTATTAACTAGGTTTAATTAAGTTTACATGATAAGATTAGTATATAATTAACTTACAAATTAATGAACATTATAAACAAGATTAAAATTGAGTAGTAATAGTGTGTAATATTAATCTACATTCCTCGTGGGATTGACATCTTTTGTACTTTAATCAGTACACCGTATACTTGCAGAATTAGCATGTAGAAATACGCCTAATAGTAACAAGTAGATGGGATTAATTTGGGAGAAAGAGAGGGAATGATGAGAAGAAGAAGAAGAACGAGAGAGAGAGGAGTAGAGACAGATTTTTGCTCTCCCTCTCTCACATTTCTTCCTTCATTTAAGCCATACCTTTCCCTTCTTTCTCTCTCTAAATCCTCACCTTCCACTTGTCACTCATCCAATGGTCCTAAATAAAAATCTGCCCAACTCGCACAGAAACACACATACACCCAATTATTTGTCCTTGTATATAATAAATCTAAATGGATCAAATAGTAATTTGACCCTGACTTCATACTTAAAACCAAATATATCTCAAATACAAATACTTAGCCAAAACACAAGTTAAGCCACTCTTATACCCTAATGGTGTTAAGAAGACTAGGGTATAAGTTGGGGCCTTACAACTCTTTCCTCCTGAAAGGAATTTCATCCTCGAAATTCATACCTAAACTGAATAGATGAGGGGACTGAACTTTCATAATAGACTCTAGTTCCCAAGTTGCTTCTTCCATTCCATGGTGCCGCCATAATACTTTTACTAATGGAATCTGCTTATTCTGGAGTTGTCTTACTTACCGGGCCAATATGGCTTTAGGCTCTTCGTCATAAGAGAAATTCGATTACACTTGCACTTCTTGGACAGACAGCACATGGGACTCATTTGATTGGTATCTACGAAGCATAGATACAAGGAATACATCATGCAACCACACAATTACACTAACTAGCATCACACAATATTCACAACACTTCACTAAACAAATACCCAACGCTTCAAACAATAGCCTGAATTTCACTGGTGGAGGATACGGGAACATGACACGGGAGACCGAAGCCTCAAAATAGTTTTTATACCTGAAGGTAGCGCGGGAGACCGGAGTCTCAAAACATTTTATCACTATACGGAGAATAACCATCTCGGAGGTCGGCCGAAAGACCCAAACGGGGCCAACATTAGCAGCTGCACTCACTAAGCATGCTTAATTATCCACTACCTTGACACTTCAAGCTAAAAACACTTACTCTAAACATTTAACACTAGACATGGTAAAAAGTAAAAAATTCAACACTAACATGTCATTAATTAATAACACAAGTCAAAAAATAGCAATACACTAGTATAAAAATACAAAACATAACTTACACAGTGTGAAAAGCCCCGCGAAAGAGAAAGAAGAAGACTTTTAGGCAAAAGAGGACAAAACAGGCAGCAGAAAGGCTCACTGTCGCGATCGCGACTTGCATCGTGCTCGCGACAGTAGCTGAGGGGAAAAAGACCAGTCGCGAGTCGCACACGCAATTGCAACTCATGACGAAACTGCCTTACGCCCACCAGAGAGAGGGGTCACGAGTCGTGATGCCTGCTCACGACTCGTGACGAAGCCACTCCATGCCTCGCGAGAGAGAGGTCACGAGTCGTGATCTCCCCTCACGACTCATGACAAAACTCCCTCACAAGAGAGAGAGGTCATGAGTCATGATGCTTGCTCACGACTCGTGACTTCCCACTCCCAGCAATAGCCATCATCACGACTCGGACAAAACTCTCAGCAAGCTGCGCACGAAGTGGACGACGCGATTCTATCGCGATCGCGACAATATCCTGCTTTCCACTTCCAAGGCCAAAACATGCAACTCACAATAAAACCAAAACAAAACTCATTTGGCCCAAAATCATTAACATGCAAAATCATGTAAATTCTTACCTCCAAGGATTCCATAACATGCTCAAAACATAATTGATATAATAATAAAACACTATGAACTTTTGAAATCAAAACTACTAATAAACCCATAATTTCACTTCATAATCACATACTTTAATTCAAAATGGACATGCAAAGCATTTTAACTCTATCATTTCAAACCCTAACATGCATCACTAACTATCCCATCATTTAAACACATACATGAACACATATTCACAAATAATCCAAGTGAACAGGGCAATCCAAAACCATTGAATATCATCCAAGAACAGAACTCCCAAACTTAAAACACAACAAACAAGGCTCCCAAACCTGGAATGAAGCTTCAATCCTACTCTTCACCTCCAAGTTCAAGCCTTTTCTTTCCCCTTGTCCAACCTCTTATCCGGAACTTGCAAACAAATGAACCACTTAAATTAAAAATCAGAAAACCAAACCAACCCAGCAGAAAAACAGAAAAAAGAAGGAGAAGAAGAAAAGATCCCCATTCAAAACCCAAGCACTCACCTTCAAAACCAGCTTCAAAACTCAGAAATCCACTACCACACTTGAAGATCCACGTTGGCCAAGGCAAGGGAGAGCAAGAATAAATGAAGAAGAGTGTGACGCGCGCCGAACCAGCAAGGCCCTCTTTGAACCCGCTTTTAGGATTCGAGGGATTGGTTCGCGTCTTTTTGATCTTGTGTTACACGAGACAGTTTGGAATCCCCTACCCAATAGAACATTGGGAGGTTCATCTAATCCCATGAAACCTTTAGGCACCTTTGAGGCATTTTAGAGTCGCCACCAAATTTACAAGAAATTGGGAAAGGTCATCTAACCTCGGGGTCTTAAACCAGAGAAGGTGTTCGGGACTTCCCATTTATTCATACCTTGGTTAAGTTTATAATTGAGCTTTGAATTTAGAGTTTCATCCTATTTCTCATTCATTTTAATGCAGTTTATTAAAGCACAGGTTGTCCACTTAAGGAAAGCAATAAATAAAATAGAATACATAAAAGTAAATACAACAAAACTAGGGGCGGAATACAACCCCCATTGTAAATAAAATACAGATCATGCATAAATCGGGATATTCATTAATGGTGAGGACATTGGTCCTCGCATGCATATTATTATGAAGCAATTTTTATGTGATGATTTTGGATGGAGAAAATTGAGACATTGGTCCCATTTTTATTTAGGAAAAATACCAAGTTAATTAATGAAAAAAACGTTTAGTGATTTTCTTTCTAGCGGGCCTAAATAAACAATTTTACAAGAAAATATACATGGTAAAAATAAATAAAATATTACAAATAAAGAAAGTAATCCCAACGAGCCCTTTGGATCTCCCCGTGTGCTTGCAAAAATGCCCAAATAAAGAAAATAAGTTTTGACATAAAAACAAAACATAAACAAAATAATGTTAGTAATTAAAATAATTAAATCAATAATAAACGGTAAAATGAAATAAAACAAGATAAAAAATATGACACCAAAATAACAATGGAATTAATATGTGAACAATAAAAATAAATGATAAAAATGCATTATAAATGACAAGTTAACTAAATGACGTGAATGAAATAAAATACAACATATTAATTAAACAATACATAAAAATATGAACATGATGAAAATAATGATGAAAATAAACAAGTAATTGAATAAACAATAAATATAACATACAACAATGATAAAAGAGTGGTAAAAATTAATAAATAAAAGAATAATGAAAATAATTAAAACAATGACATGATTAATTAATGTGCTCATAATTAACATAAACCATTTATATGACAAAAATGATTAACAAAAATTAATTAATTATTTACATACTAAAAATAATGAGGAATCAAAATAAATTAAATTATTTACATGTTAAGAATCAAAAGAAATCAATATTCACATGAAATGAAAATAAAATCATATATAAACAATTAAATAGAACCAATATAAAATAAATACAATAAGTAAATAAATGAAAACAATAAATAAATCAATCAAAACAATAAAATATACATGAATAAATAAAAAATGAAATAGAAATTGAGCCTAGAATATTTACCCTCAAAGTCAGATTTGATGAAGGTAAAAGATGATTTGATTTCCTTTGTTTGTGACTTTAAAAATTTAGAGTTGAATATGATAAATGTTGGAATTTTATTCTAGTAAAAATAGGCTTAAAAAAAACTAATAAAAAAACTCTTTGAGAACAAAGAATTAATTTCTTTGCTCAAAGGAATTATTTTTATTGATTAAACCAAAAAAAAACCTTGAAAAAGTTTAATGAAAAAACAAATGAGAAATAAAAACTGAATTTTGAAAGTGAAAATTAATCTCTTATGTTTATGGAGAAAACAAAGAAATTAATTTGGAATAATCAAGAATTGAAAATCATTTTTCAATCTCCATTAATTCTTGTTAATTGAAAGAAGAAATCTGAAATTTTTTGGAAGAAAAATCAAAGAAAAAGAGAGGAAACCCTTGAAAAATCTGATGAAAAATCATTATGGAGGCTCCCTAGGTTTTCATCCTAAAGTCTTTAAAAGATAAAAAAGTTGCCCTAATTTAATTATGGAAAAAAAATTTATTTTAACACAAATTCCTTTATTTTTAATGATAAAATCAAAATTTATTAATTAATTATCTAAGAAAATATTTTAGCATTTAATTTAGACTCAAAAACCCTAAAAAAATTGGATAAAAAATGGATTTTTGGGTGAAAAAAAATGGAAAAAATGGTGAAAAATCGGAAAAGAGCACATCAGACCCTATAATGACGGACAGGAAAGGAGAGAAGCTCGTCGCTATGGAGGGACGGGCTTCACTCAGCGACCCTGCGCGATTCCGCGTGCAGAGGCACGGAAATCGCGCGCTCCAGCGCGGTGCGCGCGCTTTTAGCGACGCTCAGCATTAGCGTCGCTTCTCCGCGCCCGACACTCGCGATCCGAAAACTTTTTTTTTTTAATTTTTAATTTACAAAAATACTATAAATCTAAGCCCCATTTTTCAAATTTAATTTTTTTTTAAAATATTTTTTTTATTATCTTTCAATTTTTCACTCTAAAATGTAAATTTGACGAGGAAATCAACACTTTTAACCTTTTTAGCCTGTGAAGGCAATTATCATCATCGGGTAACTTTGATCTAGGCTGACTCAGGACTCGGTGTCTACAAAGAGGAAGGAAGAGAAGAGGAAACGTGAGAGAGAAGGAAAAATCTGCTTTCTTCCTTTCCTCTCTCCTTCCCTCACTTCACATTAATTACCCTCACCTACCCATGCAACATGGCACCATCCTAATGGACCAACAAAACCCACTTTGACTAACATGTCTCTTGGCACCATACACAACCCACACAATATAATCTCTTAACATAATTACCTCCAAGGCACCACACACACAATCCACTAGATTAAACAACAACAAATACCCTACATCCATACACCACATGCACACCATATAATTCCTCCACTTAACTTATTTAATTAATTTTCTTGCAATTAAGTTCTTATTATCCAAATTTTCTCTTGCTCAAATTACTGAAATGCTCTAAATTTTCTAACTTATCACGCAGATTCCGACTAGGTCCTTTTTGGGTTGTTACAGTTCTCCTGAATTGCACCGAGTCTACTCCAGACTTACGAAGTACGGGTGCCATCCTCAAATGGCGATGCGTTGAGTCCTCTCCAGACTTACAAAATGCGGGAACTGTTCTCCAGAACTGCACCAAGTCTGCTCCAGACTTATGAAGTGCAGGTGCCATCCTCAAATGGTGATGCTCCGAGTCCGCTCCAGACTTACAAAATACGGGGGTTGTCCTATTGCATAGCCTCAGCTGTTCCCTGAATAAAACAAACTCCATTAACTTAATTTATCATGATAATCATTTTGACCATTTACCTTTCGTGAAGGTTCAATTGTTGTTATGTCCTTGTCTCGTTTTATCATTTGTGGTTTGTCGTCTCATATATATTACTTTTATCTTTGTCATGTCAAAAGTGTGCTAAAGAAAGAAATAGAAATAAAGGAGACAAAAGATCATCTGCATACAAAATATATCTGTTTAGTACAAAAAATGTACAAAGCTAAAAATCATGATAGGTGGTCTCCCTGAATATCAACTACAGATAGTCAGTGGGCTCCGCAGGGTCACTCTCGCCTGGTAACTGCGCCATTGGCACTTCTAGTCCTGCAAAGGCTGCTGGCTGATCAGCTACCTCTACTAGCGGAGATCTAGGGACTGGCATTTAGGGCTCCTGAACCATCATACCAAATCATCCCTCCTAGAAAGGTAGAACGACAGTCTGTACCATTTCATTCAGCTCATGAATACCTACCCTGACCTCTCTAAGGGTCTGGGTATGCCCGGCAATATAGCTACTAACCTCGGTGAGCCTAGCATCCGTACTCTCTTGCAGGACTGTCACTGATTGCGAGATACAGGGGATTAGTCCTCCCAACATCTCAACCTCTAGCCTCATCATGCCGATAGTCTCATCTACCACCTGTAGGGCCTCATCCACCCTCTGTACAGCTGCTATGTGGGAAGCCCTAATGGATTCCTCAAACTGGTCCATACACCGACCCAAATGACCAAACCCCTCATCAATGCGCTGGTCCATCGCCGTAGTCTATCATCTGTGCGCTGGCTATGGGCAGCTAATGCTACCATTATGTCTGCATGCATAGATTAGATAAAAACCTCCAGGCTAGGCTGTTTCTATCCTCTACTGGGCTCTAGAGGGGGAGCCATCAAAGTGGATGCCCCCGAGTGACCTGGGTGACTATAAGGGTAAAACCTCTCATATGCATGAAGGCCTATACCCTGCCTATATACGGTATGAGGGGGTGGCACATGATCATCCCGAGGAAGTGACTAAGGTGGTGGAGTGCTCAGTAAATACTCTACATCCATACCGGAACCACTACCACTCTGTGGTGTGCTAGGCTCTACCTTTGGCTGTGGGGGATGTTGCTCATCCTCTGGCTGATGGTGCTCTCTGCCTGGCACAACAGCTAGAAGTGGGGCTAGGCCATAAGGCCATCTGGTCTCTGCGATCGTGAGCAACCGGTACACTCCGGGGTGACCTGGCATCTGCTCAACCATGGCCATAGCTCTGGCAGTCGCTAGATCCACATAAATATCTGCATCCAAAGGTGGCCCGAATACACTAGTGGTGATACCCTAGATAGAGCAATAACCTGGCGACGACTCCACTTATGCATATCTGCGATGTGGACCCCCGTCCCTTTCTGAACAAGCTTGATAATATCTCATGGCTGATATTAAGCTGTGTTAGAGCCCAAATCTCTGTGGTATTTATACCCCCTGGACTCCCCATCCAGCCCAAGTAACTACTACCCAAGGCCTTCTGGATGTATGTGTAGGCCTGCGAGACCAATAATGTGCTCTTTGCTGTGCTATGGTCATAACGGACCCCCGGCAACATGATTATCTCCCAATGCTGTGCTGTAACACTCCTATTCAGGGTCTGCATATGATCCCTATCTGGGAGGCCCATAGTTAAGGTAAACTGTCTGCGGCTTATGGAATGCCTACCATCTCTGACCCTGAAAATCACGGTCCCAGTCTGTTTATCTGTCCTCTGGAGCCCCTTGTACTCTAAAGTGGCCAAAAATTCCCTAGTGACCTTAGGGTACATCTAATAGGCCGATCGAAAAAACTCCATCCAACATGCCGACTCTAATAAACCGCTCACCTCCTCTCACATGCCCATATACTCTAAGAAAGGCCTGGAAATGAACCTGCTAGCGCTGAATTGTGCCTGGGTCAGTGTCTCAAATCTGATCCTATGAGCATTGCCCATCCATTTTGGTAGAGAGATATCTTCAGAAGCTGAAGCCCTGTCACATCGTAAGGGCATCCTGGTAATTGATGATAAAATATCTAAGAAAATATATCACAACGTAGATAGTAAAACCGGGGTCATTTTGGCTTGAATGGTGCATGAAATGGAGTCAAAACCAATGAGAAATGGCCAAAAAACCAACCAAAGGAAAAGAAAATAAAAAAAGAGAGGGAAGATGTGAGAGGGGCGGCCACGGGGAAGGGTATTTATATCCTCGGTGGCCGAGGGCTGGACAGCCCGCCCCTGGCCTAAAAATTATTATTATTATTATTTTTAAGGATTTTTGAATACTCCCTAAACGTCCGAGGGTGTCTTTCTGGATAGCTTTCACTGCCTAATATTTCCTGCAAAATTAAAACCCATATGCAGGGGTAAATTATGCATGTGAATGTGCACATGCCATGCAAAATGCGAGCGATAAATTTGTCCGAGCGGCCCAAGTATCAAGGCGCAATCTCATTCTCGAGGATCTCAACTGGGATGATTCTTAGGCCGAATTCCCTCTGCGTTGACCCCGTAACTTGCGACTGACAGCCCCAGACCACTCTTGGTATCACTCGTCATAATTTTAAAGGTAGCGCGCCCCTTGTGGATTTTCACGCTAGCTTTTCTTTATGGAAAATGCATCTTTTCGGATTTTCACATAGTCCTATGCCTTATTTTTGCCTGAGGAGATCCCAATTCAACTCAGCGGCTTTTATTTATTATTATTTTTTTATTTTCTATATTTATTTTTATATATTTCCTTTTTTTTCTTTTTTTCTTTCTTTTTTTTTAAGATGTTAACAACAGGCTCGATCAACCTAGGTATCTGGCAGGCCAGAAAGTACTCAGAGGATAATCATTACATCAGATAGACTTAATAAAGAACTCTATTTTTTCTTCTTTTTACAAAAGAACTGAAAAATAATGCAATATGAATTCTTCATTGCGGAATCATGTATATCTCCATATGATTTCATCACTCATGATCATCATTTGACCAAATTCAAGCCAATACAAGACTACACCTGATCTCGGGATAAATCCTATAAGCGTCTCACTCTTATTACCAATCGGCCCTCTAGGGTTTTCACGATTGATCATTTTCTCTCAGCCCTTAATTTTTGCCCAGGGTGGCTTTTCAGTTTTCACCCTGGCAGGGCGTCCAATTTTAGCAAGGCCGCTTTTTCCAGTTTTCAACCCGCGGGGAACTTATTCTCTTATTTTGATTTTGAGTCCTTAGCCATGGAACCTTTTCAATCTGTCGATATTGACTGGTTCCTTGAATTTGTTTCCATTACTTTCTGTCAAGATGGCTGCTCCTTTCGACATTAACTTCTTTGGCACGAACGGACCTTCCCATGAGGGCCAAAATTTTCCACAAATGTGCGGCACACCTGGCCTCATCTGCTTGAAAACTTGCCAATGACCGAGCTAATCTCTTCTGGTAAACCTGATTATGGTAATATGCTCGCAACCGATTCTCATATGAGAGATTCAACTGTAATAACTGTTGTTGTGCCCATTCTGTCTCAGGAATCTTGGCATCCATAACAACCCTTAAGGATTCGAGCTCGATTTCAATAGGTAAGACCGCTTCGGTCCCATATACCAGAGAAAATGGCGTGGCTCTTGTGGAAGTTCTGACAGTGGTTCTAAAACCCCAGTGTGCGAAGGGTAGCTTCTTTGCCCAATCTTTGTAGTTCTGAACCATTTTGGCTAGTATTCTCTTAACGTTCTTATTGGTTGCCTCAACTGCCCCGTTAGCCTGGGGTCGGTAAGGCAAAGATCTGTGGTGATGAACCCCATATTTCTGGAGTACTTGTCTAGTCTCTCCCATAAACTGTACTCCGTTATCAGAAACTATGTGGTGTGGGAGGCTATATCTGCAGATCAAGTTTCGCTCGATAAATCTTGCCATATCTCGAGCATCAATTTTTTTGAAGGACTCAGCTTCGACCCATTTAGTGAAGTAATCAATGGCAACTATTATAAACCTATACCCATTGGAAGCCATGGGGCGGATCTCACCTATAATGTCTATTCCCTAAGCTGCAAATGGCCATGGAGACGTCAAGTTGTGTAGCTCTGAAACTGGCACATGCCTCAAATCTACATATTGCTGGCACAATTGACATTGTTTCACATACTTCGAATAGTCAATATCCATTGTGAGCCAGTAAAACCCTTGGTGCATGATCTTTTTTGCCAGGGTTAGATCGTTCATGTAAGCCCCACAAATACCGTCATGAACCTCTTTCATAACCCTAGTAGCCTCCTTCTCAACCAGACATCTCAATTGAATACCGTCAGCCTGCCTCTTGTACAACACGCCATCCATGCTAATGAACTAGGTAGATAACTTTTGGATCATCCTTTGGTCCTTTTCGGTAGCCTCTTCTGAGAACACAGATTTCTCCAAGTAATTCTGAATGTCATAATGCCACGGTTTTCCATCAAGGACCTCAATATCCATCACCTAATCAGTCTCAAAATAGGGCTTTTCCGAACTGGAAATTAGGACTGGCCTCATGACGACCCCTTTCGGGTTATCCCACATAGACACTAGAGTTGTGAGAGCATCTACTAGTTGATTCTCATCTTGAGGGACAAAATGGAAGGTGCAAGCCTCAAACTGGCTACTCAACATCCTCAGATATTCAACATAAGATAACAACCTTTCCTCCTTGACTGACCATTCCCTACTGATTTTGATGAATCACTAATGATAAATCCCCGAAGACTTTTGCGATCGTGGCCCCCAAGGCTAAAAGCGATTCCAACCCGAAGGCGCAAGCCTCATACTCAGTTTCATTGTTGGTGGCCTTGTACCTCAATTTCTTAGCTAAGGGTAGCTTTTTACGATCCAGGGATGTGAGGATGATCCCAACTCCTGCCCCTTTACCGTTAACTGTGCCATCGAAGAACAACTGCCAACCTTGTATCGCTATGACCCTGACATATTCATCTAGGAAACTATACTCAAATTGGTCCCCTTCAATAAGATGATCGGCTAAGAACTTTGCCACAACCCTTCCCTTGATGGTTTTCCTACTTACATACTCTATATCGAACTCTTGCAACAGTAGCAACCATCTTCCCATCTTTCCTAGCAAGGAAGGTGCTTCTTGAAGGTATCTGAGCGGGTAATGTTTGGCAATTGCCTGTACATTGAATAAATGAACATACTTTTAAGTATACTTTCAATATTCATGAATCATGCTATTTACCATATTCCAAATTACATTATCACATGCCAATCTATAATTTAATACATTCATGTTCTCAAATCATATCACATTCACTTGCACCTTATAGCTTATTTAATTATTAAGCCTTGCTTGCAATTCAAAGATGCGGATTCAATACTCGAAAGTACAGTAATAGCATTTGTATATAGAGATACATACTATCGCATCAGTACCCGTAAGTATAGAAATAATCAATAAGAGATATAATATACACTTTAAGAATCCAAGAAGGATTCAATACGCATTGGGATTCTAGAGGAATTGAACACTTTGGCTGCAGCACTTAGACCATGCCTATCTATCCACTACTTGACTCGCAGGCTAAATTATTACTCCGGTTTATTCACAATGTCATAGGAAATATCACCATTATCATGGCATTCAATAGACATCATCACATCACTCATTTACATTATGGTTTACTTCATAATTCATTAACTATGGCATAGTTATATATATATATATATATATATATATATATATATATATATATATATATATACACACACACACACATATACATATATATATTCACATACATATCACAATAAAAGCTTTTATATACATGTTCATTTATCAGTCAAACATATTGATTTAACAAATTAAGTCAACTAAGAAGTAATTTCAAACATCCAGGAGTGTCGCGCTCGTGACAGACTCGAGGATTAGCTTCATCGCGATAGCGACCCAAGTCACTCCGCGACAAAACCCAGTCCTCGCCTCTATAGTGCTCGCGCACTCGTGACAGTAGCTAACATCAGCCTAAAGGAGCATTCTATCACGCTCGTGATAAAACTGAATTTTCTATTCAAAGCTCCTTTACACCAACTTCCTGCTTCCACACTTTGTCACACTCACACATAGGACTCTCATAACCCATTCTAACCTTGTTATTTGATAGCATGGTCTTCTAAACACTTACCTATCTACTTGTCAAGAGTACAATGACACAATTCTCCTTATTTTTAGTCTTATATTTGAGGAGTTATGGCCAATGGAACCTTACATGCTCTAAAAGCCCTCCTACCAAATTTAACCAACTCAATTACACACTTTGAAGACCATAGAGTCCCCAATTCAATACGGCTACTTCCACACATTTATAGGCACATCCCTTAGGAACTAAATGCCTTCTATCTCATTCAAATTAGATTTATACTAATAAAGTTACAACTCATACCAATCTATAAAGTCAAATACCCTACAAATTTAGTTTTACTATCACAAGCTAGTTAGGCTTGAATTTAATTCAATTGGTAGATTTCCACTCTCCAACTTAAACAACACTACCCGAACATGCACATACATACCCTAATACACTCAACTTCATATTAAGCAACAATTTCTCTACTTACATAGTAGTATTGCAAATCATCTAAAATAGAGCAATATATATATATATATATATATATATCAATCCACATTTCATGGCCATTAGCTACTTCATCAGCACATCATTCCAACACAATTCATAATACCACATAATTACACATTTTCCATTCATCTCAAACATATAATTTAATCATGCAATTCAGAGTTCATACTATCTCAATATAATGCACAAAGTGGTATTTCCAAACCTCACAATCCTTTGCTCCAATAGCTCATTTTACACTTGATTCACCAATTTTTGTTTTTCCTTTGTCCTTCTTTGGTTCTACCACTGCAGTTCAAATATCCAATTTCGGAATTGAACCAAGAATTAATTCCCAATTCAACCACAATAAAGAGTAGAAGATGAAGAAGAACCAAATACTAGACCACTTACCTTGAATGCTAACAATCACTATACAACTCAGAATTTCTTCATCACTTAATAGAATCTTATGAATTCTAACTAATGAAAGAGAAGTAAACAAGAAGAAATTGAAGGAGAATAGCTAAAGAAAGAAGGTACACAGCAACTGAAGTTTTCCTCTCTCCAAACCTATATATTGCATGGATTTGGTGGGTTGGCAAAGCCAAGGCTTGCTACCCAGATCCCACTCACTCTTCCACTAATCACCTGTGACGCGCGCCGGATCCCCGCGGCCGCCCAGGGGACCGCCCGCTTGACAGCTTGCAATAAATCGCAAGTGCGTCTATGTTGGGCAACAAGGAGGTTTCATGGAGTCGCCACCCAATAGAATATTGGAAAAGTTTCTCTCGCCTCGGAGAGCCTAAGACTGCGCTTTGTATCCATTTTGGGCCAGCCAGAGGGGTCTTGGAAGGTAAACCTCACGCCCTAAGGAGCCTAGGATTAACGCCAAAGTCTCGTGGCACAAAAAGGTGTCTTGGAGGGTAGACCTCTAGCCTCTTTGAGGCCAAAGACCAGAGCTGGGTTTGAAATTTCTCATCTATTTCTACCTCGATTATTTTATGATCAAATTTTAATTATCATTAATTCGCTCTCTCTCCACACGATGCAATTGATTGAAGGCGCATTTATCCATTTAAGAGCGTAAGATAAAATAGCATTAAAGCATAAATAAAATTACAATAATACTAAGGGCAGAATACAACCCTCATTGCAAAAAGTGCAAATCATGCATAAATCGGGATATTCATTTAGATGGGAACATTGGTTCCAGACTACTTATTATTATAAAAAGATATAAGATCATTGAATAAGCTTAAATCTTTGTTTGGGATGAAAACCAGGACGTTGGTCCAGTTTTGTTAGCCAATGTTTTTATTTGGTAGAAAACATTTATGTGGTGGTTCTTTTTAAGCGCAGTCGAAAATCTTTTACTATTACAGACCACAAACGAATAAAAAGAATAAAATAATAATTACATATTCCAAATAATAAATAATAAATTCATCCTAATTTACCTGTTCCGACCATACTTCTCAGAAGAACCACATGCCTCCCGCATTGCAGTTAAAATAGAAAAATGATATTGGTTAATCGTGAATAAGTAAACAATTGAATAAATAAATAAACAAATGAATGATTGAATAAAGTAAATTGAGGAAAATGGATGAGATTGATAATGGATTAAATTAAATGATAAGTAAATGAATAGATAATTAAATAAATAATTGAATGAAATAAACTGAGAATTAATGGATATAAAAGCACAAATGATGATTAAAATGACTAATGTCAATAAAAATAATGATGCTAATAATAATGTCATAAAATAATAATGAATAATAAATAAACATAAAATGATGATAGTAATTATGAATGGATAAAATAATGATAATAATAATAATAATAATAGCAATAATGCAAATAATAATAATAATGCTAATATTATAAAATAAATGAACATAACATAAATAATAAATATAACAATTAATTAATAACAATATTAAATAATAATAATAATAATAATAATAATAATAATAATAATAATAATAACAACAACAACAACAACAACAACAACAACAACAACAGAAATTAAATAGATAAAAAAAATGATAATAATAAAAGAAATCAAATAAATATATAATAATGATAGATAAACATAAAATAAATAATATTAATAACAACAATATTAATATAACTCAACAATACTAATAATAAATAAATAAATAAAAAGATAATAATAATAATATAATATTAATAAAAAGAAAATAAATAAATATATAATAATAATAATAATAATAATAATAATAATATTAAGTAATAAAAGAATAATAAATAACAAATAAACAAATATAATAACAATAATTAACATAATCACAAAAACAGAATAATAAATATTAAATAAAATAATAAAAATAATAAAAACAGAATTATAAATAAACATTAATAATAATAATAATAATAATAAATAAATAAATAAATAATATTAATTAATATTAATTAATAATATATTAAAATAAATAAATATAAAATAGGCTCACCGGATTTCCCTCGCCGGAGGCTCGTTGGAGCGGCCGTTGGAGACACCGCCAACACCGGATGGTAGATCGCCGCTTGAGGAGCTCGCCGGAGCTGGTCACGCGCCGGAAGGAAGTGCCGCCTCGCCAGAAAATGCCTTGGAGCATCGCAGGTCTTCTTCTCCGATCTCCCTAACGGCGGCGAGTGATGGAGGACGGTGGATGCCGACTGGATCGCCCTGCTTCTGGGAGCACGCCGGTGGGGCGCGTGTGCCGTTCCGGCGCGGTGGGTGGCCGGCGGAGGCCTCGCCTCCTCCCTCTCTCTTTTCTTCTTTTTCGGCATCGTTTGGTCCCCTTTCTCCCTCTGCTTGTTTCTTCTTTCTTTGCTTTTCTTTTTCCTTTGATTTTATTTGGTTTGTTCTTGCTCTCTCTGTGTCTTTCTTGCTCTTATGGCCGGCCCTCTCTGTTCTTGCTCTCCCTTTTCTTTTCTTTCTCTTTTCTTTTCTTTTTTTTGTTCCAGTCGAAAGAGAGAGCCCCCTCATTTCCCTTCATTCTTTTCTTTTTATACCCTAAAATTAGGGTTGGGTTTTGGGTCATAATGGTAATTTCCTCCATTTTAATTTCTTAATTGATTTAACTTAATTCAAATAACACACAATAATTAATTTAAACATTACATATTAATTAAACATTACATATTAATTACATTACATATTTTACATCTTAATATAATTAATCTATTTAATATATCATATAATTTATCTAATTAATTAAACACTTTACATATTAACTAATTAATCTTTAATCTTTCATGCATTTTAATTATCTAATTAAACTTACAATATTAATAAATTAAATTAACCCAACATTAATAATTAATTTCTAATTTTACCTACCTAATCTATATTATATATATATATATATATATATTTTTTTTCGGAGGGAATTACTAAGGACCCAAAATCACTTTTTGACATCAAACCCGACTCGGGACCCGGTGTCTACAGTTGCCCCCAATTTTGGAGAAGCTAGTGGTAGACACCTAGGTGAGCCAAAATTCAAAGGAAGAAGAGAGAGAATTACATACTTGGGGATGCCGGACCTTACCTTGCTGTGTAGGTACATATGCCCTTACCGGTCTCGTCTCGACCTGTTTCTGCTAGCCTCGTCTCGGCTCGTGCAGCTTTGGTGAGATGTAGTGCTCTCTGACTACAACCTCTATTTGTGGCCTGTTCTACCACGAGTGTTCCGCTAGCCTCGTCTCGGCCTGCACGGAGTTTGTGAGATGTAGCACTCTCTGACTGTAATCTCGATTTGTGGTCTGTTCTACCACCAGTGTTCCGCTAGCTTCGTCTCGACCTGCACGGAGTTTGTGAGATGCAGCACTCTTTGACTGCAATCTCGATCTGTGGTCTGTTCTACCACGAGTGTTCCGCTAGCCTCGTCTCGGCCTGCACGGAGTTTGTGAGATATAGTGCTCTCTGACTACAACCTCGGTCTGTGGTCTATTCTACCACGAGTGTTCCGCTAGCCTCGTCTCGGCCTGCACGGAGTTGTGAGATGTAGTGCTCTATGACTACAACCTCGGTCTGTGGTCTATTCTACCACGAGTGTTCCGCTAGCCTCGTCTCGGCCTGCACAGAGTTTGTGAGATGTAGTGCTCTCTGACTACAACCTCGGTCTGTAGTCTATTCTACCACGAGGGTTCCTCTAGCCTCGTCTCGGCCTGCACGGAGTTGTGAGATGTAGTGCTCTCTGACTACAACCTCGATCTATGGTCTATTCTACCACGAGTGTTCCGCTAGCCTCGTCTCGGCCTGCACGGAGTTTGTGAAATGTAGTGCTATCTGACTACAACCTCGATGTGAAGAGCAGTGTTTCTCTAACTGCAGCCTCGACTTCTGCTGGCCTCTTCTCAGCTTGCGCAGGGTTAAAGAGATATAGCACTCTCTGACTATAAACTCGGTGTGAAGAGCAGTGTTTCTCTAACCGCAGCTTCAGCTTCTGCTGGCCTCATCTCGGCTTGCGCAGGGTTGAAGAGATGTAGCGCTCTCTGGCTACAAACTCGATGTGAAGAGCAGTGTTTTTCTAACCGCAGCTTTCGCTTCTGCTGGCCTCATCTCGGCTTGCACAAGGTTGAAGAGATGTAGCGCTCTCTGGCTGCAAACTCGATGTGAAGAGTAGTGTTTCTCTAACTGCAGCTTCGACTTCTGCTGACCTCATCTCGGCTTGCGCAGGGTTGAAGAGATGTAGCACTCTCTGGCTACAAACTCGGTGTGAAGAGCAGTGTTTTTCTAACCGCAGCTTTCGCTTCTGCTGGCCTCGTCTCGGCTTGCGCAGGGTTGAAGAGATGTAGCGCTCTTTGGCTACAAACTCGATGTGAAGAGCAGTGTTTCTCTAACTGCAACTTCGACTTCTACTGGCCTCGTCTCGGCTTGCGCAGGATTGAAGAGATGTACCGCTCTCTGGCTACAAACTCGGTATGAAGAGCAGTGTTTTTCTAACCACAGCTTCCGCTTCTGCTGTCCTCATCTCAGCTTGCGCAGGGTTGAAGAGATGTAGAGCTCTCTGGCTACAAACTCGGTGTGAAGAGCAGCATTTCTCTAACTGCAGCTTCGACTTCTGCTGGCCTCATTTCGGCTTGCACAGGGTTAAAGAGATGTAGCGCTCTCTGGCTACGAACTCGATGTGAAGAGCAGTATTCTCTAACTGCAACTCCGATCATGAGATGCGGTGTTCTCTAACCACAGTCTCGAGGTGAAGAGTAGTATTCTCTAACTACAACTTCGATTGTTGAGAAGCGGTACTCTCTGACCACAATCTCTAGGTGAAGAGCAGTGTTTTTTCTAACCGCAGCTTCGATTGGTGAGAAGCGGTACTCTCTGACCACAATCTCTAGGTGAAGAGCAGTGTTTTTTCTAACCGCAGCTTCGATTGGTGAGAAGCGGTACTCTCTGACCACAATCTCTAGGTGAAGAGCAGTGTTTTTCTAACCGTAGCTTCGATTGGTGAGAAGCGGTACTCTCTGACCACAATCTCTAGGTGAAGAGCAGTGTTTTTCTAACCGCAGCTTCAATTGGTGAGAAGCGGTACTCTCTGACCACAATCTCTAGGTGAAGAGCAGTGTTTTTCTAACCGCAGCTTCGATCTGAAGTTCCCTTGCTAACCCCCATCCGATCTGCAAGGTGCATAGCGCTCTCTGGCTGCCGCGTGAACTATGAGATGTAGCACTCTCTGGTTACAATCTCGATGTGAAGAGCGGTGTTTTTCTAACCACAACTTCGATTGTAAGATGCAGTGTTCTCTAACTGCAACCTCGATTGTGAGATGCAGTGTTCTCTAACTGCAGTTCCGATTGCGATCTGCTTTATCGCTGATATTTATCTTGAACTATCTTTTTTTTTCTGCAAAAAAGGAAGACGCAAATTTGTAGAGTAAATTAAAAAGAGATATGTACCTGTAGCGGCACTTGCCTGTTGGGATCGTTGTCAGTTGATGCTCCCTGGGAGACTTGGATGCTCACCGAGAGGCTTTGATGCTCACTGAGAGCCTTTGATTTTCTAGAAATGAGAGATCGGTTAAAAGAGTTACGTTGCTTGCCCGGTTGCCCCCCGGCACGGCGTGTATGAACAGGCCGCTTTTCTGGGTAGTGCCTGATAACTTTGGGCTAAACCCATCATTTAGATCACCTTTAAGCATGAGTTCTATTCGGACCTTTCCCTTGAGTCACGCACATGGCAATATATACGAAATATTGTGTGTGTATGGGAGCATGTGTGCAAAATGTATATATACATTTGAATTCAAATTTTGTACAATTTGTGTGATGTGTGTGAGCGTACATCTTATGATATGTGTGATGTGTGTGAGCGTACATCTTATGATATGTGTGATGTGTGTGAGCGTACATCTTATGATAGAAAAACTTACCTGCTTACCCCTGGTATGACATGCATGAATAGGCTTGCTTCCTACTCAAAAGACTTTCAGATTTCGCCTCCTCATAGGACTTTGAGATCTTTGCTTCCTCAGAAGACTTAGAAATTTTGCCCACTCAGAGGACTTTGAGATTGTGCCTCCTCAAAGGACTTTTAGATTTTGCCTCGCCCCCTCGGAGGACTTAGAAATTTTGCCCACTCAGAGGACTTTGAGATTGTGCCTCCTCAAAGGACTTTTAGATTTTGCCTCGCCCCCTCGGAGGACTTAGAAATTTTGTCCCTTCAGGGGACTTTGAGAGGAGTGTCGAGCACCATGTATGCATGGAATGCACGTGAAAAGCTATGCATGCAAACGTTCAAGCATGAGAAATGTATGTAGAGGGATAAGAATCGCCTTTTCAGAGGACTTAGAGAACTGATTGCCCCGGAGAGGACTTTGGTTGATTTGCTTTGCCTCTTGAGAGGACTCAGGTTGACTTGCCCTCGGAGAGAATTTTGGTTGATTAAGAATCGCCTTTTCAGAGGGCTTGAGAATTGCCTTTTGAGAAGGCTTTGGAAGTTCGCCTTTTGAGAGGGTTTAGAGATTTGCCTCTTGAGAGGGCTTTGGAAGTGTCAGTTTATTGACGTGTGAAGTGTTGATTAAGACTGATGTACACCATCTAGTAGACGAAGGGCATCATGGATGCATGGAAATTATATGGAAAGCTATGCACATATGATATGCATGTATGTTATGAATGTAGAATTTAAGCACAGAATTACCTATATGAGATATTACACATATGCGAATGTGACATTTGACAACTGCAAGGAGTTGTGAAGTGAGTACTGCGCGTACTATGCATGGACTATGAACATGAAATGCATGCCGAGAATTACGCATATGACATATATGCCACGTACATGACTTGTATGCATGTAAAAATATTTGCAAATGATCATGAATGAGAAGGATTATGCATGAGAGATATGTGCAAGGAGTTTTGTATGCAGAATATATGCAAATAACCATGCATGCAAATGATCGTGCATGTGACAAATGTAGAGAGTCATTCATAGGCATAGATGTAAAGAATCGTATGCAAAGATAGGCAGAAGTCATTATATACACGAAGGCTGTATAAAGTAATGGGTGTGTGCGATGTGTGCATCTACAACTATGTGTATGGAACACGTGTAGGAAAAAAATATGTACATGTATGTACTGAATGCATGCGAAAAATGTGAATGCAAGATGCTGGCAAAGGATATGCCCATAAAGAGCCATGTGTGTCAAAAGCACTTATGAAAAAATATTCACTAAAGCTCTTATGCCAAAAGACATGCTCCAAGAATTCTATATGTGAAACTATTTTATAAGAATGTTTGCTACAGTTATGTGTAAAAAATATTTGCAAAAAGTATATGTACAAGGGATGTTGCTGAGAGTGTACGCAAAGTATCATTTTCATGGGTAGTGATAAGAAATACCCCAAGATTATAAAATGAGTGCAACCTATTAGGTACCTCAAACTCGAGTTTCTATCTGCCTTTGAGCATACTGAATGAACCACATTCTCAACTGATTCAATCTCATCGAAAGAATTCGGGAATCATTCCCAATGAAGGGCAAGAAGATAAATACGTAAGTATCAATGTTTACTAAATCAGCATGTGAATACGAGGCATACCATGCGATCTCTGTGTGTATGTGCAAAGGCCAAAATAGAGTTTTTCATCACTGGAAAGCAAATTCTAGTTGCATTGTCGAGGGCAAGACTCAACTTGAATGCATAAATGCACTCATGGCTTCTCGCTTGAAGCTCAAGAAACACCATATGCCTCTTCCTACGTACCAAACCTTACTAGAAGGTCATCTCCGCTAGTTAGATAAGGCTAAACCAAGAATCAATAGGTCTTACTTTGGTTGTAATGTTAGGCTCAGGTAATTAGCTATAAAAGGAGGATCAGGTCACTAGAGAAAAATGGCCGCAACGTTCATTCGACGAATGGAAGGACCATTCCCAACCCCAATTGTATACTATCTAGATACTCTTGAATTTGAATTTGGTAATACTTGATCTCATCAAGCTCAGCATAAAAATTAAGCTAAAAAAGATAGCTATTGAAACTCATCAAGGGGTATTATCTTGGGCCCTACCATTTTTCTTCTTTTTTTTTCTATTTTTTCTTCAATTTTTTTCTATTATTTTTTTTCTTCTTTTTTTTTTTTGTTTTTCTCTTCGCAAGCTCATGTCTCTAATTACACAAAAAGTTTATCGATGAATCAAACCCCTTTCCAGAAGTGTAGCCCAAAGATTATCGATGATTGAAAATTTTTCAAGGGGTAAACCCATCCTTATCAGGGTGATTTTTGGGTAACTCACAAAATTATCAATGATCAAAATTCCCTTCTCGACGTGCAGATCCATTCTTATCAGGGTGAATTTTTGATGGCCTAAAGGATTGCCAATGGTCAAGCTTCAAAGATCATCAATGATTAAAAATCTCTTTCAGAAGTGTAAACCCACCTTTGCTGGGACAATTTTTGATAGCTCAAGAGAATATCGTAATGTGCATCCATCTTTACTAGAGCGGCCATTCTTCTAAGGGGAAGCCAAAATCATTTTAGGCGAAAGGTAGTTTTAATGTATATTAGCAATGTGTGTAAGGAACTGTATGTGCGAAACATGTGTAAAAATATTTGTATAAAAATGCGTACATGAAATATGTGCAAAGATGTGTGTGTGTAAAACACCTGCGAAAAAATATGTGTGTAAACACTGCATGATAATTGACGTGCATGCATAACTTTGCAATATACATGTATACGATGAAAGCATGAGTACAACCTATGGCACAGTATGGGGATGAATGTTCATGATATATGGTACATGTGGGCACGGCATGATTTAGACAAGATACGAATGCATAATGTAAGGTGAAGACGACCTAGCATGGTAATTTGTGCCAATGAGTCGCGAGGAGTGGCAAAACTCACATATATAGAAGTGCAAAGCATATACAGATAATGCACATGAGATGGGACACATCATAAGAATGGTTGTGTACAGTGAGCGGAGTATGCGTGCAATACGAGGTATGCAATGAAAGTGTCTGTACGAAACAAATAGCGTTCACAAAGTATGCGTATTTACATGGTATGAGCATGCAAGACATGCATTGGTATATACAATGACCAACATGCATGATGAAGAAATTATATGTACATGGCATAATTCACGTATGATAGTACATGTTCATGATATGGTGTACAATGTGAAAAATGCAAGGTATTTTCTGTGTTTGATGTCTAGTCTAATGAAGTATGCTAATGTGTGCACACTATGACATGCAGCAGTATATGTATGTTCCAGGGCACAATGTTAATGTACATGTGTAATGTGAGCATACGGATATGTACATGCTATGACACATGGTGAATGCATTTTTTTGATTTGATTTTTTTTTTATGCATGTCATGGTGGTAGTATGCCTGGGTGTGCTATGATGCATGATGAAATCATAAGAGATATAACACAAGTAAGCCAAAGCATTCATCATATTAGTGAAATCAAAATTTCATTACTAAATAGTTCAAAAATAAAAAGAACATTCTAAACAGCTAATCAACTTCTGCTCCTGCCAACACAGTTACTGCGACTGATGGTCTATCCTCATCCTTGAAAACCATTTTGCCTTTCCACCTAGGCACTTAGTCCATCTTATTCCTTCCCTCCCGCTTCTCTGGGTCAGAGATCTTGTTGGAATCAATCACATCTTGGATAACGTGTCTTAAGGCTTTGCAATAATCTGTAGTATGCCCAGTGTGCTGGTGGTAGGCACAATACTCATCTTCCTTATGACCAGGTTGTCCTTGGCTTCTAGCAGGCCTAGTTGACAATGGCTGCAATACCCCCTCCTTTACCAACCTCTTAAGAACCCAAGACAAAGATCTGCCCAAATTAGAAAAATGCCTTTGCCTCACTTCCGTCGTTGGTGTTCCTACCATCTTTCCTTTTTCTGGGTCTGACACCAATTCTTGGATACGATCTTTCAGGTGACGACAGTAGTCTGTTCTATGCCCAGTGTATTGGTGATACGCACAATACCAGTCTGTTCCGCGCCTAAGCTTTCCCTGACTTGGGGCAGGCCCAGCTGGCAAGGGTTGCAACTTCCCTTTCTTAACAAGACGAGTGAAGTGCCAAGACAATGGCTTACCCAAGACAGTGAGGTGGGATCGAGCTACTCCAGTGGCTGAAACTTCTGTAGCCTTGACATTTACCTTACTGTTGTTGAGACTTCCTGAGGTTTCACCTTTTAGAATATAAGTGACTGCAGGGTCCTCATCCTCTTCGGGCATAATGTCATGTTCTAAAGTAGGCCTTCTATTTCATCCTTGCTCATCTGGTGAATCCAGTGACCTCTCACCTTTGGTCCCAGAAGGAATGAAAGATACTGCAGCAGTCGCTGTATGAGCCTCCTCAGTAGTGGCTAGCCTCACTTGGTTAAGAGACGCTGCCATAAGCTGAGATTGGAGAACCAATGCCATGGCATCCATTCTCTCTTTAATGACAACTAATAATCTTTCTTCCAGCTCTTTAAACCTTCTATCCATCTTTTGGGCAATCAGGGCACGAGCCTCTTCATTCAGTTGTGAAGGGTCAGCCATTCCTAATACCTTTTGACACTCTAGTGAGGATATTAACTCTTTGTCAATCAATGTAAACTCTGACCGCTCTTCGAACGACTACCGGAGTCTCTAAACCACCCAAGCACGTGATCTACAGTGGCTGAAAAACAAAGGGTTAGAATGATGCATGAATAATGCGCAATGCATGGTCATGTTGTGCAACAAATAATATATAGCGTCTGAAAGAGATTACAATGATACATTGAAACATATGAAAAACTATACACCGGATGATATGTACATGTAATAATTTGATGCACAGGAAGTGATGTATACATAAGGAGGAGATACAAAAAATTTATTTGTGTATGAATGATACATTGAAATTCGTGAAAAACTATACACAGGATGATATGTACATGTAATAATTTTATGCACAGGAAAAGATGTATATATATATGGGAAATGATAAAAAAGTTATGTGTATGAATGACATGAATATACAATACATCAATAATAACCACATGCAAGCAGCAAATCCTTCCAACCTTATTGCCCCCACACACGAGGTCGTGCGGTCTCTGTCCTAGGTGAGCTTGGCCCATGAGTTAGCAGGGAACCCAATGGGCGCGTATAGTGCGCGGTGAAAAACCGGCAGCGTAACACTCTTGCCTAATGTACATACGCATGGGAATTTGGCTATTATGTATTTAAACGATTCAACCAAATCAAGATGGGCCCACCGGGGCATGAAAGCCTTTGATAAAGACCATTTAATTTGATTGATTTCATTCAATATATTATGGCCCATATAGCAAGCATAGTATTATGGTACATTTCACCTAGTGGAAGTTTCTATTGCCATTACATGGGCTTTGGTCAAAAGGTGATGTTACTTTAGGGCTACCCAAGCATGGTCCCTGCCAACAGGCCTAGCTCATTGCGAGCGTAACGACCGATCGGGTCACCATTTGATATACCTTGTTGGTACGAGACTTGGGCTGGTGATTATCCTTAACACTTTCCTAAATTGAGTGAAAATAGGGTCGTGCTTCAGGAACGCACCGGGGCTAATAAAGGGACCAAACTAGCATATTCTAAAGCTCTAATGGGATGTAATGCGAATTTGAAAGAAAGCAAATTTATGAATTAAATTTTAACCATAAATGTTAAACGAGATATTTTCAAATTGAAATCTCGAACCATATCGTTCCCAGCGGAGTCGCCACTGTGATGCGCGCTGGATCCCCGCGACCGCCCAGGGGACCGCCCGCTTGAGGGTGATCGGGGCATTTGTGGGTCCGTTGACAGCTTGCAATAAATCGCAAGTGCGTCTATGTTGGGCAACAAGGAGGTTTCATGGAGTCGCCACCCAATAGAACATTGGAAAAGTTTCTCTCGCCTCGGAGAGCCTAAGACTGCGCTTTGTATCCATTTTGGGCCAGCCAGAGGGGTCATGGAAGGTAAACCTCTCGCCCTAAGGAGCCTAGGATTAACGCCAAAGTCTCATGGCACAAAAAGGTGTCTTGGAGGGTAGACCTCTAGCCTCTTTGAGCCCAAAGACCAGAGCTGGGTTCGGGATTTCTCATATATTTCTACCTCGATTATTTTATGATCAAATTTTAATTATCATTAATTCGCTCTCTCTCCACACGATGCAATTGATTGAAGGCGCATTTATCCATTTAAGAGCGTAAGATAAAATAGCATTAAAGCATAAATAAAATTACAATAATACTAAGGGCAGAATACAACTCTCATTGCAAAAAGTGCAAATCATGCATAAATCGGGATATTCATTTAGATGGGAACATTGGTTCCAGACTACTTATTATTATAAAAAGATATAAGATTATTGAATAAGCTTAAATCTTTGTTTGGGATGAAAACCAGGACGTTGGTCCAGTTTTGTTAACCAATGTTTTTATTTGGTAAAAAACATTTGTGTGGTGGTTCTTTTTAAGCGCGGTCGAAAATCTTTTATTATTACAGACCACAAACGAATAAAAAGAATAAAATAATAATTACATATTCCAAATAATAAATAACAAATTCATCTTAATTTACCTGTTCCGACCATACTTCTCAGAAGAACCACATGCCTCCCGCATTACAGTTAAAATAGAAAAATGATATTGGTTAATCGTGAATAAGTAAACAATTGAATAAATAAATAAACAAATGAATGATTGAATAAAGTAAATTGAGGAAAATGGATGAGATTGATAATGGATTAAATTAAATGATAAGTAAATGAATAGATAATTAAATAAATAATTGAATGAAATAAACTGAGAATTAATGGATATAAAAGCACAAATGACGATTAAAATGACTAATGTCAATAAAAATAATGATGCTAATAATAATGTCATAAAATAATAATGAATAATAAATAAACATAAAATGATGATAGTAATTATGAATGGATAAAATAATGATAATAATAATAATAGCAATAATGCAAATAATAATAATAATGCTAATATTATAAAATAAATGAACATAACATAAATAATAAATATAACAATTAATTAATAACAATATTAAATAATAATAATAATAATAATAATAATAATAATAATAATAATAATAATAATAATAATAATAATAATAATAATAATAACAACAACAACAACATAAATTAAATAGATAAAAAAATGATAATAATAAAAGAAATGAAATAAATATATAATAATGATAGATAAACATAAAATAAATAATATTAATAACAACAATATTAAAATAACTCAACAATACTAATAATAAATAAATAAAAAAAGATAATAATAATAATATAATATTAATAAACAGAAAATAAATAAATAAATAATAATAATAATTAATAATAATAATAATATTAATTAATAAAAGAATAATAAATAACAAATAAACAAATATAATAACAATAATTAACATAATCATAAAAACAGAATAATAAACATTAAATAAAATAATAAAAATAATAAAAACAGAATTATAAATAAACATTAATAATAATAATAATAATAATAATAAATAAATAATATTAATTAATAATATATTAAAATAAACAAATATAAAATAGGCTCACCGGATTTCCCTCGCCGGAGGCTCATCGGAGCGGCCGTTGGAGACACCGCCGACACCGGATGGTAGATCGCTGCTTGAGGAGCTCGCCGGAGCTGGTCACGCGCCGGAAGGAAGTGCCGCCTCGCCGGAAAACGCCTTGGAGCGTCGCGGGTCTTCTTCTCCGATCTCCCTAACGGCGGCGAGTGATGGAGGCCGGTGGATGCCGACTGGATCGCCCTACTTCTTGGAGCACGCCGGTGGGGCGCGTGTGTCGTTCCGGCGCGGTGGGTGGCCGGCGGAGGCCTCGCCTCCTCCCTCTCTCTTTTCCCCTTTTTTTTCTTTTCTGGCGTCGCTTGGTCCCCTTTCTCCCTCTGCTTGTTTCTTCTTTCTTTGCTTTTCTTTTTCCTTTGATTTTATTTGGTTTGTTCTTGCTCTCTCTGTGTCTTTCTTGCTCTCTATTTTTTCTTGCTCTTATGGCCGGCCCTCTCTGTTCTTGCTCTCCCTTTTCTTTTCTTTCTCTTTTCTTTTCTTTTTTTTGTTCCAGCCGAAAGAGAGAGCCCCCTCATTTCCCTTCATTCTTTTCTTTTTATACCCAAAAATTAGGGTTGGGTTTTGGGTCATAATGGTAATTTCCTCCATTTTAATTTCTTAATTGATTTAACTTAATTCAAATAACACACATTAATTAATTTAAACATTACATATTAATTAAACATTACATATTAATTACATTACATATTTTACATCTTAATATAATTAATCTATTTAATATATCATATAATTTATCTAATTAATTAAACACTTTACATATTAACTAATTAATCTTTAATCTTTCATGCATTTTAATTATCTAATTAAACTTACAATATTAATAAATTAAATTAACCCAACATTAATAATTAATTTCTAATTTTACCTACCTAATCTATTTTATATATATATATATATATATATATATATATATATATATATATATATATATATATATTTTCGGAGGGAATTATTAAGGACCCAAAATCACTTTTTGACATCAAACCCGACTCGGGACCCGGTGTCTACATCACCATTAGCCAAATCTGACTCCATTAACACTAATTAACCTCAATAACTCTAATCATGCACATTTACAGCTTGGCTACCTAACGTTATTTTATTAATGCAATTAAGTCCTTAATTAAGCAATCTTCAAATTAACTTTACCCATTTAACACAATTCGACCAATTTCACTACTAGGGTATAAATCGAGCTATTACAATATCTTTCCTCTTCAAATTAACATAAGATTTCTGCCTATCACTTGCAGCTTTTAACCTCTGTTGAATAATTTTTGCTTTTTCTTACATATCCCTTACCAAATCCAAAACAATAATCTTATGCTCATTCAATTCTATCTAACACACAGGTGTTCGACATTTTCTACCATACAGAACTTCGTACGGTGACATACTGATACTCACTTAGTAGCTATTATTATACGCAAATTCTATCAATGGAATGTACTTGTCCTAGCTCTTAGAGAAATTCTATCGGGATTTTTTTTCCCAAAATTGATTTTTATCCCATTTTTTTGGGATTTTCATTATTTTTTTCAATTTTTAAAATTGAGATAAGGGATAATCTGATTTAATTTAAATTCTTTTTCTAATCAATTAGGTCTTTTCTCTTAAGTAATGTAAATAGAATAATATACAAAGAGGAAAAGGGGAATGTAACACCCCCTACTCATACGTAGGCGAACCCACCCGATAAGGAGTGAGATGCCGTATGGGTAAAGGTGCCACCACGCAGAAACAAGATATACATACATACATACATAAACATACATACCGAAATACAAGATAATTTAAATCTTTACAAATCATTCATGAAAGAAGCTGATCATGCATTAATATAACGGAAAACATTACATTACTGTTTGATCAACCCAAAGGTACAAAAGATAATTACATATCCAAAATATACTTATACATATGCGGAAGCTATTACAAAATGATCAGAAGAGAGTTTTATACCAAAAGAATCATCAGAATACAAAAATTAAGTCCTACACTAAAACCCAGCTGTGTTGGCCCGGCTGCGACGACTCTCCCAAGGCGACTCCTTCCGCACCTCCACGGGTAAACACACCGTGCTAAGCGATAAACGCTTAGTGGGGAAACACACATATGAAAAGGACGGCCATTCACAATGGTCGTCAAGTGAAACGCATACAGATGGCATAATCAAAATTACATATTAGATAAGATTATGATCATACGAGCATATGAGTCATACATTTGATATAACATAACTATCTTCAGAATATCATAATAGGAATCATATTCGGGTAATATATATTCTCATAATAATCAAACAGTTCAAAGCATTAAAGCACCTGCTGACTCGAGGTAGTGGATAACGAGTGAACGGACATTACTTTACAGGTACGAGCCGATTACGGACAGTACCTTACGGGTACGAATCGATTACCAATTACTTTTTCATTTACAAAACATTTTATTAAGGGACCTTAACAAGATCCAAACACATTAGAGGGTTCGCGAGGAACCAAACGGGACCTGATCGGGGTCCAAACTGAACAGAGGCTGCAGCTAAAGGACTCTATTAGGCATGCCTAACTATCCACTGAACTGACTCTAGCAGGTTATGCATAATCCATTCAATTCATTCCATAATATTCCAAATTACATATAGACATATTCATGTCATGGATTCACATTCATATAATTCATAAATTAACAGATATAAGGCTTAGGGTCACCAAAGGAAACTAGAGTTCAAACCACACGCACATGGAAGAACCCAACAAAACCCACAACAAAGTAACTCTTGATTAAAACCCAATTCTAGAAAATAGGAAGAAGATGATGAACTAAATGAAGAAAAGAAGAGAAAATACAATTGATTTACCTCCAAAAATGCTAAAGGATGATCAATCCCCACCAACTAAGCCTTGATTCCAAGCTAAGGTTCTTAGAGGAAGAGAAAAGGAAGAAAAAGAGAAAGAGGGGAAGGGAAAACGGGAATGAAGGCAGCCACGCCCATCCCTCTCTTTTCTTGTCTTTTTCTTTTTCTTTTCCCTAACCCTAGACAAGTGTCACTTCCCTATTGGTGGGATTTGATCACTCACACCCAAAACACATGCATCACATACACACAAGACTCTCCCAACTAATGCATACCCTACAAATGTGTGAACACACACACTCTAGCACAGCCCCACAAACACATCCTACAAACATATGAGTAAACACACCCAAGTGCAATCCAACTAATTCACACCCTAGCACCACACATGCACCCACATGCTAACAAAACTCTTAAAATATGCATTTCTACCCAAAATGCCCTTAACACATGCCAAAACTCACAAAATGCACATGCACAAACATGGCTCATTCTACTAGGGGGCAAACGGGGTGTGACAGGGAAGACTTTTTTAGGTTAAGAATTTTATTTTTCTTTACTCTTCTTCTTCAAGAGAGTTTCCTCTACATTTTTCATTGAGTTTTTTTCTTCTAATAAATTTTTTAAGGTCATAAATCAATTCTTAATAATAATCATTTTTCATACAAAGAAAATATTTTTTTGTTCTTGAGAATTTTTATTTTCTTTCACTACTTTTTAAGCGAATTTTCTTTCTTGGAATAAAATTTCAATTTTTATTATTTTTAATTTTAATTTTATGGATAAAAAACAAGGAAATCAATCATATTTTTCCTTCCATCGAATCCGAATTTTGAGAGTAAATATTATGAGCTCGATCCTATATTTCTTTTATTGTCTTTTATTTATTTATTCACAAGCATTTAATCGCCATGTAGATCTTTGATCTATTATGTATTTATATATTTTATGTGATCTTGGATGTAGATATAACATTTTTTGTTAACATTTTTTATTCATTTTTTATTTATTTACTTGATTGTTCATTCTTTAATATTATTATTATTATTATGATCATGTTTCTGTTTTTATGTATTAATTCATTAATATGTTGTTTTATTTGTTTCATCATGTGATTTAATTTATTTGTCATTTATGATGTATTTTATTCTATTTCATTTTTTCCATCTTTTATATGTTTTAATTGATAATTGATTTAATTACTAACAATGGTCTCATTTGTGTTTGTTTTGATTCCAATACTTGTTTTCCTTGTTTGGACATTCTCACGAGCAAATTGGGAGATCTAGGAAACTCGCTTGGCTTAACTTATTATTTTTATTATTTGTATTATTTTCTTTATTTGGCTTTTTATTTATTTTGCCATGTAATTTCTAATAAAATTGTTTATTTTACGCACGTTAAAAAGAAAATTACAAAAATATTTATATTAATTAATTTGGAGTTTTTTTTTCTAATAAAATAGGACTAATGTCCTAGTTTTTCCATCCAAATAAACTGTCACCTTTAATATGTTTTCTCTTAAGTATGCATGCGAGGACCAATGTCCTCATCCTTAATAAATGTCCCGCTTTATGTATAATTTACATTTCCTTTAATTGGGGGTTGTATTTCGTCCCTAGTATTATTGTAAGTTATTGTACTTTTATTTACTTTATTCTGAATTTACTTTTTTTACAGCTTTCACAAGGTGATTGATCTGCGCTTCAATTATTGCATTAAATTGTATGAGAAAAAGAATGAAATTTTAAATTCAAAACTCAATTATAACTTTACTAAGGTATAAATAAGAGTGGAGTCCCGAACTCTCTCTGGTCTTAGGTTTCACAAGGTTAGATGAACCTTTCTAATGTTCTATTAGGAAGGGGATTCCAAAATATCTCCTGCTACCCAAAATAGACTCATACACTGTCTTAGGCTTAATAAGGTTAGACGAACTTTCCTAATATTTTATTGGGTGGCGACTTCAAAATACCTCTTGTTGCCCAAAATAAACACCCTTGTAATCTTTACAAGTCTTATGAACCTCTCTCGAATACCCTAAAAGCAGGTTTTCGGGGCCTCTGGGGTTCGGCGCGCGTCACATTAGGCCTAAGGTTTTAAATGCAATTATTAATACATAATTTTTCCAAGCTTAGATATTCAACATTGGAACCAGAATCTATACTTTGATAGGGTTAGAGTTTTTATCACTAGACCATCCTCCAAAAAGGGGCCCTTCAGATCCCCTAGTTTCTACACTTACATAATGGGTTTAGGAGCTAAAGAGTCTCCTTAATGAATGGATCCTCAAATGTGTACCCTTTTTTATCGGATTGCTACAAGAATTTACTTAGAGTGTAAAGATCAATATCAAAATCTAATTTTTGTTCTTAAAAATGGGTTTTTTTTTTCTAAAAATTGTTTTTTTTTTCTAAAATTGCCATTGGGGAAATTCTAGGGTTTTATAGGCACAAGTGGATGCATGGCTAATTTTTTGCCCAAACAGAAAGTTTGTGTGAACTATGATAGGTTCTTGCAGGCTTATCCCTAAGTCAATATGAACCCATGGTGGCTTTGAGGATTTTTTATTAATTAAAAGTTTTATTTATTTTTTTGGCTTTTTTATTACGATAATGAATTCTAACCTCCAATTAGCTCTTTTAGCTTTTGGTTGTCAATTGTTCCATCATTGTATTTCTTTCGAACTACGAGACCTCTACATTCTAGTATCTATAGGGCATTGTTACATATAAGTGTAAGGCTAAAATAGTCCATTATAAAAAGTTAGTTAAGAATTAAAGAGAAATGTTAGTTTTCAGTTTTTATGCAAAAGCTGACTAAATTATTCTCTAAGCTTGTGTACGTGCCTGTAGGCACAACTCATTTGTTTTCTTTTATGTAATGGTTTGGCAAAAGGGGACCACTAACTTTTCTGTTTTGAGAATTTTAGCTACTGCTGTTACTTTCTATGTCGTTGGTGATAATATCCTTTATTATTTGGGCTTGGTTATACAGTTAGCCCATTTCAAGATCCAACTCGTGACAAAGGCCTAGACCTAATTAACCAATATTCAATGGGCAATCTGATCACACTAAGAAGACCATACCCTGCCAATCCACTAACACACACTATCGGCCATATTTCAGAATAACTAACCTTAACACTTAAGTATATGTACAAACATACCTCAAAAATACACTATATATAGCTCAAACATACATGAGCTAGATATTGGAACCTTGAGACTTTCTCACTCTAATTTCTCTTTAAGTTTACTAACTTAAGCTTTGGATTGTTGACCCTTGGTCCAACCAGGACTTTCTTATTTGAAAATTTAGCTTGTCTTGTCAATATAATCGGACCCTTCCATCTAGACTCACACATTTATGATCATTTAGGAATTACCATTCGGTGCTTTAGTTGAAAGATCTGGAGGTAGAAAGTAAAATAAGAGAAGATAGAGAGAGGCTGATGAATAAAGGGATTATGATTTGAGAACAAGATAAGATAAATAGGTTAAGCACCCGATTAGATGTCCATGAGGCAGGCCGAAGAGAAAATGGGAAATAGAAAATGTTCCCAACCTAGAGTCAAAGTCATACCCTTGCTACGTACGATTTGACTTACATGCCAAGATGATCACCCATGCTCTCTTTAGGAGATGACTTAACATATTTGTGCACTCCAAAAATAAAATACTCAAGGAAAGTAAAGGAACATATTAAAGACCCTATAGCAAACAAGAACGAGAAGTGGTTTCTTCAACAGATAAAGAAGTTCGAATTAGGGCATCTTAGAAACCACTGTTCGATAGCCGCACCATCTCCCCATTATGTTAAGAAATTAGGGAAGCTGAGTTACCGAGCAGATATAAGGAGATTAATATGCCCAGATATATAGGCAAAATTGATCTAAAATGCCACCTTTCGGAATATATAACACGCATCCAAATGTGTTCTTTTAACAATTAGATTTTTTACTTCCCACAACACTAATTTGCAATGCTTTGGACTGGTTCCATGATCTTTTCTCGAAATCAATCACTTCCTTTAAATAGATTTGAGACCTTTCACGACAAGGTTCATAGTCCAAATCCAAATACAAAAGACATCAAATAACTTGTGCAATCTAGTGGAAGGACTTGATATGTGGATGGATTTTAAACTTTGGCATATGAGATAAAGAACCTTCAAGCAAATATAGTAGCAACTACCCAACCAAGAAGTATGAGGAATTTTCCAATGTTTGAGTCCATCATCATTCAGCCATCGATAGATTTTTCAGCCAATCAGTACATCCAGTTAGATGATGCACTCAGAGCTAATAAAAAAATATCAAATGTTGCAAACAAAATGCATTCTATCAGATGGGGAGGAGGAAGTATGAAAAGTCTAGAGAAACTAAGCATATTAGAAAAAACTCAAGTAAGCGAAAGGAAATTAATCAAGGAAGGTTTGATTGCCATGTTTACAATCTGGCTAGAACTTATACCACACTCAATTCCTCCCTTACTAAAGTTTTGGTTGCTTTAAAGGAAAATATAACAAAGTAAACTGGCTAAAATAGATGTCGAAATGAACATATGAAACCCGAAATAAATGCAAATACTACAAGTTTCATAATGATGTTGGCCATAGAACTAACGAGTGCAATTCCTTGAAAGAGGAAATTAAAAGACTCTTACAAAAGGTATCCTTGAAGAGATTTATAGGACAACCACAGAGAAGTCCATATAGGACTTCTGATGCAAGAAATTGATCGAATTTCAAAGATAAGGAAAGAAGGAAACCAAAAGATGTTGATTAGTAGAAGTATATGGCATGAGTAATTAACCTGATTATTGGGGGATCATCATGTGGGGAAGATTTTTTCAAAAGGAAAAGCAGAGGAAAAGGCATATACTTCTCAGCAAAATGGGAGATGAAGTTGTGACACATACATGCAAAACCACTTTTATGGTAATGGACATGAGCTTTGCATACAATGCAATTTTTGGAAGACCACTGCTCTTCCAAAGTGGAGCAATCACTAGCATAAGGTACATGGTAATGAAAGTGCCCACAGAGTTAGGAGTGGCAATCCTAAGAGGAAATCAAAAGCCTTTAGGGAAGCCTATGTGATAATGATTAAGGAAGGAAAAAAGAGTTATGTAGTAAAGCCAAGTACGAAAAGAGAGGAAAAGGCTGAAAAGCCAAGGATGAATCCTGAAAGAGACCTGGTAGGAAAAGAAATTAAAATCGAATTAGATATGAAAAAGGAAGTTGAGAAATAAGTTATGCAAGTACTAATGATAAATTAGCCTCTTTTGCATGGAAAACAAAAAACATCCCAAGAATAAACTCGAAGGTTATCACATTCGCAGAGCCAGATGCTGAAGGAGCCCCACGCTTCTTACCTCTCACTGCAGAACTGAACACTGATTCACAGGTGGTGCCATAGAAGAATCTCTTGATCTCTTACCCGCATGAGTACCACCTCTATGTGCATTTCTTCTCTGTAACCTGTCTCGCTGAGCTCCCAAGGATCTCTCAGCTCTCATTGCCGCTTGAACTATCCCATTATAACTCACATTCTTCTCAGTAGTCAATGAAACCAACAATGCCTTGATTTCCTCATTCAATCCTTCTTCAAACTGCTGACACCGGAACTCCACAGTCAGAACATCTTTCGGCGCATATTTGCTCAAGCGGCTGAATTCTTTCTCATACTCTGCCACTGTCATAGCTCTCTGTCTTAAATTCAAGAACTACTTCCAGTTGGCCTCTCTATGAGCTTTTGTCACGAACTTATCTCTGAACTCCTTTTCAAAGAACTCCCAGGTGATTGGATTAGGAAGCATCAGATTCTGCAAAACCAGCTTCCACCAGTCATATGCTGCACCCTGAAGTAACGTCACCACACATTCCACTTGTTGCCCCAGAGGACACTTAATCTCACCCAGAATCCTCTGTACCTTTTCCAGCCAGTATTCTGCCTTTTCAGACTCATCTAAACCAGTACCATGGAATTCTTCAGCCCCATGTTTCCTCAAGGTTTCCAATGGTGCCTGTGGTACAGTCATTCGTTCCATAACCTTTGTCATATCTTGTGACATTTTCAATAAGGCTTCCATTGGACCCACTGGAATTTCATTTCCAAAACTAACTGGATGAGACTAACCAGACCCCCGTCACTTCTGCTTCATGAGGGTTCACACTTTCGGCGGTCTCTTCTCTAGTACTGTGATCAGGATCCATCGTTAAACTACACAAATTACACAAGGACGTCCGCATTAGGTCAACATAACTATACACCACCTAGCTACCCAATCTCCCATAAAAGACTAAACCTAGGCTCTGATACCACAACTTGTGACGCCCATTCCCTAACGACAGACTAGCTCAGCTAATCTTATAGGAAATGGCCGTACACACACAACGGAACACATGCACACTAATAGGGAACATGTATAATAAAATTTCGTTATGCATCGCATGCCAACTACTTATAGTTCATTCATCATAACCACATATTTGTCATGCATACTTATCTAGCCTTTAGGTTAACTTACTAAGTTAACATACTATTACATGCCTTTACATATTTGATACACATATTAGTTATACAAAAAGCTTATACAAAATCCCCAAGTAACAAACACCCAAACCTACACTATCCACTTCCTATTATTGACCGTTTGATATGCGAGTGCGTCCTCCAGACACCTCTCGTCCTAACCTGCACGGATTAGAGTAAACCCGTGCTAAGCGATAACGCTTAGTGGGGAACACATATATAACAAGTAATTTAACACACAAATAAGGATACCATACACTGCATGCTAGTAATCATGCTTGATTAAATATTACTTCATCTAATATCATTCCAAGCATAGCATTGTTCGTTACTATATTCAATCATAAAGCACCAATCACTTATTCACATATTCACATCACATACTATATTGTGTCACAATCATTTCCACTTATTAATTAGTTGGTTAGCCTGCAATTCAAAAACGCGGATAACGGGTATCACATTGGTACCACTCAGGTACTAGAATCGCATTGAGATCTCATTTACGCATTGGTACCCTCAGGTACATAATATCAATCCACTTGTAATAAAATCCAGCAAGGATTATTCGCATTGTTTACGCATTGTGATTCTCATGGAATCAGACACATTTAACGCATGGGGCTGCAGCACTTGACCCTATAGGCATGCCTAACTATCCACTACTTGACTCGCAGGCTTAAGTTGTTAAACATTTTATCCAGTTCACATTGATCACTTTTCTCATCACATATGTCGTTGTCCAACATCACATTCACTTTACACATTCGCATTAGCACATAACTATTCACTTCACTTGCATACTCATTGTGTTTCCAAACTCATTCTTTCATAGTTAATAATCACATATTTGATTGCATTCAAGAATCATCATGTTGTATGCAAATGTACATTACTTAATACACACATAATACTTACTTATAATATCCTTCATTATAGCTTTAAGCCTTGCCATTTGGAAGTCTAAACACATTAGGGTTATATTGCCAAAACATGGTAGGTCACGGTCACAACCAGTTTGGTTGCCGCCGTGACATGTTGAAGTCCAAAACAGAATGCAAATTGGGGGCAGGTCACGGTCACAACCAATTTGGTTGCCACCGTGATATGTTCCCAATTCTCGGCAGAATGCAACTTGAGGGTATGTCACGGTCACAACCAATTTGGTTGCCACCGTGACATATCATGCTTTGCAAAATAGAATGCTTTCTTGGGTACCTCACGGCCACAACCATTTTGGTTGCCACCGTGACATACCCAATTTCATCTAGGCATAATTGAACTCAAGCATACCTCACGGTCACAACCAATTTGGTTGCCACCGTGACCTATGCAAAAACACTATAACACAGCTGTGTTTTGCCACTAGCACAGCTGTGCTTTTCAGTCCAACTCTTCTTTCACATTTAAGACTTCAAATCTCATTTTCACTTTTAGCAATCAACCCAACTCATCAATAACATACACGATTGGCACATACCTGGTTTCCCTCCTTGATTTGGCATTCATCTTTTTAGCACAAGTTACAATCATTCCCAATACACACACGGCATACATATTTTCAAGCAACACATTCACTAAACACATCTCCGCAACCAATAATCAACTTAGTAATACAATTTCATGCTCAAGGCCATTATTCCACATACACGCATAGCTCATACCAAATTCCTATTGAAGCAACACAATTTTCACAGTTATACAACTAGGGTTTGTTCCCAAACCTTGTCGCCTTAGCTCCTAATCTCGACGATCGCTCGGCTCTCCGATTATGGCTTTTCCTTTATCCTTCTTCACTTCTTCAGCTAACAAAACCAGTTCAATTCCAGAATTGAACATAATCCATCAATTCTCATTCCAATACCAATTCAAAACCAAGAAGAAAGAGTAGAAGATGAGAATAAGCATTCATAATCACTTACCTCTTAAGTTTAACAACTTAATTCTTGAGCAACTTAACAACTTGACCTTCTTTACAAGTATGAAATTTGATTAAGAAACCTAAAGACTACTATCTCGGCAAGAGAAGGTAGAAACACAGAAAATAACTCAATCCTCACAAATGGGTCATTTCTCTTCCTCAAAGGGACACTTGCATGCATAAGGTGGAGGTGGCTTACTCTCAAGAAGCCACACGGATTCCCCTCACAAAATCTGCCTCCACCAACTAATTTTTTACATTATTTTATTCTTAATTAATCCATCATTAGATAACCCAATCAGCCCTTAAACCATTCTTAACTTAATCCCATAAATATACCAATTGGCCACTAAACCATCCACTCAACTTTCAATCAAGTCCTGCCTTCATTCCAATTTAGTCCAAGCCACACATTTAATTCACACACATGCCAATTAAGATTAATTCTTTTAGGGTAGATGTCCGGCCATGACATCACACACAAGCTAAATGTTGATCCAAATCATCCTCTTATTAAATAAAAATTAAAAAGACATGCATCCAACCAGAAGAAGTTTATTTCAAAAGGGGTTGATCGGCTTTTGAAAGCAGGAACTATTAGAGAAGTCAATTACCCTGATTGGCTTGAAAATGTGGTCCTGGCAAAGAGAAGGAATGGAAAACATAGGATGTGCATTGATTTCACTAATCTCAACAAAAGCTTTCCTAAAGATAGTTATCCATTACCTAACATTGATCAACTTGTGGATGCCATAACTTGCCTTGCAATCTACAAGTTGTAGATGTAACGGCCCGAATTATACCCTAATAGTAATTGGCTTAATTAGGGTAATTGGGATGAGTGAGAATTATATTTGTTATTATTGCACTTAAATGTAATAATATTAGGGACTCAATTGAATAACCAAAGGAAGTTAAGTGGCTTATTGGCATTTGTGCATGATTAAACACTAAGTGGGGTCAATTAGCCTAATTAAATGGATTAAGGATTAATGGTGATTAAGTAAGAAATGGCAGGTTTGGGATGGGAAGGTGAAATCCATGTGTGGCTTGGTGGCTTTGCCAACCCACTCATGCCATGCCATATAAAGGGCTTTGGAGAGAGAAAGTACATTTTCTGCATTTTATCTCCTTCTTTACGACTGGACTTCCACTCTCTTCCCCATTTCTTCACTCAATTGAATAATCTTGAGGTAATAGTTGGTGTATGTGAGAATTCTGTGGGTTGTATGGTATTTGGAAGTGTGGTATGATCATTTAAGCAAGGTAAGTGGTTAATTAGTGGACTTCTCCTTCATCATCTCTTCTTTCTTTTGAAATTCAATGGATGATAAAACTGTGTTCCAATTCTAGAAATTAGGCTGTAATTGTAGTGGTTGAATCAAAGAAGGATAAAGGAAAGGCTAAGATTGGAGAACCAAGTTCAAAGGGAGCCCTTTAGGAGCATAGGGGAAGAGGTTTGGGAACTTGCTTTATTTTGTGGTCTTATTGTTAATTATTTAAATTTAGAGTATTAAGGGTGGTATGCACGATTTGGACGAAAATTATATATTGGTTTGACTAGAAAGTGATCATTGTGCTTTAACCCTAATTTTCGGATATAATGTTGAATGCAAAAATTATGAGCAGAGGGATTGTGCAAGTTGATTGATAAGTGATTCTTGGACATAAATTGGACTCATCTAAGCCTAAAATTTGACTGTGTTTGATCATTTGTATGATTTCAAAATGACATAAATATGGTAACTTAAACATATTTAAGGTCTCTTGTGAACTTGTAGTTATCACTATTTGAATTGAAGTCTAATTGTGTGGAAATTGAGATTGTTGGGAAGTTGGTAAGTAGGTGAACATATTGTTAGAAGGATGAATTGGTTGAGAATGCCATTTGAATAGGAGTTAGAAGTCTTATAGTGGATATGAGAAATGAGATTGGAAGCACAGCTGTGTTTTGGTAAAACACAGTTGTGTTTTGGCATTTTTACATGGGTTATGATGACAACCAAAATGATTGCCACCGTGAGGTATGCAAGGATTTCATTCTGCCCAGATAAACTTGGTATATCATTGTGACAATCAAAATGGTTGTGACCATGAGATATCATGACTTACATTCTGCCTGGCAATGTGGAGTATGTCACGGTGACAACCAAAATGGTTATGACCGTGAGATACCCAAGAGTTGCATTCTATCCGGGAATGTGGAGTATGTCACGGTGACAACCAAAATGGTTGTGACCGTGAGATACCTTAAGTTACATTCTGTTTTGGGACTTTGGTATGCTACGGTGACAACCAAAATGGTTATGACCGTATGGTACCCTGTTTTTGCAATGACTTCTAAATCATTCATGATTGTTATATGAATGTTTAACCAATAATTAATCAAGTCTAATATCTTTTAATAAGTGTCAAATGCTATGAGTTTATGTGATGAACTAATAAGATGGCATGATGATGGCTAAGGAATGTGAATTTGTTCAACAACTTATAAGTATGCGTGATTGAGAAATTATACTATTTTGCTCATGTGTATTATCATAATTGCTGGAATGCGAGATCAATTGAATAAATAATTGGACTTAATAATTATAGCCTACGAGTAAAGTAGTAGATAGATAGGTATGCCTATAGGTGCAGACACCAGGTCCCGAGACAGCTCAGATCAGGATTACTCAATGATGAAATTAAGTGTGCCTATTTATAGGCAAAAATGAAAGTTGGAAGTGATTGTTTCCTTGTCAAAATTAATTTATTAAAAATAACTAAAAATGTGTTTTAAAAATATTTTAAAAATTTATTTTAAGATAAAAAAATGAGTTTTGAAATTATAGTGTTTTAGCAAATTTTTATAAAAAAAAAAATCGTCGAAATCGGCACGAGGCACACTCACCCTCGCGCTGGGCAATGCGAGGCGCGCACGCCCTTTGCCCCTCCAGCAGCCCTTTGGGCATTTTTGGCCCAAAATTCATGTTTTTCTTTGATATTTTTTTTAGAATTTAATTTTAAAATCCTTTTGTCTTCTAACCCTTCAAATTCTTCAGTTTTTGGGTTTAATGGGAATTAAATTAATTTAATTTTTCATTAAAAATTGATTTATTTGGAGGTATAAAAAGGGCTTTTTGAGAGAGAAAATAGGGGATTTTTGTTAAGAAAAATATTTTCTTCTTCTTCTTTTTCAAGAAAAATTCTCCAAAGATTCCAACGGTCATGCGCGCCATTTGCCCCTCCAGCATCCCTTTGGGCATTTTTGGCCCAAAATTCATGTTTTCTTTGATTTTTTTTGTAGAATTTAATTTTAAAATCCTTTTGTCTTCTAATCCTTCAAATTCTTTAGCTTTTGGGTTTAATGGGAATTAAATTAATTTAATTTTTTTTCATTAAAAATTGATTTATTTGGAAGTATAAAAGGCTTTTTGAGAGAGAAAAGGGGGGATTTTTTTTAAGAAAAATATTTTCTTCTTCTTCTTCTTCTTCTTCTTCTTCTTCAAGAAAAATTCTCCAAAGATTCGAATTAATTTTTCCAAGTTAATTCTTAAGGCAAAAAAAATAGTTTTTGTTCTTAGGAATTTTCTTCTTCTTTTTTAAGAATTTTCTTCTTGAGACAAAAAAAAATAATTTTTTGATCTTGAGATAAAATTTATCCTCCATATTTTATTTTTCTAATATTATTTTGTGCAAATCAAGATAAAAAAAATTGATCATCTACCTTCATTTATCAAATCAAATTTTGAGGGTAAACATTTTAGGCTCAATTTTTAATTTAATTTTTGTTTACAATTAATTAGTTATCATGTAGATTTTTAAATCTTTTGTTGTTTTTTAATTTGTTTATGTGATTTAGTTATGTGATTTAATATCTTTAGCATATTTTATTTTATTCTTACATATTTATTTAATTGTTCATCTTTTGTTGTTGTTGTTGTTATTATTATTGTTGTTGTTATTATCATTACTTTTGTTCATATATTATTATTATTATTATTATTATTATTATTATTATTATTGTGTATTATTGTTATTTAACATGCTTTAACATGTTTTGTTTATTTTATTTTTTGTTATTTTTGCTTGCTTGATTGTTAATTTTTTTTATTTTTATTGTTTATTATTATTATTATTATTATTATTATTATTATTATTATTATTATTATTATTATTATTATTATTATTATTATTATTATTATTATTATTATTATTATTATTATTATACTCTTAGTCTTATTATTGTTATCTATTATTACTACTATCATCATTATTATTATTACTTTTATTATTTTTGTTTATTGTTATAATTTGTTATTATTATTTTTATAATTTATGCTTTTTATGCATGCTGAATTATTAATATGTTAAGTTACTTATTTTTATTATGTCATTCAATTGATTTCTCATACACGATGCATTTTATTTTATTTATTTTAATTCATTTTCATATGTTACATGTTTAAATTTATTTTTATTACTAACATCATTTTTTATTTGTGTTTTTTTTTTATTTTCAATATTTTTTTATGTGTGAGCTTTTTCAATGCCAAGTGGGAGCCCATAGAGATTTGAAGGCACCATCTTGGTGGGATTTGTCTTATTTATTATTATTTATTATTTTTTTATTTATTCATTATTTTATTATGTAATTTGTAATAAATTTATTTATTTTTATGCACGTTAATTAAAAGTCACATAAAAAGTTTTATATTAATAAATTGGACTTTTTCTAATAAAATGTGACCAATGTCCTCATTTCAATCAACAAAAATTTACTTTAAAAAGAAGAGTTAATTTTCTTAAAATGGGATCACTCATCCCGATTTTCCCCAAGTATACCAAAAAATAACTCTTCGATTTTCTAAAGTGAACATGAAGGAACCAAAGTTCCTATTTTAAATAATATCCCGATTTATGAATGTTTATTTTATTCATTTGGTTTATTTACTTATTTATTTATGTTTTGCTTGACTTTATTTAGGAGATTGTATTTTTTGTCCCAAATTTTAATACCTTTTCCATTTTGGGGGATTGTATTTTGTTCCACTTTTTATCTTTCTTTAGATTGCTTTCTTTACTGCTTGATTTACGCTTTATTTTTTTATGCATGATCGTGCGAGAAGAGAGATAGAGATCTAAAATTAAAAACCCATTTATAATTAACCAATGCATTAATAAGAGTAAAGTTTTGAATCTTTCTCTGGTCTAGACCCCCAAAAATTTCCCAATTTCTTGTAAATTGGGTGGCGACTCCAAAATAACTCAAAGGTGCCTAAAGGCTTCATGGGATTAGATGATCTTTTCAGTGTTCTATTGGAAGGAGGTGTCCAAAATATCTCATGATTGCCCAAGATCAAAAGATGCAAACCCCTCTCGGGCCCTAAAAGTGGGTCTCCGAGAACGGATCAGGTCCACGAGCGTCACAATAGGGTCTAAGTACTGCAGCCAAATGCGTCCGATTCCTTTGGAATCATCAATGCGATTTGAATCCTTATTGGATTCCCTAATGCGAATATATTGATATTATTGATTATACTATACCTTCGGGTACTGATGCGAATTTATGGTATCTACGGATACTAATGTGATTACTGTACTTTTGGGTACTGATGCGATACCTGTTATCTGCATCTTTGAGTTGCACGCAAGGCGTAAATGATATGTTACTTTTTATGAAATACCTTTGTATATAATGTAATGTGCATGCGAAGACAACGTGCTAGTGGGAACCAAATGATGACTTTCTTAATTGGTTATGTACATTAAATATATGCATATATGCTCATGTAATGCAGAAGTAAGCATGATTCTTTTATTGGTTATGTATGTTATATGTATATATGTGTATATACATATTGTGTTGTATTGTACATTGTCTTCCCCACTAAGCGTTATCGCTTAGCACAGTTTTTTTTTTAATCCGTGTAGGTTTGGATGCGAAGTGATTTTGAAGGACGGATCCGCATTGCCAACGGTCAACACTAGGAGTACCTATAGTGTAGGTTTTTGGGCAGTGTAATTTGTATATGTTTTGTATGCTTCTTTTTTTTTAACTATGAAGCATGTAAATAACTAAATGACTAAGTTTTGTAATATTAAGCTTATGATGTATGTATTCATGTAAATATATAAGTTCTAGCATGTGATAGCATGAGATATTCGCTGCATGTGAATATATGTGTAATGAAATTTAATAGTACAGGTTTTGGCATGCATGTGTGTTAGAGTTTATGTGCATGTGATTGCTGTGTAGTGACTATTCTCGACTGCTTTATCTGAGCTAATCTTGTGGTCGGGAATGGGCGTTACAAGTTATGGTATCAGAGCCCAGGATTAGCCTTTTCTAAGAAATGGGTAGACTAGGATGTGTATAGTTTTCTTGACCTAATGCGGGCATCCTTGTTTAATGTATCATATCGATGGATCCTTCTTATGATTCGAGGGAAGAAACGACAAAAAGTGTTAACCCCCGAGAAGTAAAAGTGTCTAGGTCTGGTCGGTCTAGGCCAGTCAGTTTTGGTCATGAGGTTCCGATGGTTCCTATAGAGGCTTTACTCAAGATGTCTTAAGACATGGCAAGGGTGTTGGATCGTATGACGACACTAAAGGCTCCATTACTATCGATGAGAAAGCATGGGGCGGATGAGTTTCATGGAGCTAGACTTGATGAGTCTGAGAAGGCAAAATACTTGATAGAAAAGGTTCAAAGGGTACTCGAGGAGATAAGGTGACCTCCTGATCAGCAAGTGGAATATGTAGTGTCATTACTTTAAGGTGCTACATATGATTGGTGGAAGCTAGTCCTTAGGCATCCAATGCTTTCGGACCCGGTCACATAGGAATTCTTTAAACGAGAGTTCCGTAATAAATATGTGACTAAGGCATATTAAGAAGAAAATTGGAAGCAATTCTTGAATTTGAGGCAAAGAGCCATGTCAGTGGCCGAGTATGAGAAAGAGTTCTGCAGACTAAGTAAGTATGCACCGCCTGGTGTATTAACTGAAGAGTTCAGATGTTAGCAGTTCGAAGAGTGATTAAATGAGCAGATTAAGGCATTATTGATCTCAATGACTACAGAACAAACCGTGAGCTACTATTGGATAGTACAAGCTACTATGAGAGCAGAGTAGTCATTAGAGATTGAGAAAGAAAGAATGCAAACGAGAAATTCGAACCGAGGTGGATCTCATTCAAGTAAGAGATCTAGAGACTCTTTAGTGACACCACTAGTGGAATCTATCAATAGTATAGCATCCAGAGGTAGGAAACTAGGGTCATACTTTGCATCTGGTATTGGTAGAGGTACATCTAGTGCCAGAAGTGAGGTGCCTGAATGCCCACATTGTAGTAAGAGGCATAGAGGTGAATGTTGGAGAGTAAATGGTGCTTGCTTTAGGTGTGGAAGCACTGAGCATTACCTAGCCAATTGTCCAAAGGCTTATGAAGTGGCTGGGCAATAGTAAGAGACTAGTCGAGGCAGTTCTAATTTGCCACCAGTTAATAGAGGAAGAGGAAGAGGATGTGGCAGAGGTGGCCAATCCAGAGGTGGAACTGTGTTAGAATCAGTAGACAGACCTCCAACTGCACCAGCCCGAGCTTATGCTATGAAGGCTCGAGAGGAGTAGGATGCACCTGAGGTCATTGCAGGTACATTTCTGCTTTATGATATGGAAATGTTTGCATTAATTGACCCTGGGTTTATGCATTCTTATGTGTGCTCTAAGAGAATATATGATAAGATGCTTATTGTTGATTGTTTGAAATATGACATATGTGTAACTATTCCTCTGGGGAGTAGTGTGAATGTGAACAAAGTGCATAGGGATTGCCCATTAGTAGTTCAAGGTCATGTATTTTCTGTAGACCTGATTGAATTGCCTTTTGATGAGTTTGACTTACTATTAGGTATGGATTGGTTGAGTAAGCATCAAGCTGTAGTTGATTGTGGGAAAAAGATAGTTGTGCTCAGTAGTGATGAGGGGTTTAAGGTGACTGTGAGGGGTGTATGTTCTAATCCTCTAGTTAATGTGTTGTCGGCTATGCAAACCTATCGATGTTTAAGGAAAGGATGTGAGGCTTTCTTAGCCCTTTTTTTGGATTCAAAAAGAGAGCAAGTGAGAATTCAAGATATACCTGTAGTAAGGGAATTTCCTGATGTGTTTCCTAAAATGTTGGCTGGTGTACCACCGGTGAGGGATGTGGAGTTGTCTATCGATGTTGTGCCTGGAACAGTACTTGTGTCTAAGGCACCCTATCGAATGGCTCCTACTAAGTTGAAAGAACTAAAGATTCAGTTGCAGGAATTGTTATATAGGTTTATAAGACCTAGTGTTGGGGTGCACCGGTATTGCTTGTAAAGAAGAAAGACGAAACTATGAGAATGTGTACTGATTATAGACAACTGAACAAGGTGACAATGAAGAATCGGTATCCTTTACCAAGAATTGAGGATCTGTTTGATCAATTGAGAGGGGCAAGTGTATTTTCTAAGATAGATCTGAGGTCTGGGTATTATCAGTTGCAAATGAAAGAGGAAGATATACCCAAGACTGCATTTAGGACTCGTTATGGACATTATGAATTTCTAGTAATTCCATTCGGGTTGAGTAATGCACCGGCTGCATTCATGGATCTAATGAACAGAGTGTTCAGACCATTTTTAGACCAGTTTATAGTAGTGTTCGTTGATGATATTTTAGTTTATTCAAAGAATGAGAAAGAGCATGAGTAGCATCTAAGAATTACGCTTCAGACCCTAAGGGAACATCAAATATTTGCTAAGCTTAGCAAGTGTGAATTTTTGTTGAAGGAAGTGTCTTTTTTGGGCATGTTGTGTCTTCTACAGGTATAAAGGTAGATCTAGCCAAAATTGAAGCGATCGTGAATTAGAAACCACCTAGGAGTGTGCCTGAGATTCGAAGTTTTCTGGGGTTAGCCGAGTATTATAGGCGATTTGTATAAGGGTTTTTGGTGATTGCTTCACTAATGACTAGATTGCTTCGAAAGGGGGTAAAGTTTGAATGGTCTGATAAGTGTCAGGTGAGCTTCGAGCAGTTAAAGAGAATGTTGGTGGAGGCGCCAATTTTAACTCAACCTATTTCTTACAAGGAGTATGCTTTGTACAGTGATGCTTTTGGAATAGGATTGGGTTGCGTATTTATGCAAGATGGAAAGGCAATTGAAGCCACATGAGCAGAATTACCCGACTCATGACTTGGAGTTAGCTGCAGAGGTATTTGCTTTAAAGATTTGGCGACACTACTTGTATGGTGATGTAACACCCCCTAACCACCTGAAGAGCTTTATTACGGTGATTATGGAGTGTCACAATAGAAACACATGCGCAAAAATCAGTATTCCATATAAAGTTCAGAATTAATAAATTTCTTCACATGCAGCGAAAATACTTTCCAAAACTCATATAAATATACATACTGTTATCCTATACTCACATACAATATTTAGTTGTTACATCACTTCTCTTACAAGTCAAATCTAATAGTTACATTATACATATTACAAATTACAAAAGACTCATACTACACAACAGACCCTAGTGTGTTGGCCATTGGCGATGCAGGACTGTCTTCCAAAACACTACCGTCAGATACTTGCATGGAGAAAACATCCATGCTAAGCGATAACGCTTAGTGTGGAACAACAGAGAATGGATAAACACTCATAGCGATCACAAGTATCAATAACATGCTCAAGCAACATACACATATACATAAAGTTCATTTTAACATCATTAATAGTGCACTCATCAGGAATTACTCATAAGTACTATCCATATTCTCACATATATATTCATTTGCTTATTATGGTATTTATTCAGTCATTCATTTGGATTCTATAAGTCTTATCATTACTGGAATCACACACACACACACACACACACACACACACACACACACACACACATATATATATATATATATATAAATAACCATTAGCACTTGCAAATGAATAAACACCTTCATCATGTCATAAATACAAATCCAAACAATGTATACCTTTATTCAATCTCTAACAATACCACATACTCGTCAATTAATATAAAGCTTGCCGTTATTTACTCATTATCCCAACTTAGCATACATGATACCACATATTGTACCCATAATGTATTGACTTTACATTATACAGCAACAATTATCAATATTAACATCCATATAGTACAAATCCCCATCAATTACAATCACAAACCATACTACTCACACTTCGACCTAACAAAATTATACACTCATAAATTCACATAAATACGCAAAGTTGACTATCAATCATTTGTTTGGTAACTATTTCCTATCTTGCCTGCAGTTCTATAGTAGTGGATAACGGGTTATCACTTTGATATCCGTAGATACCTTTAAACTAGTATCCATAGATACTGATATCCTCAATTGTATTAATACCCGTAGGTATGGAATTAATCAATCGCATTATTACCCGTAGGTACAAAAATAATCAATCGCATTACTACCCGTAGGTACAGAAATAATCAATCGCATTTTTACCCGTAGGTACAGAAATAATCACTCGCATTATTACCCGTACATACAGAAATAATCAATCGTATTAGTATCCGTAGATACCTTAATATCAAATACACAATCAATTGCTTTTGGTTGCAACACTTTAGACCCTATAGGCATGCCTATCTATCCACACTCGACTCGCAGGCTAGACACTGACTCAGTTTCCTAAATTAGATTAACATGTTATAAACCTTCACAAAATTGCGTTAAGCAAACACTGATAACTCATAACACTATTCATTTTCGAACACATATAACTTATTATCAATCTCACATTTCATCATTCAATTCAAACCAATTGTTTATATATATATATATATATATATATATATATATATATATATAGACACGCATACTCACCCGATTTGCCACACTATTAGTTTTCACATAAATAAGAAACTCATAAGCTCAAAGCCTTAAATCACCTTTATCATTATCATAATATACGATTACTCATTTATCCACATGAACCAATATAACATCCTTAAATATCTTGCATAATAATACATTCTAGTAACATCTATATCAATTCATGCATTATATAATGTTGGCCAATACTTCAATCACACATTCATTGAACATAGCACATTTATACATATTCACATTAAGCAAACTCATTTCATTTGATATCCTTCATGTGTGTATAACTTAATCTCAATTCATAATTATGTATATTTGTTCATATTATACATGCTCATATAGATTAAGGTATTATAATCCTCAATAATGTCATTAAACTTGACTTGATTCTATTTCATATAATTACACATCATTACTTCATTAGTTTGCTATTAATATTAATCCTATTCATGTTTATTTTTCAAGTGATAGCTATTCTTATACTCATTTTATAGTCTTAAACATGCATCGGATAGATCCTAGAAAGTTTCGGTACAATACGGGTTCAATTCGGGAAGAAAAAACACATTTTAGGCTGAAAGATGAGGTCACACGGTGGTAAGACATTCTTTACCGCCGTGTGGGATGCTAAAAAGGGGTCTTTAAGGGGGCAGAATGCTTTTACACGGCGGTGAGAAATGCCTTACCGCCGTGTAAACCTATTCTGCCTCAAAGCACGAGGCATATTCTAGACAGACTTCAGGTCTAAACATGTACTGAATGTTTCACATAGTTAGAAACATTTTCAGGAAAAACGTCCTTCTACATAATTGTGCCCTAGGATGTCATGTTTCAAATGGGAGAAGTTTCAGGCCATTTGTACATCTAAATCGTCAGATATGATCTAAACAACCTATACTATTCTGATGAAGAATAGGAACACCTATGTTTTAGCACCTGTTTGGGACACTTAGAGCTAGAATTAGCTCAACGATATATGTAAGACATTTTTAGGTATGGATCTTAGATGCAGTTCCAATTTAAAGCAACCATTTTGGAGCTTTTGAACTCGATCTATGGGCAAAATAGTAATTAAAGGTCAAATAAGACCTACACAAAAACTTACCCTACAAGCACATTTTTCCTACTTCGTGCTTATGACTTCTAAAACCAATTTTAATGACATTTTTAACCAACATGCTCCACTAATCACTTTTTAATTTTTATGCTAACTTATAATTGACACAATTCTCATTATATTTGAACTTAAAACCAAGGAGCTGTGGCTAAATGAGCACAACTTATTTTGAAAGCTCTCCTTCAGAAATTCTTCTACTTTATAGGCACTTTAGAAGGCTTTAGAGTTCTCAAAACCATAAAGCCATTCCACAACATTTTATGGCATATTCAATATAGGATCAATCCAATTGGTCTCTTCCATGTTAAACTCATAAAACTCACTATATGACCCAAATAATCCAGCTAGGTCAAGAACATGACTCATTCCAATTCCATACCTTCTAACTTATCATGCTACAGACTTACTCACTTAACATAACTTTCATCATACTCAAACCAAACATCCACAACACAACATGAACCTCTCGATACACTCAATTCACATGGCATATTCATTCAATTATAACTTACAACTTCTTATCAACACATTACAATCACTCTAACATAACCAACACACATATTCAATTCCATACAACACATATCACTATTACTCATTACAGATCATAGCATTTAACAAACCAACACATAAACAAGCAAGTTTCCCAAACCTGAATTTCCTCTTCTCCCTATGAGCTCACTTGGTACCTTGATCAACAACTCTCTTCTTTCGCTTTTCTTTTCTCAAAGCCACCATCACCACATGGACAATCAAATTCTAGAATTTGGAAACAAGGGAATCAATTTCCATCTTAATACAGAAATGAAGAAGGAGTAAAAGAAGAATAATCTAATGCATCACTTACCTTGTTTTGCCAATAACTCAACTTCTACCAAGGAATCAACTAATTATTCAGTAGAAATTATGGGATCAAAGGCTAAAAATGATGGGTCACGAAAGAAGAAGAACAAAATTTAGGAAGGTGACAAGACCAAATAGAGAGAAAGATGAACCAAAAATCTGTCTTTTCCCACTATGTATATTGCATGTAATTTGGTGTGTTGGCAATGCCATTACACAACACATGGAATCCACTATCTTTACCCCTAATCATGATTAGCTTAAGTTAATCATGATTATCACTTAATTAATCCACTCTTTAGCTTAATCATGCACAACTGCACTTTAGCCACTTAACTTATTTATTACATGCAATCGGGTCCTCATTTCTCAATTACTCTTAAATTCAAATTAAATATCCCAAATCTAATTCGTCCAATTACCCTATTTTAACCAAATACTACTAGGGTATAATTCGGGCTGTTACACTCTCCTTTCCTTAAAAAAATTTTGTCCACGAAATTCAAATCCCAATTCAACAATAGAGGTTACTTAACTTCCTCTATCGAAGCTCTTCCAGAAAACTTTATTCCTATTCAGATACTCAAATGCATATACTTTATATTTAGCCACTTATACTTTTATTTTCTTATTACCCAATTCTTGGACGTATTAATTTCATGGAATACACTTGTTACCTTCTTCACTCATGCTATTCATTCTGAAATCGTATTCACGTTCGCTTATATAAACTTCATAAATAACCTCATCCTTTTGACTTTAAATACTCATACTTTATACTTCCATTGACAAACACTTAACTCTTTCTCAATAATTCTCTTTCTAACACCAAATATTATATGTAGATCATGTCAGCTTTTCTCTTCGAATGAGTCACATACACAATGTTTTGCACACATGATCAAGGGATGCGAATGATTATATGATGATGTATGTATGCAAAATGATGCAAAAATGCAGTTTATACGATATTATGCACTTTCCCATCTCCATGTTTTTACATGCTCATGTTTAGATGATTTTATTAAGATAGCTGACAGGCATACAAAACATCATCAATATATCTTACTCTTCACATTATTCTTAATTCCAAACTTATTTATACCTAGAATTAATTCAAATTCATGGGATAGCACTTCAATCAAATTATCAAATAACTCCTCGCTTTAAATCACTAAGAACTGTTCTCAGGTGCATACACACATTTACACTATGTCCTGAAGGACCAATCGCATACACATCACAATTAAGATAATCAATACACACTTTATCACATGAATCTTTGGGACTACAACTTCTAGAAATCTCATTCATCGCTTTAGGAGAAGAATCCCTCGATATTCTCAAAGAAACGAACACATCTGCATCAGGCCAACACAAAACTATACGCATTTCTATTCTACTCTAGCCTAGAAACGACTAAACCTATGCTCTGATACCACTAACTGTAACACCCCCTAACCACCTGAAGAGCTTTATTACGGTGATTATGGAGTGTTACAACAAAAACACATGCACAAAAATCAGTATTTCATACAAAGTTCAGAATTAATAAATTTCTTCACATGCAACGAAAATACTTTCCAAAACTCATATAAATATACATACTGTTATCTTACACTCACATACAATATTTAGTTGTTACATCACTTCTCTTACAAGCAAAATCTAATAGGTACATTATACATATTACAAATTACAAAAGACTCATACTACACAGTGGACCCTAGTGTGTTGGCCATTAGCAATACAGGACTGTCTTCAAAAACACTACCGATAGGTGTATAATTAAAGTATAATTTAGTATATATTTTGTGTAAACTATAAAGTTAAATATGTAATTATTTATATTTTTCATGTTATTTGTGTTAGTTTATGTGTTTATGTGTTCTGTAGGTTGATTTAGGAGAAAAGGGAAGAAAAGAGTATGAATAAAAAAGAATTGTACGCAAAGGAAGAGCTACAGAAGATTTGCGACTCGTGAAAGTAGATCACGAGTCGTGAAAGTGCAGCTATGGAGTGAGAAGCGAAGGCAGTAGAAAGGAAAGAGCAAGGGAGTATGATTCATGACTCATGAGAAGTGATAACGAGTCATGAATGTCCAGGAAGAAATCAACAAGAAGAGAAGAAGAAAGGGAAGAGGAGAATAAGAAAGGGAAGAGGAAGACGAGACGTGAGCAAAAGTCACGACTCACACACAAGGCTCACGACTCGTGAAAGACCATCACGAGTCGTTAATGGCCAGAAAGAAGAGGAGAAGAAAGGAAGAAAAGAAGAGGAAAGAAAGGGCATCCGTGTTCGGTCGCGAGCATAACAGTGATCGCTAGCGCGACAGAACTATCCGTTGGGACAGTTATTCTTTAAAAGTCACATGAAAAGGCATAATTTTTCACCAACACGTGCAACTTTTGAAGGAGGGAACACAACTTTTGGACTTCTATAAATTTAGATCTCAACTGTAATTTAAAGAGGGATGTAATTTTAAGGATTATTTCTATTACAAGTTAAATTTTATTTTTTGTAAAAGTTCTTAGTTAGTTTTTATGTTTTGAAGAAGAATACCAAGGAGAAGAAGAATTTTTACAAGGGTTTGAGTAAAGGGTTGAAAGATTTCTTTCTCATTACTCTTATCTATTATCTCTTCTTTGTAAATCAAATGAATATTATTTGACAACTTGAATATTATTGTTATTTTCTATTTCCATCTAAATTAATAGTCTTTTAATGTAGAATTTTCTATTAGTATTTTTATGCATGATTATTATAAGTATGAGTTTAATTGAAAGATAAATTCCTACTTATATCTAATAGAAGTTCATCATTAAAGCATTATTTGAGAGATCGTAATGTTAGATGGTTGTTATAGGTTGGTGATTATTCCTTAAATGTGCATGTATAACCCTTTAATTCATTAATGAAAATTGTGAGTTATAATTATAAATGTATGCTTTAGGCACTCTAATTTATGTTGAAAGAGTAAATTAGAATTATATTCCAACTTGGCTTGCTTAAGAGATTAAAATTATAAATAAATGATGGAATCAAGTTTTATAATTATTAATTCTTCATTTTATATTTTGTCTTCTTTGATTAACATGAACTAGGTTTTATTAGTTTACATAATAGAGTAGTTTAGATTTAACTCACAAATTAATGATAATTATAAACAAGATTAAAATTTAGTAGTAATAGTGTGTAATAATTAGCACATTCCTCATGGGATCGACATCTTTTGTACTATTTCGGTACACCGTATTCTTGCAGAATTAGCACATATAAAATAGGCTAACAAGTTTTTGGCGCCGTTGCCGGGGATTGATGTTTTATTTATTGCCATTGTGAAACTTGATTTGTGATTTTGGATTACAATATTTATTTTATTTTGTTTGTTTGTTTGTTTGTTTAATTGATTTATTTTTGTTTTGTGTTGTTTTTACAGGATTTGATAAGTTAATGCCTAGTACAAGAAGTTCTCACTAAGAGCTTGAACCTTTGAATCATGAAATAGAGAGATATTTGTCAAGTAAAAGAAAATCCAATAAAAAGAAGAATAAGAATAAGAGACCAATTATGGCTGAAGAGGAAAATCCACCAAGGTTGATGGATTTTGCTACACCCACATTGAGTGGTGCTCAACACGGTGTGGTAAGGCCTACGGTAAATGCTATCCAATTTGAAATTAAACCTTCTCTTTTGCAAATGATACAAAATAGCATTCAATTTTATGGTTTGGCAAATGAGGATCCTAATGCTCATTTGGCAAATTTTCTAGAGATATGTGATACTTTTAAAATTAATGGAGTTTCTAATGATGCAATTAAGCTTAGACTTTTTCCTTTCACTTTGAAGGATAAAGCCAAGGCTTGGTTGAATTCATTAACTAGAGGATCAATAACCACTTGGGACCAATTGGCCCAAACATTTTTATCCAAGTACTTCCCTCTAGCCAAAACTGCTAAAATCATTAAAGATATCACAACTTTTGTGCAACTTGATAATGAGTCTTTGTATGAAGCATGGGAAAGATTTAAGGAATTGCAGCGAATGTGTCCACACCATAACCTTCCAAGGGAGCTATTGATGCAAACCTTCTACAATGGGATGAACCCTACCACAAGAGGTACTATAGATGCTGCAGTTGGAGGTTCCCTTATGAGGAAAACAACTGAAGCAGCATTTGAGCTATTGGAAGAAATATCCATGAATAACTGTATGTGGCCTACTGAAAGAGTAAGCGAGTCTAATAATTCTAATGATAGGGGGGTACACTCCAAAGACTCAATTGTTGCTTTGCAAGCTCAAATTTAGGCATTGACTCATAAGGTTAATAGCCTAAGTATGGGAGGTAATTTATAAAATGCATGCAATGTTTATGGTCAACAAGGGCATGTTAGTGGCAATTGCAATTTGCGAATAGCTAATAGGGACGAACAAGTTAATTTTGTCCAAGGGTAAGGAAGAGGTAATCCATATTCTAATACCTATAACCCTGGTTGGAGGAGCCATCCTAATTTGTCATGGGAACATAATAACAATAACCAAAATAGGGGTGTAGGATACCAACAACCACAAGATAGGTTTGGAGCTTTTAAAGGAAAAATTAATAAATTCATTGAGGAGATAAATTTTAAGATGAGTGCTCAAGATGAAAATCAAAAGCAGCTTGAAGCAAAAGTTGACCAAATCACTAAAAATCATGCTTCATCTATTCATAATCTTAAGGTTCAATTGGGGCAATTAGCAAGTTCTTTGCCATCTAGAAATCTAAGATGTCTTCCAATTAACACAAAAGAGAATCCTAGGGAGCACATGATGCCATAAAATTTTCTAGTCTTTTATTTAGGTTACTTAATTAGGTTTTCTTTCTATATGTATTTGTTGTTATTCTAGACTAGTTTGTGCAAATTTGTTAATTAATGTTTTCATAATTTGAATTTTAATAATCTAACAAAGTTTGTTGTTGTTCTACAGGTAAATTTAGTTAAATTATGTGTTTTCTTATTTATTTTAAAAAATAAATAAATAAAATAAAATAAAATGCAGAAGTGATATTCTGTCGCGCGCGCGACGACAATCGCTAGCGCGATAGAAATTACCAAGATTGTGCTTGAGGCCTCTGTCGCGATCGCGGCAAGCATCGTGATCGTGACAGAAGGTGATGCTCGCAGGGTGTGCGACTCATGATGTTAATTCACGAGTCGTGAGAAGATTGCCTTAGTAAGGAGGCAGCTTCACGAGTCGTGAAGGTGCCTCACGACTCGTGAAGCGTGACTGGATATTCACGTACGTTTTTTTTCTTTTATTTTATTTACTTATTAATTTTCTATTAATTTGCATTAAATTTTCTTTTTCCTCAGCTTACTCTTTTAATTTCAATTAACTTAATTTAGATTAACTTTAAACACTTAAATCAAACAATCAAAAATTAAAAGAGGGGAATTTTATTTCAAAACCCTAAAATTGTGACTTTTCGTATTCCTTCTTTTCTTTTTATTTCACTTAACTTTTCACATTTCCTTCACATTTCCCTTTCTCGCACCCTTGTTCACGAGTCGCCACTTCATTTTAGACCTTTCATCTTCTTTCTTTCATTTGGATTTCTTTCGGCCTTCTCAGTTCCTTCAGTATTCTAAATTTCTTCTTCCTCTGTTTTCATTCCATTCTTTCTTCTTTCATTGTCTTCGGTTTTCCTTTCTTGTCTTTTTCAATCTTTATTTAACACACGTCATGGTTAGAACAAAGAACCCATCTTCCTCCCACATTGAACAAGCAAGATAAGAGGCTGAAGAAGGAGATATCTCTATCACATTTGGTGCCGGTTTTTCAATTTTTCCGCGGATGAAGGCAGCCAATTTCTTGCCCTTTATGACAGACCATTTTCACAATGTAAGTATTTTCCATCAGATTTGTTAGAATAGGTAGGCATGCTAGATACTGTGAATGAAATGTTGTCTAACTGTGGTTTTATGAGATTTGCCAATATGCATGAGAATATTTATCTCGATTTAATGCTTGAATTTTATACCACTTTGCAAAGGAATAAGGATAATGAATATTGGGTAGATTTTCAATTGGATGGAAAAGCACACACTTTGACTTATTTTATGATGAATCGCATGTTTGGGGTTTCACAATCTGGTTTATTTGACCCACCTAAATCTTTTAAAACTAATGCATTTTGGTCCTTTTTAACTGGTTTGCAAACACCATATAAAGCTACAGATGCTAAATCCATGTTTATCAAGGATTTAAAATATTAGATTTTGCATAAAATTTTTGCTTCTTTGATTTTTAATAGGTCTAAATTTAATCGAGTTTCTTTACATGAACTATTTTTGATGTGGTGTGTGCATAAGAGAAAGGATGTCTGTTGGTCCTATTGGGTTTTAAATAAATTGTTGCATTGTGTTAATAGACATGATTCACCTATAACTCATGGGCATATTATTACTGTACTTGATAGAAATTTTGATATCAATCTTAGTGCCTACAATAGAGAACATCCTTATATTTATTTCACAAAAAATTTATTTGTGTGTGGAGAGGTTGTTAGTAGTAATTTTCAGGAAATTCCACCACAATCAAGGTCTTGATGGAGGGATATTCCAGGATCATCTGCTCCACAAGATGAGGAGGTTGCTGCTGAGGGTAGTGATGATGCTATATGTGACATACCAAAAATCACCCTAGTAGAATTAAGTGTCATTAGTGCAATTGTGTGCATGATAATTAGGGTTTACAGCATTGGACTTGATTGAAATATGAAACTAGGGACCCAATTGAAAAGAAATAAAACATTGTAGTGGCTGAAGTGTAAATTGCAAGATTAGTGATAAGTGGAGATTAAATTAGTGTAATGGTGATTAGCTGAACTTAATTAAGAGTTAATTAAAGTTGAGTGGACTCCAAATGTTAGTGTCTCGGCCGGCCACCTAGCATGAGAGGATTGAGAGGTTGACACCTCATACATGTATGCAAGCATGAAGTGGTTTAGTGGGTTTATCAGCCAAATTGTTTCTTGTATCTGGCCACTCTTGCTCTCTCTCTATCTTTTCATTATTTTCCAGCTTCTTTATCTCTTCTTTACTTCATTGTTAGCTCTTTCAATTGCATGTTGAGTTTGGGAGTCAATTTGGTTAGTGAAGGGAAGTAGCTAGCAAGGTAGAGTTTACTTACTTGATTATCTTTCTTCTACTCCTTCTTTGAGCATCGTTGAGTTTTTAATGGTATTTTGAATGTATATTGTGCATGTGAGTTGAAGAAGGGAGTAGAGCTGCCAAGGGTAAAGAGAAAGTGCAATAGAAGAGTAAAGGAAGGAGTGCTCCAAGAGGTTAGGGATTGTGTGTGTATTGATGTGTTTAATGTGTGAAAATCATTGTTAATGATATGTGATAGTGTTAGTTGGCTTGAATGAATTAATGAAAAAGTGTGTAATGGTTATTGAAATGAAACTAGTGATATTGAAATGTAGTGAGTAGTGAAGATATTGACATGATATATTGCTATGTGTGATCTTGCATTTGTACGGATGAACATGCTAAAGTTGTAAAATGAAGTGTTGAAAGATTCATATGAGAGTTTGATTGTGTGTTATGGCATGTAAATGAAGAGGTAAGTACGCTTGTGAAAAGGGTTGCCAAAGCAAGAGAATGCAAGAATGCAAAGTGTAAGAAAAAGCACAGCTGTGTCTTGGTAAAACACAGTTGTGCAATGGAAATTTGGCATGAGTCACGGTGACAACCAAAGTGGTTGTGACCGTGACGTATCAAAATGAGCATTCTGTTTTATGTTGAGTGTATGTCACGGTGGCAACCCGACTGGTTGTGACCATGTCCTAGACCAGAAATGCATTCTGTCTGTGAGTTGGTGATATGTCATATTGGCAACCAAAGTGGTTGTGACCGTGACCTACCACAAACTACATTCTGTTTTGGGATTTCAGTATGTCACAGTGACAACCAGGTTGGTTGTGACCGTGACCCCTTTATATTGACAATATAACCCTATTGTATTTGGATGTGTATTTGATGAAACTATATCCATGATTGATGACCTTATTGTATGAGCATTATATCAATGTTAAATGAAGTTTATATGCATACAACTAAGATGACTATGCGAATTAGAGATGCATGATAGCCTAACTAAGCTTGAGTGCATCATTATGCGAATATACCCCTATGCTAATTATAGATGCATGATTAGCCTAACTAAGCTTGATTGCATCATTATCCGAAATAAATTACATATGAGGTAAGTTAACTCATGTGCTTGGATTTTAACATGCGAATAAGCATTATCATGAGAATGAACCATGTCATGCGAATGAATTCTGTTATGCGAAAAATTATAACATGTGAATGAATGATGATGTGAATAAGTATGTGTAGTGAATAAACAAATATACCTTCAAGCCTGTAGTCGGGTCATGGATAAATAAGCATGCTTATAAAGGGCTAGTGATTTACGGCTGCTAGTGTGACACCGACGGATGTCTAGTGATTGATACCGACGGGTATCCAGTGATATAGTGTTCGAGACCTCGGTCTCTAGTGTTTATTAAATAGTGTTCTCGTATCCACCTCTAAGACATTACATGCTATTAACATTTAAATGTTTAAAGATATTAACATGATATCCATAATTGTGTTCCATTTATGTAATGTTAGTATTGTTCTCTCAATAGTGAATTAGTGATACCATGTTAGTGAAATCAGTGTAATGTTAGTGTAGCCTTTATTGGCATAGAGAAGTGATTATTGATCCTGGCAAGTGAATAATGCTTATAGCATTTTATAGACATCACATAAGCTTTTGTATATTGGCATGCTAGTGTAATATTGATATAATGATTTTATATGATATGCTATAAGTGTTAGGCATGTTCTTTATTGTATTGTGCTTTGTAAATGTTGTGTTAGTGCTTGTTTTTACATCCCCAATAAGCGTTATCGCTTAGCATGGGTGCTTGTCTCCCGTGTAGGTCGTAGATTGGAGTTGCATTTTGGAAGGTTTCTGCATGCCACCATAGGAGCGCGAAGGGTCACTTTTGAGTGTAAAGATTTTGGATTATAAAGCTCCATTTTTGTAATAGTTATTATTTTGTACACGTATAGTGTTATAAGTAGCATATTGCAGTGAAACTTGTAATCTGTTATAGTGAACAGTGAATAATTAGTGATGGTGTATAACCTAGTGGAATTCATGACCCATAGTCATTAGTGCATGCTAATATGAATAGTGGTGATAACAGGGATTAAATAATATTAGCTCTATGATAATTGCATGCTTAGTGTCATGTAGCACTCCCTTGTCCTTCCAAGGGGAATTGGGGTGTTACAAGTTGTGGTATCAGAGCATAGGTTTGGGCATTTCTAGACCATAGATTATATGATAGATAGAATTGTCATGAGTCCATCTAAAGTTTGGCCATAATGCAGATATTGTATGTTTGTCTTGAGAGAAATATGGAAATAGACCCTAGTTAAGAGATAGGAGAGACGACTGGAAGTGTTAACCCGGGTAGGGCAAACCGTAATCCTTTTGTACCTGAGCCTCCGCCAGATAGGAATCCGAATCCACCTTTAGTGCAAGAGAACGTCATGTTAGTGCAAGGGTTGATGCAAATGATTGATAGATTGATGGCCCTTAAAGCTCCATTGGACCTGATTAAGAAAAGTGGGGCAGAAGAGTTTAAGGGAACATCAATGGATGAGTCGGATATAGCAGAGTATTGGTTAGAGAAAATAGATCGAATATTGCAAGAAGTGAATTGTCCGCAAGAGCAGCGAGTGGAGTGTGCTGTGTCTTTGTTGCAAGGGCCAGCATACGATTGGTGGAAATTGGTATTGAGGAATCTGCAGCAGCCTACAAATCTAACTTGGGAATTCTTTGTACAAGAATTCGAGAAGAAGTATATTACTAAAATCGAGAGGCTAAGTGGAGAGAATTTGTGAGTCTCAAGCAATGAAACATGAGTGTAGCAGAATATGACAAAGAATTCAGTCATTTCATTAAATATGTGCCAAATGACCTAATGACTGAAGAGTTTAAATGTTGCCAATTTGAAGAGGGATTGGATGAGATGATTAAAGGGTTATTAGCAGCAGTGACGTCGATGCAGACGGTCAATTATTATCAGTTGGTACAAGCTGCATTGAAGGTAGAGAAATCTGAGATAGTTCAAAGAAAGAATCAAAAGAGAAAGACACAAGACAGTGGACATGGGTATAGTTTGGCAAAAGATAATCAAGGTTTATATAGTGCAATTCCAAAAGCAGCGACCCGAGACAAGCCGAGTAAGCGAACCCGAGTTTCTGAAGTTGGATTTATAGCTCCATCTAGTAAGGGAAGTGTCTCGGAGCCATGTGAACATTGTGGACGATCTCATTGGGGTATATGTCGGAAGCTTACCGGTGCTTGCTTCAAATGCGAAAGTTCTAACCATATGGTAACAGGGTATCCTCAAGCGCAAGAGAATCTGAGCATGCAGTCGAGAAGAGATAGTGTATTGAACCCTACGGGTGAAAGAAGAGGTAGAATCGAGAATAGAATTGGTCAAGCCGGACAGCGATCGGGCATAGCTTCAGAAACAGTGGAAAGACATGACTTTGGAAGAAGACAAGAGAGATCAAGATGAGATACCTGGTATGAGTAAAGTTATAGTTGTGACTGTTAAAGTTAGTGTCTTGCATAATGTTGTATAGCATGTGGGGTAGAGTTATAACATGTATAGGTTTGGAAAAAAATTTACGGACGAAATTTCTTAAGTGGGGGAGAGTTGTGACATCCTAAAAATCACTCTAGTAGAATTAAGTGTCATTAGTGCAATTGTGTGCATGATAATTAGGGTTTACAGCATTGGACTTGATTGAAATATGAAACTAGGGACCCAATTGAAAAGAAATAAAACATTGTAGTGGCTGAAGTGTAAATTACAAGATTAGTGATAAGTGAAGATTAAATTAGTGTAATGGTGATTAGCTGAACTTAATTAAGAGTTAATTGAAGTTGAGTGGACTCCAAATGTTAGTGTCTCGGCCGGCCACCTAGCATGAGAGCATTGAGAGGTTGACACCTCATACATGTATGCAAGCATGAAGTGGTTTAGTGGGTTTATCAGCCAAATTGTTTCTTGTATCCGGCCACTCTTGCTCTCTCTGTATCTTTTCATTGTTTTCTAGCTTCTTCATCTCTTCTTTACTTCATTGTTAGCTCTTTCAATTGCATGTTGAGTTTGGGAGTCAATTTGGCTAGTGAAGGGAAGTAGCTAGCAAGGTAGAGTTTACTTACTTGATTATCTTTCTTCTACTCCTTCTTTGAGCTTCGTTGAGTTGTTAAAGGTATTTTGAATGTAAATTGTGCATGTGAGTTGAAGAAGGGAGTAGAGCTACCAAGGGTAAAGAGAAAGTGCAATAGAAGAGTAAAGGAAGGATTGCTCCAAGAGGTTAGGGATTGTGTGTGTATTTATGTGTTTAATGTGTGAAAATCATTGTTAATGATATGTGATAGTGTTAGGTGGCTTGAATGAATTAATGAACAAGTGTGTAATGGTTATTGAAATGAAACTAGTGATATTGAAATGTAGTGAGTAGTGAAGATATTGACATGATATATTGCTATGTGTGATCTTGCATTTGTACGGATGAACATGCTAAAGTTGTATCATGAAGTGTTGAAAGATTCATATGAGAGTTTGATTGTGTGTTATGGCATGTAAATGAAGAGGTAAGTATGCTTGTGAAAAGGGTTGCCAAAGCAAGAGAATGTAAGAATGCAAAGTGTAAGAAAAAGCACAGCTGTGTCTTGGTAAAACACAGTTGTGCAATGGAAATTTGGCATGAGTCACGGTGACAACCAAAGTGGTTGTGACCGTGAAGTGTCAAAATGAGCATTCTGTTTTGTATTGAGTGTATATCACAGTGGCACCATGACCTACCCCAGAAATGCATTATGTTCGTGAGTTGGTGATATGTCACGGTGGCAACCAAAGTGGTTACCGTGGCCTACTACAAACTACATTCTGTTTTGGAATTTCAGTATGTCATGGTGACAACCAGCTTGGTTGTGACCGTGACCCCTCTATATTGACAATGCAACCCTATTGTATTTGGATGTGTATTTGATGAAACTATATCCATGATTGAGGACCTTATTGTATGAGCATTATATCAATGTTAAATGAAGTTTATATGCATACAACTAAGATGACTATGCGAATTAGAGATGCATGATAGCCTAACTAAGCTTGAGTGCATCATTGTGCGAATATACCCCTATGCGAATTATAGATGCATGATTAGCCTAACTAAGCTTGATTGCATCATTATGCGAAATAAATTACATATGAGGTAAGTTAACTCATGTGCTTGGATTTTAACATGCGAATGAGCATTATCATGAGAATGAAGCATGTCATGCGAATGAATTCTGTTACGCGAATAATTATAACATGTGAATGAATGATGACGTGAATAAGTATGTGTAGTGAATGAACAAATATACCTTTAAGCCTATAGTTGGGTCATGGATAAATAAGCATGCTTATGAAGGGCTAGTGATTTGCGGCTACTAGTGTGACACCAACGGGTGTCTAGTGATTGATACCGATGGGTATCCAGTGATATAGTGTTCGAGACCTCGGTCTCTAGTGTTTATTAAATAGTGTACCCATATCCACCTCTAAGACATTGCAGGCTATTAACATTTAAATTTTTAAAGATATTAACATGATATCCATAATTGTGTTCCATTTATGTAATGTTAGTGTTGTTCTCTCAATAGTGAATTATTGATACCATGCTAGTGATACCATGTTAGTGAAATCAGTGTATTGTTAGTGTAGCCTTTACTGGCATAGAGAAGTGATTATTGATCCTGGCAAGTGAATAATGCTTATAGCATTTTATAGACATCACATGAGCTTTTGTATATTGGCATGCTAGTGTAATATTGATCTAATGATTTTATATGATATGCCATAAGTGTTAGGCATGTTCTTTATTGTATAGTGCTTTGTGAATGTTGTGCTAGTGCTTGTTTCTACATCCCCACTAAGCGTTATCGCTTAGCACGGGTGCTTGTCTCCCGTGTAGGTCGTAGATTGGAGTTGCATTTTGGAAGGTTTCTGCAGGCCACCATAGAAGCGCGAAGGGTCACTTTTAAGTGTAAAGATTTTGGATTATAAAGCTCTATTTTTGTAATAGTTATTCTTTTATACAGGTATGGTGTTATAAGTAGCATATTATAGTGAAACTTGTAATATGTAATAGTGAATAGTGAATAATTAGTGATGGTGTATAACCTAGTGGAATGTATGACCCGTAGTCATTAGTGCATGTTAATATGAATATTGGTGATAACAGGGATTAAATAATGTTAGCTATATGATAATTGCTTGCTTAGTGTCATGTAGCACTCCCTTGTACTTCCAAGGGGCATTAGGGTGTTACACTATGCCTGCTGCACCTGCTGATGTGCCTGCTGCACCCGCTGATGTGCCTGCTGCACCCTCTGATGTGGGGACTTCTTCAAATAATGTATCAGCTATGTTTGAGCAAATTTTGCAGAATCAGCATTCCATGCAAAGTCAGCTTTCTTCTATTGCTAGAAGACAAAGGAGGCTTGAGCATAAGGTGGATACATTTATAGCTCAAGCTGGGTATTTGGTTCTCTTACCTCTACCTTCACCATGATTAGGGGAGTTTTTCTTGACTCTTTTTACTTTTATTTTATTTTTTGTTTTTCTTGTTTACTTTTATCTCATTTCTTCACATTGAGGACAATGTTGGTTCTAAGTGTGGGAGAGTGAGTATGTTTACTAGTTTGTTTACTAGTTTGTTTGTGTTTGATGAGTTTTTATTAGTATGTTTTATATGTTATAATGTTTGTGTGATTTTATTTTTCAATTAGGCCTTTTAGTGAGTTTTATTATAGAGCATTGTTCAATTGGTATATTATATAGGTTGTTAAGTCCTTTATCTCTTATGCTCATTTTACTAGTTTTTCAAAATTTTTGATATGTGTGTGTTTTAAATTTTTCAAGTTGTTTTCTTTTACTTCTTGCAATATTGTAGATTATTTAGTCTTTTTACTAACTATGTTTTTAAGTTAGAATTTGCTCATTGAATTTAAAAATTTTGTAAGTTTCTAGTTGCCTATGGAAACTATAGCCATAATACTTACCCTTTTGTCTTTTCAATAATGAATGACGACTTAAAAAGAAAAAAATAAAGTGGGTTGGAGCATAAAATGCACCCACAGTGTTCATAAAAAGAAAAAGAAAGTAAGATGTATATCCAAAATTGAAATGTATGGGATGGAGCGTAAAACGCACCCATACTACATTCTCTTGCTATTCATGGGATAAATATGAAAGAAGAAACAAAAAATACCCATGTTCAAAACACAAAGAAGAATGAAAAAGACAAAAAAAACAGAAAAAGTCTAAAAATGCCATGAGATTGGATTAAGGGGAAATGTGCTTACAAATTGTCCTAAAAGCAGCTAGTAACTTGAGAGTTTTAAAGTTTATGATCAATATTCTATCTGTGAAACATGTTTAGTTTTGAAACTTTATAATCTTGATGTTGAAATGAGTAAAGATTGGTAACTTGTTAAATTTCTGGTACATGTTTTAAAATTTGATTAACAGATATTTTGAGTATGTGAGATATTTGATTTCTTTTGTGATATGCCTTATGAACAATGCTGTATAATATGGTCTACTTAGTATGTTGGTATTAAATTTTCTTACTCTTTTCTTTTGCTTGAGGACAAGCAAGGTTTAAGTGTGGGAGAATTTGATAGGTGTATAATTGAAGTATAATTTAGTATATATTTTGTGTAAACTATAAAGTTAAATATGTAATTATTTATATTTTTCATGTTATTTGTGTTAGTTTATGTGTTTATGTGTTATGTAGGTTAATTTAGAAAAAAAGGGAAGAAAAGAGTATGAATAGTAAAGAATTGTACACAAAGAGGAAGAGCTGCAGAAGATTCACGACTTGTGAAAGTAGATCACGAGTCGTGAAAGTGCAGGTATGGAGTGAGAAGAGAAGACAGCAGAAAGGAAAGAGCAAGGGAGTATGATTCACGACTTGTGAGAAGTGATCATGAGTCGTGAATGTCCAGGAAGAAATCAGCAAGAAGAGAAGAAGAAAGGCAAGAGGAGAAGAAGAAAGGGAAGAGGAAGACGAGACGTGAGCAAAAGTCACGACTCACACACAAGGCTCACGACTCGTGAAAGACCATCACAAGTCGTGAATGGCCAGAGAGAAGAGGAGAAGAAAGGAAGAAAAGAAGAGGAAAGAAAGAGCATCCGTGTTCTGTCGCGAGTGCGACAGTGATCGCGAGCACGACAAAACTATCCGTTGGGACAGTTATTCTTCAAAAGTCACATGAAAAGGCATAATTTTTCACCAACACCTGCAACTTGTGAAAGAGGGAACACAACTTTTGGACTTCTATAAATTTAGATCTCAACTATAATTTAAAGAGGGATGTAATTTTAAGGATTATTTCTATTACAAGTTAAATTTTATTTTCTGTAAAAGTTCTTAGTTAGTTTTCATGTTTTGAAGAAGAAGACCAAGGAGAAGAAGAATTTTTACAATAGTAAAGGATTGAAAGATTTCTTTCTCATTACTCTTATCTATTATCTCTTCTCTGTAAATCAAATGAATATTATTTGACAACTTGAATATTATTGTTATTTTCTATGTCCATCTAAATTAATAGTCTTTTAATATAGAATTTTCTATTAGTATTTTTATGCATAATTATTATAAGTATGAGTTTAATTGAAAGATAAATTCCTACTTACATCTAATAGAAGTTCATCATTGAAGCATTATTTGAGAGATCGCAATGTTAGGTGGTTGTTATAGGTTGGTGATTATTCCTGAAATGTGCATGTATAACCCTTTAAGTCATTAATGAAAATTGTGAGTTAGAATTATAAATGTATGTTTTAGGCACTCTAATTTATGTTGAAAGAGTAAATTGGAATTATATTCCAACTGGGCTTGCTTAAGAGATTAAAATTATAATTAAATGATGGAATCAAGTTTTATAATTATTAATTCTTTATTTTATATTTTGTCTTCTTTGATTAATATGAACTAGGTTTTATTAGTTTACATAATAGAGTAGTTTAGATTTAACTCACAAATTAATGATAATTGTAAACAAGATTAAAATTGAGTAGTAATAGTGTGTAATAATTAGCACATTTCTCGTGGGATCGACATCTTTTGTACTATTTCGGTACACCGTATGCTTGTGGAATTAGCACAAACAAAATAGGTTAACAACTACCTTTAGATACCTGCATGGACAAAACATCCATGGTAAGCGATAACGCTTAGTGGGGAACAACAGAGAATGGATAAACACTCATAGCGATCTCCAATATCAATAACATGCTTAAGCAACATACACATATACATACAGTTCATTTTAACATCACTAATAGTGCACTCATCAGGAATTACTCATAAGTACTATCCATATTCTCACACATATATTCATTTGCTTATTATGGTATTTCTGCAGTCATTTATTTGGATTCTATAAGTCTTATCATTACTGGAATAACATATATATATATATATATATATATATATATATATATCAAAATAACCATTAGCACTTGCAAATTCATAAACACCTTCATCATGTTATAAATACAAATCCAAACATTGCATACCTTTATTCAATCTCTAATAATACCATATACTCGTCAATTAATATAAAGCTTGCCGTTATTTACTCGTTATCCCAACTTAGCATACAGGATACCACATATTGTACCCATAATGTATTGACTTTACATTATACAGCAACAATTATCAACATTAACATCCATATAGTACAAATCCCCATCAATTACAATCACAAACCATACTACTCATACTTCGACCTCACAAAATTATACACTCATAAATTCACATAAATACGCAAAGTTGACTATCAATCATTTGTTTGGTAACTATTTCCTATCTTGCTTGCAGTTCTATAGTAATGGATAACGGGTTATCACTTTGATATCCGTAGATACCTTTAAACTAGTATCCGTAGATACTGATATACTCAATCGCATTAATACCGGTAAGTACGAAATTAATCAATCGCATTATTACTCGTAGGTACAGAAATAATTAATCGCATTAGTACCCATAGGTACAGAAATAATCAATCGCAATATTACCCGTAGGTACAAAAATAATCAATCGCATTATTACCCGCAGGTACAAAAATAATCAATCGTATTATTACCCGTAGGTATAGAAATAATCAATCGTATTAGTATCCGTAGATACCTTAATATCAAATACACAATCAATCGCTTTTAGCTGCAGCACTTTAGACCCTATAGGCATACCTATCTATCCACGACTTGACTCGCAGGCTAGACACTGACTTAGTTTCCTAAATTAGATTCGCATGTTATAAACCTTCACAAAATTGAGTTAAGCAAACACCGATAACTCATAACACTATTCATTTTCGAACATATATAACTTATTATCAATCTCACATTTCATCATTTAATTTATACCAATTGTTTATATATATATATATATATATATATAGACACACATACTCACCCGATTTGCCACACTATTATTTTTCATATAAATAAGAAACTCATAAGCTCAAAGCCTTAAATCACCTTTATCATTATCATAATATACGATTACTCATTTATCCACATGAACCAATATAACATCCTTAAATATCTTGCATAATAATACATTCTAATAACATCTATATCAATTCATACATCATATAATGTTGGCTAATACTTCAATCACACATTCATTGAACATATCACATTTATACATATTCACATTAAGCAAACTCATTTCATTTGATATCCTTTATGTGTGTATAACTTAATCTCAACTCATAATTATGTATATTTGTTCATATTATACATGCTCATATAGATTAAGGTATTATAATCCTCAATAATGCCATTAAACTTGGCTTGATTCTATTTCATACAATTACACATCATTACTTCATTAGTTTGCTATTAATATTAATCCTATTCATGTTTATTTTTCAAGTGATAACTATTCTTATACTCATTTTAGAGTCCTAAACATGCATCGGATAGATCATAGAAAGTTTCGGTGCAATGCGGGTTCAATTCGGGAAGAAAAAACACATTTTAGGCTGAAAGATGAGGTCACATTGTAATGCCCCAAAAATTTCAATGTTTTTATTTAATAAATTGACGAGCTAAAAATATTTATAGAAAATTGATTTTTGATGCATAAGAGTGGAATTTTCCTTAAAGTTGCTTAATTTAATTATTCAAATAATTTTAAGTCTCTCTCTCTATATATATATAGTGTATGTTTACATGCAAATAAATAAGAAAATAATAAACAAATAAATAAAAAGTAAATAGACAAGATAAATAATTTTTTCATGTGACAATTTTTATTGGTCTAAGAGTGTCCAAATATTGGAGTGAATTATGGACTAGAATAAGTGGGAATTATATGATATAGAAAATAAAATAAGAGAAGAAAAATAAAATGGAAAGGGGAAACACGGTGAGCAGATCGGGAGAGAAAGAGAGAGACCGAGAGAGGGAGAGAGGGACGGCGGAGCAGCGGCGGAAGGTGGCGAGCGGTTGGCGGCGTCGTAGGCGAACAGCGTCGTTGCCGATCACGGCGATTTCCCGTTGTCGTGGCGTCGTTGATCCAGGAGAGCGGGAGGAACCCGTAAGCTTCTTCAGTGTGTTTCGGCCAGCTCCGGCGACGATCGGCGACACGAGTGGTGCGACTGGACTCACGGTGGTCCGGCGAACATCCCAGTGCCCGCAGATCATCCTCACTCGCCGACCACAAGGAGATCGGCGTTGGGAAGAACTGAAGCTGCTGAAGTTGATTCCGGCGAAACGGAGAGCAGTCACGGCGCGTGATCACCGGAAATGGAAATCCGAGGCTTCGAGCTCCCTCCCGGTGGTTTCGGTGTCTCCGGTAGAGCTACGGCGAGGCTCCGGCGACGGTGAAGGGACCAAAAGTAGGCAGAAAATAGGTATGTGACTACCAAAATTATTTATCTACATGATTTCTTATAAATCCAAAATTCTAGAGACTGTTTTTACAAGTTTCAGAATATGAAATTATGTTAAAAGTTGATTTTCTTGTGTTGTTTGTTGGAATAAATCGTATTGTTAATGAATCTAAAATTTATAGCATTATTAATCACCGTAGTTGCCTATATTTTTCTAAATAAATATTAAATTAAAGAATTAATTGATGAATTTTGGCTGTGTTGAAGAAAAGTTTAGTTTATTACGTGATAAAACTGAACTCAAGTATGATGTATGAAATTCTCTTTTTATTATGATGTCATTGCTTTGTGTGTGTTTGAAGATGATATGCTGGTAAGGATTGGAAGTTTGTTGAATTGTTTATAACATTGTTACGGTTTTAATGAGACTCCTGCAGTAAGTTTTACTCTTTTAATTATTCCATTGAGACAATTAAATGGCTACTTGTGAATGAGGATGATGGCCAAGTTTATAAATGGATTTGGTGAAGTTTAACAATCCATGAAATTAGATTTACAGTGAGACGTATAATATTGGTTAATGAATATTATAGCATGTTTAGAGTTAATTAGTCTGTTGGATTTAACTAATGAATATTGATTGATTTTTTTTTTTAGATAGTAGTAGTTAAATTATAGGAGCATGGGAATAATTTATAAAAATGTAAGTATGTGAATTAGAAGTTAAAGATAACTGGAGTTAATACTGGAAATGTTAAGATTTAGGAAAAGTTTTGCATGCGTGGTATGTATAAATAAAATAAAAAGTAAAGGTATAATTTGTTACACTTTTTACAAGGAACACTTGATGAAGAGATTAGAAATAGTAACAGTATTTTGGTCTAATAGAATTAAATAATAAAATAATGGTTCAACTTAATTAAATGAATTATGATAAATACATACACGACTTATAGTATGAGAGAAATTAAAGTTAGGTGAAAGACCAAGCTAAATAGATAAGACAAATTGAAACTTATTAGTACGTATCATACACTATGAGTGGCGACCAATAACTTAATAGCATGACGAAATTATATGGTTGGGTTAAGGTGAATGGATATCGGAAGAAAGAGTGGCGGCTGAATGTATATATATATACACACACATATGTATATATTTAGATGCTAAAATGTTTGCATGAACTAGTAAATTAGTAGGTGAATAATACGTTGCTGGTTTTATTTGATTTGAGATTAAATTAAGACTTACAGAATTTTAGGTTGAATGAAAAGAATTGGAAAAATTGTCTGTAACTGGGAAACTAGAACAATATTTATAAATGGAAGAAATATAAGAAGTTTAATAAAATGTTTGAAAAACCTTGAGTATCTATATAACAGTAATGTATTATGGGTTCTTTATGAGGTAAACTTAAATTGATGAAATAATTGGAGGAGAATGAGAATGAAAAGAAAAAGGGTGGTGGCTGAACGTATACTCGCATATTTGTGATATGTTATAACTGTTAATGCATTTTAATTATATAAATATGATTAATGGCTTCCTGTGAAGCAAAATCAGTGGAATGTGATAAATAAATGAAATTGTATGAGAAAATGATGATGGATGATACCGGGATTATTTCTGAAAATTTGAATTGAAATGTATATTGATCTTATTTTATGTAAAGATCAAAGTTTTGATTTATTTAAATAACATTCAATATTGTGGCCCTATTCGATGAGCTGGTAGTCAAGTCTAGTTCAGGATATAATGGCTAGCCATAAGGACATAAGACCACGGGTGTGAGCATGGCGACTCACTTTTTAGCAGGCCAATGAAGGTCCTACTTCTGTATCTGAATATCTGAATCTGAATATCACTTTTTAGTAGGCCAATGATGGTCCTACTTCTGTATCGGAATATCTGAATATCTGAAGATCTGAAGTGTATTGTACTGTATTTAAAGACAGTGGTGGTCACACAGGACTCCACTGGTATCTGAAAGACTGGGGGTAATCCTTTGGGGTTCCTTCAGGTTTGAAAGACTGGAGTGATCTCTCAGAGATCTCTCCAGGTTATTGTGAACTCTTAGGGGTTCACATCCCGTTTATCCTGTACTTAGAGTCTGCCAGCATTGTACTATGGGCAAAATAATAAATTGCAAAGTGAATTGATGAATGTGAAATAAATGTGAATCAAGGAGTTTAATAAGGAATAAATGAAACAAGGTAAATTGGTGGGTTTAATCAATAAATTTTGTAATCCATATTAAATGTATAATTTGAGAAGTTAAATGGTAAGTATGGAGAAAATGTGGATTAAGAAAATATGAAGTAATTTAATGGTAAGTAAAGTGTTAAAGTAGCAAAATTGATAATAAAATGTCAAATAAAAGGTAATAACGAAGAATTTAAAGTTTAATATATATATATATATATATTTTTTTTGCTAGAAAGTTTAATTGACCAAAGGGGTATTGATAAATGACCTTATGAAATTGGTGATATGATGAAGTGGCGGTGTGTTTATATGAATCTTATATTCACCAATGTGTACTACATGAATGCAAATATATATAGTAGTGGGTATTATTGTATTAGATGAAAGTTAGAATAATTGTTAAGATAGAAACGAGATAGTAGTTGCTACGTTATGAACATATTGACTGTTTAACAATCTATGAAATCATGTTAGTGATGCATGATTAACATGTTATGCACTTTATCAAAATGATAGGGAAATTTAGTTATTGATTTTGAAACTTGAATATACAAGTTTAAGAAAAGTCAGTATTTTAAAAGAATATTGAATGTATTGCATAAAAATGATTGTACCTTGCAAATCATTCATATTTAATTTAGAGTTAAATAGCTATTGGTATATTAATTATAAAATATTATATTGATTATGAAAGGAAAAGTAAATTGTGATATTAATGTATGAATGATCAATTAAATGTGTATATATTATGTTTATGCCTTGGATAAGTAAAATTGGTAGTCACCACTAAGCGTAAAGCTTAGCGCGTGGTTTATCCTTGCGCAGGTATAAGACAGGAATCAAGTGAATATCAGCACTGTTCCAAATGAGGAATGTTGAATGGTAAGCATGACAAGCAGGTGATGAGAATGAAATTTCTGGGACTTGATATTTTGGATCTCATTTTGATTGGCATGTACACTATATTGATAAATAGGATAGTATTGTATCAAGAGATACACTAAATAATTATTCATAGTAAATAGTTGATGTATTGATATTATGTCCTTGTATTTTGTAAAAATTGAGGTAAATAGTGAGTGGATGATATTGTGAATTATTATATGAGTGTGTGATTGGAATTAAATTGGAGGATGGGCAAAATTGTGTTGGAGTTTGAATTGGAGTAGAACGGATGAATATGTATGTGATTATAGAAGTGTAAAGACTTTGTTTACAAGGGGATAGGCAATATTATAGAGGAGACGCTGCCGAAATTTCGGTAGAATTTAAGTAGCTTATTTGAGAAGGATTGTGTGAATAGTAAGATTAATAGTAATAGAATAGAAAAAAAAAATTCCCGGATTTTCGTAATGATTTTAAGAATAGTTTAAGACAATTAATTATTATGTACAGTAAAAAGGGTGTTACACACATGGTGGTAAGAAATTTTTTACCGCCATGTGGGATGCTAAAAATGGGTCTTTAAGGGGTAGAATGCTTTTACACGGTGGTGAGAAATGCCTTACCGCCGTGTAAACCTATTCTGCCTTAAAGCAAGAGGCATATTCTAAATAGACTTCATGTCCAAACTTGTACTGAATGTTTCACATAGTTAGAGACATTTTCAGGAAAAACGTTCTTCTACACAATTGTTTGCTAGGATGTCATGTTTCAAATGGGAGAAGTTTCAGGCCATTTTTACATCTAAATCGTCAAATATGATCTAAACAACCTATATTGTTCTGATGAACCCGCTAAAATAGGAACACCTATGTTTTGGCACCTTTTTGGGAAATTTAGAGCTAGAATTAGCTCAACCATATCTGTAGGACATTTTTAGGTGTGGATCTTAGGATGCAGTTCCAATTTAAAGCAACCATTTTGGAGCTTTTGAACTCGATCTATGGGCAAAATAGTCATTAACAAAAACTTACCCTATAAGCACATTTTTCCTACTTCGTGCTTATGACTTCTAAAACCAATTTTAATGACATTTTTAACCAACATGCTCCACTAATCACTTGTTCATTTTTATGCTAACTTGCAATTGACACAATTCACATTACATTTGAACTTAAAACTAAGGAGTTGTGGCTAAATGAGCACAACCTGTTCCGAAAGCCCTCCTTCAGAAATTCTTCTACTTTATAGCCACTTTAGAAGGATTTAGAGTTCTCAAAACCATTCCACAACATTTTATGGTATATAGGTTCAATCCCATTGGTCTCTTCCATGTTAGACTCACAAAACTCACTATATGACCTAAATAATCCAGCTAGGTCAAGAACATGACTCATTCCAATTCCATACCTTCCAACTTATCATGCTACAGACTTACTCACTTAACATAACTTTCATCATACTCAAACCAAACATCCACAACACAACATGAACCTCTCGATACACTCAATTTACATGGCATGTTTATTCAATCATAACTTACACATAGCAAAGTCCATGTTTCTGAAGTTTTCTTACCAACAGATTACAATCACTCAAACACAACCAACACACATATTCAATACTATACAACACATATCACTATTACTCATTACAGATTATAGCATTTAACAAACCAACACATAAACAAGCAAGTTTCCCAAACCTGAATTTCCTATGCTCCCTATGAGTTCACTTGGCACCTTGATCAACAACTCTCTTCTTTCCCTTTTCTATTCTCAAAGCCACCATCACCACATGCACAATCAAATTCCAGAATTTGGAAATAAGGGAATCAATTTCCATCTTAACATAGAAATGAAGGAGGAGTAGAAGAAGAATAATCTAATCCATCACTTACCTTGTTTTGCCAATAGCTCAACTTCTACCAAGGAATCGACTAATCATTCAGCAGAAATCATGGGATCAAAAGCTAAAGATGATGGGTCACGAAAGAAGAAGAACATAATTTGGGAAGGTGACAAGACCAAATAGAGAGGAAGATGAATGAAAAATCTGTCTTTTCCCACTATGTATATTACATGTAATTTGATGTGTTGGCAATGCCATTACACAACACATGGAATCCACTATCTTTACCCCTAATCATGATTTGCTTAAGTTAATCACTCTTATCACTTAATTAATCCACTCTTTAGCTTAATCATGTACAACTGCATTTTAGCCTATTAACTTATTTATTACATGCAATTGGGTCCTTATTTCTCAATTACTCTTAAATTCAAATTAAATATCCCAAATCCAATTCATCCAATTACCCTATTTTAACCAAATACTACTAGGGTATAATTCGGGTTGTTATAGGTGAGAAGTGTAAACTCTTTACAGATCACAAAAGTCTTAATTATTTATTAACTCATAAGGAGTTGAATTTGAGACAGTGTAGGTGGCTTGAGATGTTCAAGGACTACAACTGTATAGTGGATTATCATCCTGGCAAGGCAAATGTATTAGCTGATGCATTAAGCAGGACATCTGTCTCGGCTTACACTTAATTATACAATGGCACAATTCTCATTATTTTTGGTCTTAAATTCAAGGATTTATGGCAAATGGAACACCACTTGCTCCGAAAACCCTCATACAGAATTAGGTTACAGTTAAATATACTTTTGAAGACTTTAAGGTCCTCAAATCACTATAACCATTTGTATGACAATTATAAGCACCTAACATAGGAACCTAATTCCATTAACCTCATTCAATTTGGAGTCATACACTCAAGTTGCAACATAAGTAATTCTAATAGGTCAATTTACCCTACAACCCTATTTTACCACATCAAGCTATTCAATCTTGAATTCCCAAAGTTGGAATATCCAATACTCCAAACTCACACAAAATTACCCTAATGTACACATTTACACCACGTCATGTTCAATTTCACAATAAGTATACAATCTACACAATTTACATAACAATATCTCAAGATACCTAAAAACAGTACAACATGCTTAATTCAACAACTTATGGCAATTAACTTAGCTCATTAGCTCATCATTTCAATTCAGTTCATAACATAACATAATTACACATTATATATTCATTTAAAATATATAATTCAATCATGATCTCAGAGTTCATATTATATCAAATATCACACAAAAATAGTGTTTCCCAAACTACTTCGCCTATGCTCCAATTGTACTCACTTGGTACTAGGTTCTCCCACTTTCTCTTTCCTCTTGTCTTTCCTTATTTCAACCACTACAACCAATGTCCAGTTCCAGAATTAGAAACAAAGGATCAATACTAACTCTTACAGAAAAAGAAGGAGAAGAACAAGAACAAGAACATGAACCTGCCAAGCCACTTACCTTGACTTGATGGAAACACAACACATCACAACACTACTTGACCCAAATCAGTAGAATTACTAATGGATTAAACTAAAGAAAATGAAGGAAATGGATGAAGAAGAAGAACAACAACAACAACAAGAGAAAATTGAGAGAGAATGGTCAAAGATCACATGCAAAAAAATAAGAGTTTTTATCTCCTCCACCACGTTATATTGCATGTGGAATGCTGTGGTGGCAAGGGCAGAAAGTGACACCTAGAATTCTACCAACTCCCACTCACCTTTGCTTAACTTAATTAAACCTCATTAACCCTTAATTAATCCTTCTTCTAATTAATCATGCACATCTACATAATAGCCACTTAAACTTATTTATTTATGCAATTAAGTCCTCACTTCATTTACTCTTAGATCCAAAATTAGCAAACTAAAAATTAAACTTACCCAAATACCCTAATTAGGCCACATTACTATTAGGGTATAATTCAGGCCATTCAAAGATAAAATTAAGACTATTATGAGTTTGATTGATAATCATGAGATGATTATATATGGTGATATAAATCAAACTTGTAGGTACCTGTTAGAGAATAAGGTACTAGATAGATCCACTATAAAATCACTACATGGGTTAGTGTCATAAGTGATCTCATAATAGTTAGGTTATTGAATCCTTAGACCTGAGATAATCGTAGTTTCCTACATAAGGAACATCATGTTTTGACATAATCAAAAGTTATCTTTAACGGATAATCATAAAGGTTACGATTAGACATGATGAGAATTATGCAGATGAAGGTGAACAATCAAGATTGAATTTGTCCTTATCTCATAAGAGAGATATCAATTAGGCCCCTTGATCGGTAGGATTGAGAAATGTATGGTCATGCTCAAATGAATTGATATAATGATCAATGTCATTTGATTTTATTAGTCTACTTAGTAATTGAGAAATTATATATTTGAACAACATAAGTTTGACATGGACCATGACTTATGTTCAAATAAGATATTACGTGACAAAAGGATTATAATATGTTCTATTGGTTAAGTTAAAATAGAACTAACGACATTCATTTTATTTGGGTAGTCATAATGTCTTGCTAGAAGCTACTTATGACTTATGGGCCCACTACAAAAAAAATTAAAATTAGAGACTAAAATTAGCGATGGTAATATTTTCGTCGCTAATTAGTGACAGATTAGCGACCGTTTTAAGAATTGGTCGTGAAAATCCATTTTTCCTTTTTTGCGACTAATTTAGCAACGGAAAAAGAAACAGTCGCTAAATTTTGGCAACAATTTATGGCGCCTTTTTTGCGACTAAAAAATTTGTCGCTATTTTTTGCGACTAATTTAGTGACTAAAAAATCCGTCGCTAAAATAACGACAGCAATATCAATCGCTGAATTTGGAGACAATTTTAGCGACTTTGTTTGCGACGGATTTAGCAACTAAACTTGTTGTCGTTACGTTGAATTAGTGACAGAATAGCGATTGATATTTCTGTCACTAAAAAATTTTCAAATTTTATAAATATGAAAATAATTTTCAGAAATTAAATTGATACTTTAGTGACGGAATAATCCGTCGCTATTTCATCGGTAAAATTGATTATAATATTAATAAAAGTTATTTATTAATTATTTTTAATATTTTTGCTTTACACATGAATTTTAATTTGTCTAAAATAAATTTTATTTTTATTTCTAATTTGTCTAAAATAAATTTTTTATTATTCATTTATTTAAAAATTTAATCAAAATTTTAGATTGTTGAACTGAAATTAATATTAATAAAGAAATTTATTAAGGAATAGATATTGATACTATTTTTGGGTTTTGAATTAATAACTTTGACTAAATGATTAAATTAAAATACATAAATTAATATATGTATGTATATATTGTAACGCTCCAATAAATAAATAATTATACAAATAAATTATTTAAATTATAGGTTAACTTTGTTATTTTTTGAAAAATTAAAAATTATTCCAGATTTTTATTCTATTTTGCTACTTTTGCTACGTTAATATATGTATGTATATATTGTAACGCCTCGATAATTTCTAAGTTGTGAATAGTACCACAGTAGAAATGTAATGTCCCGAAAATTTTCGATGTTATAAATAGTAATTCGATAAGCTAAAAATTTACCAAATGTCAATTTTGACCCAAATGACCCGAAATTTTCTTTGGAATCTACAAAATTGAATATATTTAATTATAGCTAAATAAGTAACTAAATATAAGTTTGTGTGTGTGTATATATATATATATAAAGAGCCAAATAACAAAAAAAAATATAATAATAAGAATAATAAAATAATAAAAATAACTTAAGAAATAAAAGGGAAAACGGGAAATACATATAGAGGAGGGAAGCGAGAGAGAGAGAGAGAGAGAGAGAGAGAACGAGAGCAGATCTAGATCTACTCAGCCACCCCCCTCCGGCATTGCCATTTCGCTATCGCTCGCCTCGCACCCCAGTATCCCCACTCTGGTGTCCCTTTCCCTCTCGCTGCTCGCCAAATCTGGTCGCCTGCTCTGCCCCCTCTCACCGCGCGCTAGATTTACGAAGTAAGGTAAAAATGTTGTGTTTTGGGAGGTAAGGTAAAAATGTTGTGTTTTGTTTTGTTCCCTCCCATTTTATCGATCTTCACTCTTCAGTCCTCATTTTTCCCTAACCCTATTTTTTCTCATCACTCTCCACTGCAGCCGCCTAGTAGTCAGCGCCTCCCTCCCTTCAATCGTCGGAACTATCGGTAGACTGTACAGTTGCAACTTCAATTGGCAAAAGGTTCTGATTTATCTTCCTCAATTCTTCATTTCATTAATTTCAATTTTCTTTTATATATTTTTTTTCTTTAAGTTGATTGTAACACCCCCTACCTATACGTAAGCGATCCCATCCGATAAGGAGTGAGATGCCGTATGGGTAAAGGTGTCACCACACAGATACAGGATAAATAAAAACTTTACAAAAACATTCATGAAAGAAGTTGATCATGCATTAATATAACGGAAAACATTACATTACTGGTTTGATCAACCCACAGATACAAAAGATAATTACATATCCAAAATGTACTTATACAGATGCGGAAGCTATTATAAAATTTCATAAGAGAGTTCTATATAAAAAGAATTATCAATATACAAAAATTAAGCCCTACACTACACCCAGCTGTGTTGGCCCAGCTGCGACGACTCTCCCAAGGCAACTCCTTCCACACCTGCACGGGTAAACACACTGTGCTAAGCGATAAACGCTTAGTGGGGAAACACACAAATCAAATGGACGGCCATTCACAATGGTCGTCAAGCGAAACACATACAGATGGCATAATCAAAATTACACATTAGATAAGATTATGATCATACGAGCATATTGAGTCATACATTTGATATAGCATAACTGTCTTCAAAATATCATAACGGTAATCATATTCGGATAATACATTCTCATAATAATCAAAACAGTTCAAAGCATTAAAGCACCTGCTGACTCGAGGTAGTGGATAACGAGTGAACAGACAGTACTTTACGGGTACGAGCCGATTACAGATAGTACCTTACGGGTACGAATCGAAAACCAATTTACTTTATCATTTACAAAACATTTTATTAAGGGACCTTAAACAAGATCCAAACACATTAGAGGGTTCGCGAGGAACCAAACGGGACCTGATCGAGGTCCAAATTGAACAGAGGCTGCAGCTATAAGACTCTATTAGGCATGCCTAACTATCCACTGAACTGACTCTAGCAGGTTGTGCATAATCCATTCAACACATTCCATAATATTCCAAATTACATATACATATTTGCATACATATAGACATATTCATGTCATGGATTCGCATTCATACAATTCATAGGTTAAAAGATATAAGGCTTGTGGTCACCAAAGGAAACTGGAGTTCAAAACCACATGCACACGCCAAAGGACACTCATTCAGCATAACAAGACTGTCGCGCTCGCGATAGAGACCATAGTCTCTTCGCAGCGCGTGCGCGACGGGCTTCGCGATCGTGGGGAGGAAGGAAAAGCCGGACTCTGTCACGCTCGCGACGATGTCGCGATCGCGACAGAGAGTCTAAATTTCGTCATCGCGGGCTCGCGACAGTTCACGTGCTCGCGACAGCACAGGCCAGCATTACGCTCTGTCGCGGTCGCGACAGAGAGCACATCAACTTTGGCTATCACGAGCTCGCGACAGCACAGGCCAAGATCACCGGTCTCTATCGCGATCGCGACAGGGTCGGGATTCGTAAAATTTGCAGAATTCTACAGAATTCTTCCTCACCCAAAACTAACACACAACACACACATCACATCCAAGGGCCTCTTACCTCAAATCCAGCCTCCCATCACCATGAATATCCATAGTACAGCATTTATCAACAAGTAATTTCACTCCAATCATCAATTCAAACTCACAATCTCACAATTTATCAATAATCATAAATTTGCAGCAAAAACCCATGAATCCTCACAATCACTACAATAATCCCATGCTCATGCAAAATTACCTTACCCAAATAAAAATCCATAACATACATGCCTTATCAAGAACATAACACAACCCAATTTCCGGAAATCACCAAGAACACATGCATGAACACATTTACATACAAAATAATAAATTTCCCAAACCTTGAAATCCTTTGCTCCTAATGCTTAGATCCACTGGATCCTGCCTTCTCTTTACCCTTAGGTTCACGCGGAGGCTCAACTGAGCACAACCCAACAAAACCCACAACAAAGTAACTCTAGATTAAAACCCAAACTCAGAAAATATGAAGAAGATGATGAACCAAATGAAGAAAAAAAAAAGAGCAAATGCAATAGATTTACCTCTAAAATGCTAAAGGATGATCAATCCCCACCAACCAAGCCTTGATTCCAAGCTAGGGTTCTTAGAGGGAGAGAAAAGGAAGAAGAAGAGGAAGAGGGGAAGGGAAAACGGGAATGAAGGCAGCCACGCCCATCCCTCTCTTTTCTTGTCTTTTTCTTTTTCTTTTCCCTAACCCTAGACAAGTGTCACTTCCCTATTGGTGGGATTTGATCACTCACACCCAAAACACATGCATCACATATACACAAGACTCTCCCAACTAATGCATACCCTACAAATGTGTGAACCACACTCTAGCACAGCGCCACAAACACACCCTACAAACATGTGAGTAAACACACCCAAGTGCAACCCAACTAATTCACACCCTAACACTACACATGCACTCACATGCTAACAAACTATTAAAACATGCATTTTTACCCAAAATGCCCTTTACACATGCCAAAACTCACATAATGCACATGCACAAACATGGTTCATTCTACTAGGGGGCAAATGGGATGTGACATTGATGCTTCTGAGTTGTGAATCTTCTTCTTCTGATTCTTCATTTTTTTTTCAATTCTTTATTTCATTGACTTCATTTCATGCTACTGATATATTTGGTTTACTGATTCCACATTTTTCTTTCTTTTTTAGCCACACAAGCCACTAGACTCAATTTTCTTGTTCTATTTTAGGCTTTGCTCTTTTAAACAGGTATCGCTTCTAAATTTGTGTTTCTTTCTAGCTTAGCTTCTTCTTCTGTTATGTTGTTTTGTACTGTGCTTTTGTTTCAAAAAATTATAGCTCATCTAGAATAATTGCTTGTACTGCTGCTTATACATATATTTAAGATATGTTTCACATGCTCATTGTCTGTAGTCTTTAAAAATTTACATTTCTTGTCTTAGATTAGGAAATCAAGCTTAAAATTGAAGTAATTCTCAGTTTTCATTGCTGAAGTAGATGGCTTTCCACTATTTGCTCTTATTAGTGTTGTAGCTAGAAAGATATAAAACAACGTGATTTTGAACTGCATTACCTATGAAATTAGTGAGTGTGTTTTCTATTGAAAAAGATTGAAAAATGTACTTTAAATTTATAATGAAAATTATAGAAAATATATAAAAATAGTTTTTAAATATCTTATTTAATTTAGAAAAGTAAATAGTTTATTTTTTATTGTCATTTAAAAAAATTATGTCAACACACTATTTCATTTTCCATTTTCTATTGAAATTTTTTAGAAAACAGTCATTGTTTTCTATAACTAAACAGCTCCTTATATTCCCTTTCTTTTTTTTTTTCTTTTTGTTTTTTCGATGTGAGACTTATCACACTTTTCATTTCTTTTTCCTTTCTTCATTTTTCAACACTTCCTCTCAAGTCCAACTGGCATGGCCCTTTCTTCATTTTCAACATAATATCCTTCGTTATGAAGTGCGATTAGCAGTCAGATACTCATAATATAAGACTTTTATCGACAAAAGCTTACTAAATACCTGACGGATTATGTTCCTTAATCTTATTGACGACATTTGCAATTCGGTCGCTATAGCTTTTATATGGACCAAAATTCCCTTCATTATTTACAAATATAAATAGTAATATATATATATATATATATATATATATATATATATTTGTATGATTTTCACAACAACGAGGGATTATAATTTTATCATGTTAGTTTTTTTTATTATTATAACCAAGCACAAGAAAAGTTAAAAACAAAAGCAAGCCCCTACGACACAATCAAAAGTTCTCATGCTGACAATAAACCTTTCGACTCGCACTTTATGGCACTTAGATTATTCTTTTTTTAAATTTTATGTCAAATTAAATTTTTCACTTCTTCTGTTAAAGTTTGTTAATCAAGTCAGTTGCCAAGTTTCCAAATAAGTAACTCAAGTTGGAAGCTTGTGACTTTAAATACTCATTCCCTTAATTATTCTACTTGTTAAGTGCCTAATATTGCATATTTTAACATGTTTTTCATCACTTTCATGCATTTAATTTTAGCTTAAATTAGTACTTTTTACTTGTTTTATGATTGTGGTCTTTGTAGGGTCAAAATGGTAAAAAGGAAACAAATTAAAGCTAAAGGGTGTGAATTTGGAACCGCCATGAAAGTGTAAAGAATTCTGAAGTGAAAAGCTGATCTTGGGCTTAGCCTTGCCCAAGGCTAAGGGGCAAGGGCAAGGAGCTGCCTTGCCAAAGGCTAACAGCCAGACGCGACAGCAAATGCAGATTTAGGGTTTTTAACTTAAAAGTTGACCTAGCCGCCAGCTGGTCTTCATCAGATATTTAGGGATAATCAAGCTGTAATTAAGGGGATAATAGGCAGTATTTTTAGGAAGATTAAATTGCTTTTAATATTTTTATTTTATTTTCCAAGTTTGGATAGGAATAAACTACTTACCTAAAATATTTAGGTTTTCTTTTAAAAGGGATAGAGAAAAAACGTGAAGGGGAACTTTGGCAGCTGCCGCAGCCTCTATTCTTCCATTTTCTGTGTTAGGAATTTGTTTAGTTTTATTTTATTTTTGTTCTTGGCCATGATTGGCTAAATTTTCTTCTAGTTAAAGGTTTAATTCAAAGCCAGGATTCTTCATTACTGTGAGATTGTTCTTTCTTAATTTTCTCTTTAATTCATATGATGTTCATGTTATTTACTGTGGCTTAGAGAAACTATATCTCAATTGTTATTTATTATTTGCACAATAATGGCCAGTTGTTCATTTAATTAAATAGCATATAGCTAATTGAGATTGTCAAATCCGTAATTGTTTGATAAAATCAATAACAAGTGGTAATCAGTGTAGCTTCCTCACAAGAGCTGTTACATTGAGTAAGTGCATGATTTGGTCTAAATCGGTCTCGCGTGAGGTCGGTTGGCTTAGGTCAGGTCTTTCTATTTCTTAAAGCTATCAATAAATTAAATTCTTGCGCGTGTTAAGGGTTGTTTATTGGTTAGGAATTAATTACAGTCTTACTTGATTGATTCATTAATACGGAAAGATTAGGTCGGGAGCGCGAAGCCGACGACTATAACTGATCCATTGCATGATTTTAGAGTATATTTCGTCCATGATCAGTAAATTGAATTCTGTGCTGCGAATACATTTAACTGGAGTTTCTCATCTTTTATTTTATTTTTATTTATTTTTCTGCATTTTATTTGTTATTATTTTAATTCTGTATTTTTCATTCTTTATTTACAAAACCCCCCTTTTTATTTTCATTGTTTGTTTTAGGTTATTTAAAAAAATTAAAACTCAACCAATCCCTGTGGATTCGACCCTGCTCATTGCTATTTACAAGTTAAATTCAGTTAAGAGTAGGAATTTTATTTTTTTTTGTGGTTTCGACTCCCATCACTACTTCTTTTGTTAATAAGGTTTAGCTATCTCTAATATCTCCTACATCTTTTGTTTTTAGGAATCTTTCTATGTGTTTTTACCGCAAAAGATTTTAAAAATATTTGTTATAATTTTATTCTTACACTAAAAACAAGAGCGAAAAACAATTAATCTTCAAATGCTAAGTCCATAATGTAATTAACACCATAATAAGATTGGCTTGCACAATCAGAGAGGCCTACTGGTTTGGAACCTAGGGCATGAATTCTCGTATAAAAATTATAGTCTATGTTTTGAAACTCACTTGTATTCCTGAGTTGAGTGTTGAATACCAAGTTAGTTTTAAATATATAAATATATGTAAATATATATGCAAGCCTACGAGTTGTATTAGATTGTAAGTAAAATTAAAAGATTTTTTTTTTAAATTGTAAGTTGATATATATATATATATATATAAAATTGGCTTATGTACTGGAGGACGGGAAAACTTGTGTTGGAGTTTGATTTAGAATATGGTGAATGAATGTGTGATTTTATAAGTGTAAAAGACTTTCTTTTTATAGTGGGATAGACAATATTATAGAGGAAATTTTGCCGAAATTTCGGTAGAATTAAATAGCACATTAAGTTAGAGCCACATTTGAAACAACTTATTAGCTTCATTAGGAAGCATCTATTCTAATTATTCTTATTTCGTTTAATTATTATTAATTTTTTAATTACATGTTATTAAAAGTATCATATTAACTTTTAAGGGATAACAAAGTATGTTGGTTTGTTTACACTTGTTTTATTGGCTGCAGGATATGTTTAGTTGCCGGACTAAAAGGAGTATGCAAAAAGTCAAATCTATTTTGGGAAAGAGACATAAGCATATAAGATATATAAGAAAAAAATCGGTTGAATTGTTAGTTTGAGTGAGCGATTTTAAGGTTTTATATTTCTAAGCACTTTTTAAGTACTATACAATTTAATGTACCTTTATTATATTATATTTTTTTTAAATAATAATATTGGAGAATTGCTATTTATATAAATTAAATTTTGAATGTTACACTAATAATAATAATAATAACAACAAAATTATATTGCAAATAATAATAATAATAATAATAATAATAATTGTAATAATAGTAATAAATATTAAAATTAAATTAGCGACGGAATTAGCGATAGATTTTGCCGTCACAAATTTTCTTTTTTTACGTGGCATAAGAAAAATTTTGTTTTGAGAAGGAATTTAGCGACGAAAATATCCGTCGCTAAAATTTTTTAAATCTAATGGCAATCACTTTTGGGGGTTAATTAGCGATAATTTTTCAGTCGTTATTGTCACACCCCGTTTGCCCCCTAGTAGAATGAGCCTGTCTGTGTGAGCATGCATTTGCATGTGTTCGGCATATCATAAGGGTATTTTGGTAAAAATGCATGTTTTTGGGTTTTGTTAGTATGTGGGTGCATATAGGGTATTAGTGTGTGTATTAATTGGGTAATGGTTGTGTGCATTTGAGCATACCATTGTAGGGTGTTTTTAGTTGGGAATGCATTGGGTGTGTGTAATGCATGGTTGTTGGGTGTGAGTGATTAGTTTCACCAATAGGAAATTGACACATGTTTAGGGCAAAAGAAAAGAAAAAGAAAAAGGAAAGAAAGAAGGGGAATGGCAGATTCACGTTTTCCCTTCTTCCCCTCACGTTTATTCTCTTCTTCTTCTTCTTTTTCATTTTCTTCATCCTAAGAACCCTAGTGTGGATTCAAGTCTTATTGGTGGAATTAATCATCTCTTTGCATCCTTTTTGGTAAGTTAATGTATTCTTTTTCATTTGTTTTCATATCTTTCTTCTTCTATGGGTTTAGATTTAATCTAGGGTTTGTTCTTTGTTTATTCTTGTTCTTTGTTGTGTTGTGTTTAGCTGAGGCTCCTCGCGATCCTAAGGGCAAAGATATTGCTGGGACTAGTGGAGCTAAGTAATTGAAGCTTTGAATTTCAGGTCTGGGACTTTTGCTTGAGTTAATTGTTTGAATATGAATTTACTGTAATTTTTAGGGTTTATGTTCTTGAGAAGCTTGAATGCATTTATGATTGATTTGGCTGTTTGAATTTCTGAATTGAATTGTATTTATGTTGTTTATATTGTATGGGATGTCTTCTGGAAGGTAAGAACAGATTTGTATGGTTTTGAATCAAATTTGGGATTGATTTCTAAGTTCTGGGAATTCTGGAAATGGGAAAATCGCGTTACTGTTGAATTTCCCCATTTCCAGAATGTTTGTTGCGTGGCTAGCTAAGAAGAGAGGCCAGTCACGAGACGTGACTCCCAGTCACGACTCGTGACCAGCCAGAGAGGCCAGTCACGAGTGGTGACTGCACGTCACAACTCGTGACCAGCCAAGAGGAAGCCAGTCACGAGGCGTGACTCCCAATCACGACTCGTGACCGGCCAGAGTAGGCAGTCACGGGTAGTGACTCCCAGTCACGACCCGTGACCAGCTAAAAGAAGGAAGCCAGCCACGAGGCGTGACTCCCAGTCACGACTCGTGACCAGCGAGAGGTAAGGGACAAGTCACGTTGCGTGACCAGCAAAGGAAGAAGCCATTCACGAGGCGTGACTCCCAGTCACGACTCGTGACCAGCCTTGTGAGGAGTCCAGTCACGAGTTGTGATGCCAGTCACGACTCGTGACCAACCAACCTCGTTGGTCGGCCTATTTTCTGAAATTTTCCGGTTTTAACTCAACAATGAATTCCGTAATTCTTCCAAATGGACTTATACTGCTGTATGATGCATGTCATACTTTTATATGCTTTGATATGAGTGATACCATGATTCTTCAGATGAATTATATGTTATATTCTGAAATATGATTTGAATGACGCATAACCTGCTAGAGTCGAGTAAGTGGATAGTTAGGCATGCCTAATAGAGTCTTTTAGCTGCAGCCCTCAGTTTCGTTTGGACCCCGATCAGGTCCCCGTTTGGTTCCTCGCGAACCCTATTATGTGTAAGGATCTTGTTTAAGGTCCCTTTTTAAAATGATTTGTGAAAGTTAAAAGTAAAATGGTTTTCTCAATTCGTACCCGTAAGGTACTGTCTGTAATCGGCTCGTACCCGTAAAGTACTGTCTGTACACTCGTTATCCACTACCCAGAGTCAGCAGGTGTTCTTTTGGTGTTCGATTGGTTTGCTCTACTCTTATGACTATATACATGTGATATCTGCATGAGTATATTGATGAAATGTATGTTCAACTAATATGGAAATGGATATGAATTTGAGATGCAGAATGTATGGCTTTAAATTATGTCATGAGCTATTGCATTTTGCCATTGTGAATGTGTTATGCCTTGACGACCATTGTGAATGGCCGTTCATATTTTATGTGTGTTTCCCCACTAAGCGTTTATCGCTTAGCACGGTGTTTTTACTCGTGCAGGTGCGGAAGGAGTTTTGCTTTGAGAGAGAGTCGCCGCCGTCAAGCCAACACAGAAGGAGTTAGTGTAAGGCTTAGTTTTGTAATCGTTGATGATTCTTTTTTATATAGAACTCTCTTGTATCAGTTTTGTTTCAGCTTCCACTTTTGTATTTATATTATGGTTATGTAATATCTTTTGTTTCAGCTAGTTGATCAGAACATTATTGTAATGGTTTGTTATATTAATGTATGATCAGCTATTGCTTTCTTTTCCTTAAAGTTTTAATTATCTCATATTTCTATATGTATGATATGAATGAATGTATGATTTGCTTTGTATCTATTTGGTGACACCTTTACTCATACGGCGTCTCACTCTTTATCGGATGGGATTGCCTACGTATGGGTAGGGGGTGTTACAGTTTTTGGTATCAGAGCCTAGGTTTAGGCGTTTCTGGGTGTTGTTGTTTTGAGTTGCTTAGAAGTGTATGTGTCTAGATATGTGTTGGCTGATGCGGGTGTTTCTTGTTTGTTTAGATGGCTTCTAATTCTGCTCATGGATCACTTGAGGAATCCGCCGAGAGTGTGAACCCTCAAGCTGTAGATCCATCAATTTCTGTGTCGGCTCAGCATGCTAGGGTCCAGCCCGAGGCCGCAGCCATGCCTTTTGAGGCTATGTTCAGATTGCATCAGGACATGGCTAGGGTTTTGGAGAGAGTGACTGCTCCTAGAGCCCCTATTGAGAGTTTGAGAAGAGCTGGTGTTGAGGATTTTTATGGGACTGGGCTAGATGAGTCTGAGTTAGCTGAGAAGTGGCTTTATAAGGTAAAGAGAGCTTTAAAAGAAGTCAGGTGTCCTCCCGATCAGCAAGCTGAGTGTGCTGTGGCATTGCTTCAAGGGTCAGCCTATGAATGGTGGGAATTGGTTAGTAGGCAACCTCAGATGCCTGATCCGGTTACATGGGATTTCTTCAGTGAGGAATTCACTAGGAAGTTTGTGACTCAAGCTTATAGGGATGCAAGATGGGCACAGTTTCTGAGTTTGAGGCAGAGGACTTTGTCAGTTTCGGATTATGAGAAAGAGTTCAACCGGTTGTCTCGCTATGCTCCGCGTGGGGTTATGACAGATGATTTCAGATGCAAGCATTTTAAAGCGGAGTTGAATGAGTCTTTGAAGATTGCCTTGATTTCTTTGATGTGTATGCCTGGGGTAAGTTATTATCAGATTGCAGAGGCTGCCATGAGGGCAGAGAAATCAGAATCTTTGCTTAGGGAGAGAGCTCAGCGAAGGAATTCTGCTCGGGGTGGTTCTTCCTCATCTTCGGGTAAGAGATCCAGGAACCCGCAAGATGAGCCAACAGCTGGTTCAGCTTTTAGAGGTAGAAGACAGGGTTCTGCAGCAGTATCTGGTTCTGGCAGAGGTGGTAGATATGATGTTATACCTATTTGTGCGAATTGCAGCAAGGCTCACCGGGGTGAGTGTAGGTGGCTCACTGGTGGATGTTTTAGATGTGGGAGCACCGAGCACCGTGTGGCTAGTTGTCCCCAGATGAGTGAGGATTCAGGACCTTAGGGAGGAGCTAGCAGAGTTGGATCGAATGCTTCTCAGGCTGCTAGAGGTAGAGGTAGAGGTAGAGGTCGAGGCGGTCGGCCTAGAGATGGAGCTGCTTCTGAGACTGTTGAGCGTCCTCCTCAGGTTGCAACTAGAGCTTATGCTGTGAGAGCCAGAGAGGAGCAGGATGCGCCTGATGTTATTGCTGGTAAGTTCCTACTCCATGACACTTAATTGTATGCTCTAATTGACCCTGGTTCCACACACTCATACTTGTGCACAGATAAAATTGTTGATAAGTTGCATGTGGTTGATCAGTAAGATTATGAGATTTGTGTGACCAGTCCATTAGGGCATAGTGTCAGTGTGAGTAGAGTCTTTAGGAGTTGTCCTTTGTTGGTTGAGGGAGTTGTGCTACCAGCAGATTTGATTGAGTTACCTTTCAGAGAGTTTGATCTGATTCTGGGTATGGACTGGTTGGGTAAGCATTGGGCTGTAGTTGATTGCCATAGGAAGACGGTTGTGCTTCGGGATAGAGGTCAGGCTCCTGTGTTTATGAAAGGTTTGGGTGCTAGTTCTTTGAATAAAGTGATTTCTGCGATGCAAGCCAAGAGGTTTATCAGGAAAGGTTGTGAGGCTTTTCTAGCGATCGTGTTGGATTCCAAGAGAGATCAAGTTCAGATTGCGGATATTCCTATTGTGCGGGAGTTTAGTGATGTGTTCCCGAGTGAGTTGCCTGGTTTGCCTCCTGAGAGAGAGGTTGAGTTGTCCATTGAGATTATGTCGGGTACCACACCTATTTCGAAAGCACCTTATCGGATGGCTCCTGTAGAGTTGTGGGAACTTAAGACTCAGTTACAAGAGCTATTGGATAAGGGGTTTATTCGACCCACCATATCTCCTTGGGGAGCTCCAGTTCTGTTTGTCAAGAAGAAAGATGGATCTTTGTGGATGTGTACTGATTACAGGCAGATCAATAAGGTCACAGTGAAGAATAAGTATCCATTGCCTAGGATTGAGGATTTGTTTGATCAGCTTCGGGGTGCAGGTGTTTTCTCCAAGATAGATCTTCGATCAGGGTATTATCAGCTTCGAGTTCAGGATGCAGATGTGGTTAAGACTGCATTTCGGACTAGGTATGGCCACTATGAGTTTCTTGTGATGCCGTTTGGTTTGACCAATGCTCCAGCGGCTTTTATGGATTTGATGAACCGTGTGTTTAGGCCATACTTAGATCGATTTGTAGTAGTGTTCATTGATGATATCTTGGTGTATTACAAGGATGAGAGTGAGCATGAGGAGCATCTCTGATTGGTTTGGCAGATGTTGAGAGAGCACCAGTTGTTTGCCAAGCTTAGCAAGTGTGATTTCTGGCTTCGAGAAGTGTCATTCTTGGGTCACATTGTTTCAGCTAGGGGTATTCAGGTAGATCCGGCCAAGATTGAGGCGATAGTTGATTGGAAAGCGCCTAGAAATGTTCAAGAAGTGAGGAGTTTCCTTGGTTTGGCAGGTTACTACCGTCGGTTTGTTAAGGGCTTTTCTGTGATTGCCGCTTCGATGACTAGATTATTGAGGAAAGGGGTCAGATTTGAGTGGTCAGATAGATGCCAGGCTTGTTTTGATCAGTTAAAGCAGTTGCTTGTTGAGGCTCCTATTCTTACTCAACCCATCTCGGGTAAAGAGTTTGTCATTTATAGTGATGCTTCGGGTGTTGGCCTTCGATGTGTTTTGATGCAAGAAGGTAAGGTTGTGGCTTATGCTTCTCGTCAGTTAAAGCCACATGAGAGGAACTATCAGACGCATGATCTTGAGTTGGCGGCTGTGATCTTTGCCTTGAAGATTTGGCGTCATTATCTGTATGGAGAAAAGTGTAGGATCTTTTCAGACCACAAGAGCTTGAAGTACTTCCTCACACAGAAAGAGTTGAACATAAGACAGCACCGTTGGCTTGAGTTGTTTAAGGACTACGACTGCATTGTGGATTACCATCCTGGTAAGGCCAATGTAGTCGCTGATGCTTTGAGTCGGAAGTCAGTTTCAGCCTTGTTCCTGAGACGGTTCAGATGGAGATTTGGTTCAGACGGGGCTTTGATTGCCCAGTTGCATGTGAAGCCTACCTTGAGACAGAGGATTATGGATGCTCAGAGGGATGACGTGAGACTTCAGCGGATTGTGTAAGAGGTCAGATCGGGTAAGCAGTCAGAGTTCTCAGCTCAGAATGAGGTGCTTATGTTCAGAAATCGCTTGTGTGTGCCAGAGTCTGAGGATTTGCGGAATCAGCTTATGAGTGAGGCACATAGTACAGTTTTTACTATGCATCCTGGCAGTGAAAAGATGTATCGGGACATGAAGCAGTTATATTGGTGGTCTGGTATGAAGCGTGATATAGTGGATTTTGTTTCCAAGTGCTTGACATGTCAGCAAGTAAAGGCCGAGCATCAGGTTCCCTCGGGATTGCTTACGCCTTTATCCATTCCTGAGTGGAAGTGGGATGATATCGCCATGGACTTTATTTCTGGTTTGCCTTTGACTCAGAAGAAACATGACTCAGTTTGGGTAATAGTGGATCGGCTTATGAAGTCAGCTCATTTTCTGCCAGTTAGAGTGGACTACTCGATGGATAGGTTGGCCAGTATCTATGTAGATGAGATAGTTCGGTTGCATGGGGTGCCTTTATCCATAGTTTCAGATCGGGATCCGAGGTTTACTTCCAAGTTTTGAAAGGAGTTACAGAGAGCTTTGGGTACTAAGTTGAACTTCAGTACAGCATTTCATCCTCAGACAGATGGTCAGTCTGAGCGGGTCATTCAGATTTTAGAGGATATAATGAGGGCTTGTGCTTTGGATTTTCCGGCTAGTTGGGACAGATATGTGTCGCTTATGGAGTTTGCCTACAACAATAGCTTTCAGTCGAGTATCGGTATGGCACCGTATGAGGCTTTATATGGTCGTCAGTGTAGGACTTCGGTTTGTTGGACTAAACTATTCGAGAGATTAGTGATTGGGCCAGACTTGGTTAGAGATACCGAAGAAAAGATCAGAGTGGTGCAGCGAAATTTGAAGGCAGCCAAGGATCGACAACAATCTTATGCCAATTTGAAGAGGAAAGACGTGCAATTTGAGATCGGGGACAAAGTTTTCCTTAAAGTTTCACCTTGGAGGAAAGTGCTTCGATTTGGAAAGAAAGGCAAGCTTAGTCCTCGTTTCATTGGTCCTTATGAGATTTTGGCTAAGGTAGGACCTGTAGCCTAATGATTGGCGTTATCGATGGAGTTAGCAAAGTTGCACGATGTGTTCCATTTTTTGATGCTTCGTCGGTACAGATCAGATCCTTCGCATGTTCTTTCAGTTCAGGATATTCAGGTTCAGCCATATTTTTCTTATGACGAGGAACCGCGAGCTATTCTAGCTCGAGAGGTGAGATAATTGAGAAGTAAGCAGATCCAATTGGTAAAAGTATTGTGGATTCATCATGGAGTCGAGGAAGCAACTTGGGAACCAGAGGAGTCGATGAGAGCTCAGTATCCGCAGTTGTTCAGTTCAAGTGAGAATTTCGAGGACGAAATTCTTTTTAGTAGGGGAGAGTTGTCACACCCCGTTTGCCCCCTAGTAGAATGAGCCTGTCTGTGTGAGCATGCATTTGCATGTGTTCGGCATATCATAAGGGTATTTTGGTAAAAATGCATGTTTTTGGGCTTTGTTAGTATGTGGGTGCATATAGGGTATTAGTGTATGTATTAATTGGGTAATGGTTGTGTGCATTTGAGCATACCATTGTAGGGTGTTTTTAGTTGGGAATGCATTGGGTGTGTGTAATGCATGGTTGTTGGGTGTGAGTGATTAGTTTCACCAATAGGAAATTGACACATGTTTAGGGCAAAAGAAAAGAAAAAGAAAAAGGAAAGAAAGAAGGGGAATGGCAGATTCACGTTTTCCCTTCTTCCCCTCACGTTTCTTCTCTTCTTCTTCTTCATTTTCTTCATCCTAAGAACCCTAGTGTGGATTCAAGTCTTATTAGTGGAATTAATCATCTCTTTGCATCCTTTTTGGTAAGTTAATGTATTCTTTTTCATTTGTTTTCATCTCTTTCTTCTTCTATGGGTTTAGATTTAATCTAGGGTTTGTTCTTTGTTTGTTCTTGTTCTTTGTCGTGTTGTGTTTAGCTGAGGCTCCTCGCGATCCTAAGGGCAAGGATATTGCTGGGACTAGTGGAGCTAAGTAATTGAAGCTTTGAATTTCAGGTCTGGGACTTTTGCTTGAGTTAATTGTTTGAATATGAATTTACTGTAATTTTTAGGGTTTATTTTCTTGAGAAGCTTGAATGCATTTATGCTTGATTTGGCTGTTTGAATTTCTGAATTGAATTGTATTTATGTTGTTTATATTGTATGGGATGTCTTCTGGAAGGTAAGAACAGATTTGTATGGTTTTAAATCAAATTTGGGATTGATTTCTGAGTTCTGGGAATTCTGGAAATGGGAAAATCGCGTTACTGCTGAATTTCCCCGTTTCCAGAATGTTTGTCGCATGGCTAGCTAAGAAGAGAGGCCAGTCACGAGACGTAACTGCCAGTCACGACTCGTGACCAGCCAGAGAGGCCAGTCACGAGTGGTGACTGCAAGTCACAACTCGTGACCAACCAAGAGGAAGCCAGTCACGAGGCGTGACTCCCAGTCACGACTCGTGACCGGCCAGAGTAGGCAGTCACGGGTAGTGACTCCCAGTCACGACCCGTGACCAGCCAAAAGTAGGAAGCCAGTCTCGAGGCGTGACTCCCAGTCACGACTCGTGACCAGCGAGAGGTAAGGGACAAGTCACGTTGCATGACCAGCAAAGGAAGAAGCCAGTAATGAGGCGTAACTCCCAGTCACGACTCGTGACCAGCCTTGTGAGGAGGCCAGTCACGAGTTGTGATGCCAATCACGACTCGTGACCAGCCAACCTCGTTGGTTGGCCTATTTTCTGAAATTTCCCGGTTTTAACTCAACAATGAATTCCGTAATTCTTCCGAATGGACTTATACTGCTGTATGATGCTTGTCATACTTTTATATGCTTTGATATGAGTGATACCATGATTCTTCAGATGAATTATATGTTATATTCTGAAATATGATTTGAATGACGCATAACCTGCTAGAGTCGAGTAAGTGGATAGTTAGGCATGCCTAATAGAGTCTTTTAGCTGCAGCACTCAGTTTCGTTTGGACCCCGATCACGTCCCCGTTTGGTTCCTCGCGAACCCTATTATGTGTAAGGATCTTGTTTAAGCTCCCTTTTTAAAATGATTTGTGAAAGTTAAAAGTAAAATGGTTTTCTCGATTCGTACCCATAAGGTACAGTTTGTAATCGTCTCGAACCCGTAAAGTACTGTCTGTACACTCGTTATCCACTACCCAGAGTCAGCAGGTGATCTTTTGGTGTTCGATTGGTTTGCTATACTCTTATGACTATATACATGTGATATCTGCATGAGTATATTGATGAAATGTATGTTTAACTAATATGGAAATGGATATGAATTTGAGATGCAGAATGTATGGCTTTAAATTATGTCATGAGCTATTGCATTTTGCCATTGTGAATGTGTTATGCCTTGACGACCATTGTGAAGGGCCGTTCATATTTTATGTGTGTTTCCCCACTAAGCGTTTATCGCTTAGCACGGTGTTTTTACCCGTGCAGGTGCGGAAGGAGTTTTGCTTTGAGAGAGAGTCGCCGCCGTCAAGCCAACACAAAAGGAGTTAGTGTAGGGCTTAGTTTTGTAATCGTTGATGATTCTTTTTTGTATAGAACTCTCTTGTATCAGTTTTGTTTCAGCTTCCGCTTTGGTATTTATATTATAGTTATGTAATATCTTTTGTTTCAGCTAGTTGATCAGAACATTATTGTAATGGTTTGTTATATTAATGTATGATCAGCTATTGCTTTCTTTTCCTTAAAGTTTTAATTATCTCATGTTTCTGTATGTATGATATGAATGAATGTATGATTTGCTTTGTATCTGTTTGGTGACATCTTTACTCATACGGCGTCTCACTCCTTATCGGATGGGATTGCCTATGTATGGGTAGGGGGTGTTATAGTTATTCCATTGCTGTTTTTAGTGACAGTTTTGTGTTTTAATTACAAATTTCCTTGCGACGACCAAAATAGCGACGGATAGTCATTTTGTCGCTAAAAGGAATTAGCGACGGAATTTTTCCAATTAGCGACAAAAAATTCCATCGCTAATTCCTTTTTTTTGTAGTGGCTTATAATGGGATTGAGCCCACTGGGAACATAATATGAACCTATTGGGTCGCATATATAGAATACAATAAACGGACTAGGGTTTATTTGGGCATTTTGAATTTTAAATATGTCATATATAAAATTCGAAATTATTTAAATAAAATAATATGTTTCTTATTATTTGAATAAGAAATAAATATATCTCATTTTGAATAAGAAACAATTTCCCTAAAATTTCTCTATAAACGTTAGGATTAAAGTGGCTATACATATGTGTGTATGTGTGTGTGTTTCACATAACCCTAATTCATAGTTTTGAGTGGCTATCAGTTTAGAAACATACAAAAAAGAAAAATGTTTTCTTCTGCCACATTAGAGAAAAGATACAAAAGGGGAAAACCCTTAGCTGCCAAAGAAAGGAGCTAGCACTCCTTATAAAACCGTTTATTCGCGTTCATGTGTGGATACCAATGGAGGGTGTTCATTCCTTGGAGTAGCACTTGAAGTTCAATGGTTTTCTATCACAAAAGACGTGGAATCGATCGGGGATAAAATAGTTAATTTACTGTTTCTGCGCACCAACAGGTTGGTAATCATTAAACCTTTTTCATTTGAATCAATTGGGCAGTGTGGATCCTATCGGGTTTTGGTTTATTCCACTATATAATTTTAAATTATTTTCATAAAAAATCCTACAAAATCCACCACTAAGCATTAGATGCTTAGCGCATGGTAGTTTACTGTGCATAGGTTTTAGGATGAGTGAGCAACGAAATGGGAGCAAGCAAGTACAAGGTGGAAGTTGAAGTTAGAATGAGATTTTGGGTTATGTATCTGTGTCTATAGCATGTATATGTAAATGTGACATAGTAGTTTACGATTGTGTAATTTGACATATGTATATATAAGAAATTAATAGAAAAGTATATATTGGCTATAGAAGAAGTTGGTTGCTAGAGTTTATGTTATTGATGAATGTATAGATTAATATTTGAGAAGTAGTGTTGTTTAAGATTTTGTATAGGTGTTGCATGGTTATCTAATTAAGAAAGTATCCAAGGATATAATCTAAGAAATAAGAATTAAGTTGTTTGTAACAATCGATACTTGTATTAATTGATAGGTATAGGGCTTCACACTTTTTCTATGAATACTACTTATATTTACTTCATATAGACCATTTAGTTCACATGTTCATTCATAATTATGTATTTTTGTTCACATATAAAACCTTAAATTATGTTATATTCACATGTGTCAATATGTTTCCATATTTCACAATCATATACCTATACACTTAGATTAGTTCTTTGACAACATTATCACATCATGCAAAAGTGGTATTTAAGATCATACTCCAAAGTAAGACATGATTTGGCATATCATAACATGTATTACAAATCATAAGTATAAAACTTACCAATATACAGACAAGTTAAATATATCATTTATTGACAAATTCAATCATAACATTCCTGAACATTTCACATCATTTCTCTTAAATGTTATTCATTCACATATATTTGTCATATAATAACACACTTATAATGCAACATGCCATGTAAGCATGCATTATCTGTAACATTTCACATGTCATGTATTTACTTATGTACATTATTTTATGCATAAGTAAGATATACTTAGAAATACATAAAACATATCATAATTTATCACATTCAGAGAATTAGAATTCATATCATCATTTGTCAAATTCAATAACACATTTCACATGTTAAGATTTGCCGGCTTTTCTATGGGTGTGGATAAGTGGGAGAAAATAGGCATATCAGAAGGTAAGAATACTGACATACCCGAAGGTAAGAATATAAAAGAGACATTTAGTCTCAAAGAACATGCTATGGGTGTCAAATAGTAATAAGCAGCTACATCGGGCACCCTATAGGCATACCTATCTATCCACACCCATTCTTTCAATCCTTAGTATATCATTATGTGCACGTGTGTATATATATACACTCAAATAAGATCAGATAGTCAGAACTTGTGCTCGTATATGTGCACATCATGTGCCTGAATTTACATGTCAAACCAATACATATATCTATTCAAAACTTTAAAATACCAATCATATTGACAAGCTCATATATATATATATATGCACCCTGCAAATTGTCAAAGCTTATTGATGTGAACCCGTGTTCCTTAAACACTCATAATTCTTTTAGCTTCAATCATATAAGCACTCATCACATATATTATTCACATATATTCACAAGTCAGATACACATTCTCATGTAAAACTTCCATACATAGCTATCATTACGTCATGTCAAATTATAAACAATTTATACTATTAACACAATGCTCATGATATAACCCTAGTCACATAAGCTTTATATCATATTTGCATAAGAAAACATACTTTTAAGACACAATTTGTTTATACCACATAATAAGGGCCAACTCATATGCCCAAATATGCTCTTTTAGGTCAAGTACATATATATATATATATATATGCCATGTGTATATAATCTATAACCACAAACAACACAGTACAAATATTATTATTCACCTTTTTAGCATTTTATTCATATTATTATCATCACTTGCATCATATGCCTCTATAACATTCTAATGTTTGATTTTACATGGTCATATAGTCGTTACATATATAGCCAAAGGTTCATGCCATGTGGTTTTCATATCATGCCATTGTAGACTCATTTATAAACATTTAATCATTATACATGTTCATTTTTTTCATGTCATATCCTCAATTAATATATGTGCATATAGATTTACCACTTATATACATGAAATCACCTAGCATACACTTAGTTCCTGTAATGGCCTAAATAATGGGCTAGTCGTGAACAGTGTTTTATGAGGTTAATCAGTGGACCTAGGGTAAAAAAATACACCCTTGGCCGAAATATATTTTATTTGATCATCAGAAAAAATTGGTCATGATGAGAGCAAGGGTGAAATTTGGGGTCAAATGGATGTCAAATAGGCCCCGAAATCGCGAAAATGAGTCAAAAAGTTAGTTTGGGCATCCATCGTTGGATGGCCATCTGCCAACGGGCGTCTGTGGTGAGCAACGGCCGCCCATGGACCAAAATCAGCCCCAAGTTGACTTATGTTGATCTAAGTTTGACAAGACCATAACGTTGCAACAGACCTCAGAAAAATAATTTGAAACTATGGATATGCTCATATGAATGAGTATAATTAAGTGGTGTTGAAAAATTAATTTTATAGTGATACTGTAAGTTTTGGCTACTGGATAGGTAATTAATTACCGGACCGAGTAACAGTCTCCGATTGAGTTAAAAAGTTTTGTGTGGGCTATTTAATATATTTTATGAATTATGGATTAATTTTGGGAAGAATGAGCTTGGAAAATAGGATAAATAATTTTATATTGCATATTGGACCATAATGGTTAAATGGGCTTAAAAATGGTTGAACCAACCTGATTTAACCAAGCCCAACCCATTGAACCACCTATAAATAGCCTAAAATATCAGATTTCTCTAGATTGCTCCATCATTTTCTCCATTCTTCCTCTTCTTTCTTGAAGGCCAAATTTTCTCTTCCATTCTTTATCTATTTTCTTCATTTCTCCTCATCTCTCTTCCTAAATCCAAGCCTCCCTAGCTTATTTCAGCCTCTATATTATTTAATTGTCATCTCTAATAATCAATTGAAGGGATATAAGTGGGAGAAATCAAGGATTCTAAGCTAGGGCATAAAATTGAGGTAAGAGGAATTGGTGTTTTTAATTTTATCTAAGGGCTTAATTAGGTATATTATAGCATGTAGAGTGCATTTATGTGATTATTTTGTATAAAGGAAGCAAAATAATGGTGGGGTTTTTTGGATGGTCTATTCGGCCATATGTAGAAAACAAGGAAGAGGAAGGCACCTCCAAGGTTAAAGGTAAGGAGAAGGAAGTGTAGGAAGCCTAGAGCAAGTTATTGAGGTTAGTGGTTACTAAATCCAACTATTTTCATTGAATTTGTGTGAATTTATGTTATGTTTGTATGCGAGGTATGTGTAATTTGCATGCTAAATTGAAATAAACTTTATAAATGTGTTTAAGGAAGTTAAAAATGATTATTAGAGTGATTAAAGTGGAAAAAAAATTATAACTTCAAACCGTAACTTGGCCAAATGCATATATAGAGTATAAAAAGGTATATTTTGACGTGTTATGCTAAATAATGGTATATTGATGATAAATTTCATTTAATCTAACTAATTTAATGAGAAAAGAATGAAGTATAATTTTTAAGAGTGAAAAAGTGGCTTAGCCGAATGATTTTCTTAAGAAAAATAGTATATAGTTAAATAATTCATTTAAGGTAATGGCATAAATTGAGTATAGAAAGAAAATTGAGTGTATATAAATTTATTTGGAACTATTGAGATTTATTTGAATATTTTCTAGTATGTGATTATATTATGTTCCTAATGAAAATTATGGAATATGACATAATAAAGTGAATTGATGGCATAATTGATATTTAAATTGAGTAATAAATGGAAATAAAAGTGAGTGGATAATGTTCTTGCCCTTAGTTATAGTCTGATGGATAATCTAGTTCAGGATATAATTGGCTAGCCATAGGGCCCTATATCATGGTACGAGTCATAACGACTTGTTTAGGTAGGCCAATGACGGTCTACCATAGTGATAAAGTGAAAAGTGCTAAAGTGTATAGTGATTGAAAGTGAAAGTGTTCGAGTGGTCCTTTATGGTCACTCTTAGTGTAGTGGATTTTTGGGGTCCACCGTATATCTGGTTCGGAGATTTCTACCGAATTGATACTAGGGGGAATTTGATGTAAATGGATAAAAATTGGATAAATTGGGGTAATATAAGAAAATCAATAAAAAGGAACTTAATTGTAAGGATTTAGGAAGTTTAATAATTAATTGTTAAAAAAAAGAATAATTTGATAGTTAATTGTGTTAAATAAAAAAATATGTAATAAAGTGGTAAAACAAGTAATTTGATCATTAATTAAGGACTAAATTGTAAATAGGCATAAAAATGAGATTTTAAGGACTAAATGGTAATTGGTAAGTCAAAAAATAAACTAGGTATAGTAATAAAGTCAACGAATGGCATTATCATAATTAAAGGGAAAAGAAAGATGAAATTGTAAATAAGTAAAATGAATTAATCGCTTATGGATTATTAAGTAATTTATATAGGAAGTAAAGAACTAGTAAAGGTAAATATAATGATAATTGACCAATATTGAATTTAATAGTTTAATACACCTAAAATATCTGCATGTGTGTATGATTAGATTAGTGAAAATTCTTGGATTAGTAACCACCACTGATCATATTTAATACTCAGCACGTAGTTTGTATTGACTGCGTGTAGGTACAGCCCAAATTTGGGAGGTGCAAGCATACCTCATTTTGGGAGCTGAAGGGTCAAAGAAAAAGTGAAGAATTATTTTTGTATGTAATATGTGGAATATGAATATGTATTTTTGTGGACTTTTGAACTTATGTATTGGCATGTATAGGAAAGAATATTTATATATATGTATATTGGTAGAAATAAATGGTGGTTGACATGATGGATATTGATGATGGATGAATTATTGATGCATAGATTGTTGTGCCCTTTAAGGGCTGAGATTTGCTTGAATTTGCAGGTTTGGGTAGGTCAGTATTATACCTGTTATACTGCCGGAATTGTATCTAAAGGAATAGTAATTTAGACAGTTATAGGTCATTGATAGCTAGTAACTAAAGTTATAGAATTTATAAAAGTAAGTAATTAGGAAATTGACAATGGATCCATGGAATGTAAAATAAAGGAAGAAAAAAATTGTACCCAAATTTTTACTAAGTAACTTAGTCAAGTCATACTTCAAACAATCATGGTAATTATTATTGCTCATAATGCACATATTGTATAGTGTGATAAGGGCGTTACAGTTCCCCTCACTAGCCCAAGGTATATTCTTATATTACATATTCTTATAGTCATTATTTGTCTTCGGACATGTATTGAAAAAGGGACAAAAACATCCGGGAAGGTTTGGGTAAGGTTCGGGGTCATTTTAGTGAGAAAAAATTATATTTGGGTCAAAAACAGAGGTCACAAGGCTGTTAGGATTACCTGGCAATTGTGTGAGGTGGATTTTGGAGCTTTAAAACCACTTTATATGACTGTCAGGAATTCCACACGATGGTCGGAATTCCACACGATGGTCAGTAATCCTTGATAGCAGTGTGAAATGGTTCTTGATGGTAGAAATCCAAAACAGCATTTCAAGTCCAACTTCAACTGCATTGTTGGCAATGTAAATGAGATTTTCAAGCAAAATGTCTTCATAAAATGTGTTTCCCTATATCTTAAGTTTCTAATGGATGAAAAACAGGGCATTTAGATGTGAAACTTGGGAGATATGGCCAAACATTACAATCTGCTCCTAAGTATTTTCAAGGACAAAATTGTGGTGCTAACTTTGAAATATTACTGGAAGGATTGAGACAGAATTTTGCCATACTTTTTCATGAAACTTTCTCTATATGAGTCTATTTTATGTAAAATTTTGATTCATGTAATTTTGACTTGTAAATTATGAGACGTGCCCATATTAACACAGACTACTCCAAAAATAAGGTCAGCATTAGTTCTCAGATTTCAAGCCAAATTTCAAAGGGCTTAAGGGTGAGTTAGGTCTCAATTTCTCTTAACATTTATAGGTCTGTCTCTTAAGGTTATTTCCCAACTATAGTTACTCCATTTGGAGGTCTGTAGGCCAAATTATGGCTAACACACTAAAACTGGTTCAAGTAAACCTTTAATGCAGTTTCTTTGAATCTACTTCTCACAACATAATCAACCTATTTCATGCATAACAACCCAAATTCAACACTCTAGCAATTATTCCACAACCAAGACAACATGTCGTTCATTTTATTTTATCAAAAACACACACAAGAAAATCACATAGCTTCCATACCTCAAAATAGCCACTTTCTTCTCCTTTTTTGCCTACACCTTCTCTCTTCCTTTCCTCTTGCTTGAATCTCCCTCTAAAATTACCACAAACTTCATGTCAATATCATCCTCAAACTTATAATTTCACCTTTTATCAAATAGAGGGAAAAAGATGATGAAAATGAGATAGATTTTACCTATTAGACATAAATTGCACAAATTTTGTGCCTTGCTTCTTCAGTTCTCTTAGGCATGAATTTTATGAGTAATTTGAGTGAAATGGTGAGATGGAATTTCTAAAGTTTTCCTCCCACTTTGGCTGGCCATAATGGCCTTTAATATGGTCACTTTTTCAACATTTTCTAGAAGCTAGTGTCATGGTTCCATTAGCTAAACTTTTTGGATTAAATAGTAATTACCATTTAATCCCTCATATCCCATTATTTCCTACATTAACATATAATTGAGCTTTATTGATAGATATTGTCCCACAATATAACTTTATTCATGCACGCATATCATAATATAACATTTTACCAAATTACGATATTTTTTAGATTAATGACGGTTATGTCCTTTACGACACGTTAGTCACTTAATCATTCATGTTTGATTTCCATTTAACCCTAGACATGCTTTATTACGGGTAGGGTATAATTTGGGTCCTTACATCTAGTCCTAGAAAAAGGAATCAACAACTATCAATCTATTATGTCGATCAAGTGCTAAGAAGACCAAAATTGAGAAAAAGTCCAACAAAATAATTGATAATTGCATTTATTATGTCCACTAGAAAATTAAGGCAATACTTTGAAGCTCACACAATTGTTGTCCAGTCATATCAACCACTCAAAAATATCCTTCAAATGCCAAATTTGAAAGGAAAGATGCTAGGGTGAGCCATAAAATCACAATCTTTTAATGTTAGATATGAACCCAATAATGCAATAAAAGAATAAGCACTAGCAGACTTCTTAGTAGAATTTACTAATGAGAAGAAAGCTAATCAGCTCGAGAAGATTCTCTAGAAAATGATCATAAATGGAGCTTCAAATGATCAAAGAGGAGGAATTGGAATTGTAATAAATGGACTCTTGGACATAACAATTAGGTATACCATAAAGCTGAGTTTAAAGGCATCAACAATGTGGCAGAATATGAAGCCCTTCTACCAGGTCTAAGGTCGGTTAAGGACATCCGACCAAAAAACCTCAAGATCAAAAGTGATTCACAGTTGGTAATTAACCAAATACTTAGAAGTTTTAAAGACAAGGAAGACAACATGAACAAATACCTATCAACGGTCAAAGCAAAATTGAAAGAACTTTAAGCTTTTGGAACAACATAAAAGCTGGAGAAATAGAGCTGCTCATCAGTTAAAAAAGATGGCAGGTTCATATCAGCAAGAATTTGAAGAGAATTGTAAAAGCAGAAGTGCAGTTATCTACTTCCCTCGAAGAACTAAGAGTTATAGAGATAGAAAAATAAGAGATCTCCTCAATGGGCCCCAACATATTCATTCGATACCTCCAATTGGGGGAATTACCAAAAGATGAAGCTGAAGTAAGGAAAGTGATGAGAAAATCACTCGATTATTCAATAAGTGGTGATAAATTGTATAAAAAGGCATATAGCCATCCATGGCTCAAATGCGTGACAAGGGAAGAAGGAGATTACATCACTAAAGAGATCCATGAATGCATTTATAGAGCACAAGAGGCCAGTAGGGCAATTACAATGAAGGTATTACAGACCGACTATTTTTGGCCTATAATTTTCAAAGATGCTCAAGAGGGTCAAAAATGCCACCAATGTCAAATTTATGGTAGAATCATGAGACAACCAATAGCTAAATAGTAACCGATCGGAGTTTTATGGCCTTTTGATCAATAAGGATTGGATATTCTATGTCCTTTCCCACACATCTCAAAGTGGATTGAAGTTGAGCCTTTGGTAACAATCACAGCTGAGAGAATCAAAAACTTTTCATGGAAAGAAATCATCTGTAGGTATGGCCTACTAAAAGTTTTCATTACAGACGACGGTAAACAAGTTGATAGCTCAACCTTCAGAGCCTTTTGCTCCAATCTTAATATTAATATGAGATTAACATCAGTTGTTAGGTTTTGCCTGGTTACATGCATCACATACGTAAATGGAATTTAAAATTTTAACGATACTAATAAGGATATTGCAATGAAATTACATAATCTATCTAATATTTAGGAAAATCACATGTTGAGTTTTATTGAACAATTGATTTTCCTTCGCACCGAGTTGTCATAAACCACAGTGTCCAATGGCTAACACCTCTAATGATTGTCCACACCAGAGAAGGATTGAATGAACCAATAATGGATAAATAGAACCAGCCAAAAATCCTCTATGAACTAGAGAGAGAATTTGGCCAAAAAGGGAGAGAATGAGGAGAAGTCTAATTCTTCTGTTCAATTAAACACCAACAAAACTACTGCTTTTATACTCCAAGTTAAAAACATAACTCTAGTAAGATTAGAACTCTAAAAAGGCTAGAGAATTAATGCATAATTAACTCTTAATTAATTAATTAAATTGGGTTAATAAATTCAGTTCGGCCCTATTTAAAACGGGCCATGCGTAGAAGCCCTAACACTGGGCCTTTCTGTGCGGACTTGAATTTAATTACCCAAATGGGTTTAAAATCCTACCAAATTAAATATATAAGGTCCATAACACTTATGGATCATATTTAATTTAACTTAGCCTAAAAATTATGCTACTAAGGCCTTTTCTTTGTCTTATGCGCAAAAGCCACTTCGAGTGGGCTTCTGTGCAAATGACTTTCATTCTGAACCTATTTTTAATTCTCTAATTGATCCAATATTATTATATTAGTCCTATAATATTTATAGTCCAATAATATTTTATATAGGATCAGAATGGACCAGTATGATCCATTATTTTAGACTTTGCAGAGACCTCTGTGGACTTTTTTGTGCATGCATAATTAATTAAACTCCTTTAATTAATTATTATTTTCTTTATTTTCTTGATCCATAATAATATCAAACATTATTAAATCTCTTTTTTTGCCATTTTGCCCTTTCCTTATAGGAGTGTAACCTATTGGATTTTCTGGTCCACTTGGCATACTGACACATTTACAATTAATAAATTACATGATTTAAACTTTTTAAACCATTATATTAATTATCTAATTAATATTTATATTTATGTTCATGTACAAATCATGAGAAGCTTCTAGTTAAGTATCATGATTACCCAATAAAAAAGTCAAGTAGTTTTGACTGGACCCTTTTATAGAATAGTTACCATGAAATTACTCATTTAACCTTACTTTATCTCATTTAGGTTTTGAGTATGGAATGTGTCAACTCATATAAACCTAAATATAGTTATTCTAATAATTTAACAATTGTTCCCAAAATGCCCCTTATGGATCTCATCCACCTTGGCATTATACTCTGCCTAGAGATTTTCTGAACAAGGATATTATAGAACCCATGAGATAACTCCTTTAAAAAATCTGGGATGGTGAACACTTTATCGATCACTCAACTGTCTTCAAGTAGGTCATGATATATCTAACCTGTAATGACCTCAAATAAACCTTAGATGAATTAAGGTGTGTATAATGTCTCAATAATTAAAAATTAAATTGGTAAATCGAAATTAGGATATTTAATGGTAGAAAAAGGGATAAAATTGAAAGAAATTAAAATTTCAAAAAGAACTTGATTGAATATGTCACACCCCAAATCGGGCCTAGTCGGATTTGACGAGCTAAGTCGGATATGTGAAGGGTATTTCAGTAAATTGTGAATGAAGATTTTGGATAATTAGGATTTAATTGCAAGGTATTTATTTCTTAAGTTAAGTGAGGGAAATGTTAGAGTGTGCTTGTAGTGTATGGAAGTAGGATGTAAGTGGATTATAAGGAATTATATGGTGTGAGTTGTGTTTGGTGCCTTGAAGATATTTATTCAAGAGATAATATGGTGTATGTGAGAGTATGGTGCCTTGGGTTGAAAAGTCAAAAGTGGATGTTTGGTCCAATAGGGAGCTTCCATGTGGCAAGGTTGGTGGGCATTGATTGAAGGTAAGAAGAAAAGAGAGAGAGAGAGAGAGAGAGAACACGGCATTTCCGTTCTCCTTCCCTCTCACGCCTCCTCTTCTTCTTCTCTCCTCCTTTCTTTGTTTTTCCTTTCTTTCTCTTTTGGCCGGATGCTGGTGCTTGCTTAGTGGTGTTTTGATGGAGTTTTGAAGCAAGATTGAAGAGGTAAGTGGCTGTTTTTGTTTTTGGGTTTTCTTCTTCTCTTTTCGGGTTGGATTGAGTTTTTGAAGGTTATGTTTTTGGATTAAGAGGTTTTTGGGTTTTGGTTTTGTGCAAGTCTTGGGTGGTAAGAGAAGCTCAAGGGCAAAGAGAAGGTGAAGATGGGGTTTGAAAGCTTCAAAGAAATCAGGTTTGGGAGCTTTGATTTATAAAGTGGAATTTGTGAGTTGTTGTGCCCTAATTCTCACTTAGGATGTAAATGAGTTTGTATTGTTTAAATCTCTAGAATTTGAGTGTTTTGATATGTGTAAATGTATGATGGATATGGGTAAATTAGTTAGTAATGCATGATTAGGATTGAATTGAGGGTATGTAAATTTGGTAATTTCTTGGTTTTCATGTATGTATATGTTATGTATGAGATTTGATGGGTTCTTAGAAATGGGTTGCTATATGTTCTTTATTTTGATATATATGATATGGGTTTTTGTTCTGGAATGTGAATCTTACATGAGCTTGAGTTAATGTTGATAATATGGAAGTTGATGAGGTTTTATGCTTAAATTGGGATTTTGGATGATTCTTGAAATTGGAGGGTTAATTTGATGTATTGTATGAAATTACTTGTTATTAAATGTTATATTATGGTTGTTGATGCTAATGGATAGCCGGGTTTGAGGTAAGTGGTCCTTGGATGAGTTTTGTGTGTTGTTGGATGATTTTGGAACGAAGAAATTCTGCAAAATTTTGCAGATTTTGGAACCCGATACTGTCGCGATCGCAACGTCTGTTGCGAGCGCGATAGGAATCTGCGATTTGGAGCTTCGCTGTTGTGAGCACACAACATCTGTCGCGAGCCCGCGATAGCCGAGGCGTTAGCACCCTCTATCGGGAGCGCGACTACCATCGCGATCGCGACAGAGCGCGATGCTGGTTTGGTGCTATCGCGAGCACGCGACAGCCACTTTGCTCTCTGTCGTGATCGCGACATCTATCGCGAGCGCGACAGAGCCTGGCCCTTCCGTCCTCCTCGCGGTCATGAAATCCGTCGCGCGCGCTCAGCGAAGAGACTTCTCTCTCTGTCACGAGCGTGACAGCTCCCTGAATGCTGAATGAGTTGTCTTTTGTTGTGTGCGGTTTGAACTCCAATTCCCTTTAAATGTCTATGAGTTTTATACTTGTTACTTTTACGAATTCATGAATGCGGAACCATGGTATGATTATGTACATGTATGATGATAATTTTGGGATGTTATAAAATGAAGTGAATGGCTTATACTTAGTTATCCTCAGTTATCGCATAATTAGGATTTTGTATTTGTAATCACTGGCATGATTGTGCTCCTATACTTGACGCTGATATGTTTTAGAATTTTTGATAATGTTAAAGTGTGTGTGTTGGCTGTATTATATTATATGCTTTGCGATATGAATTATATGAGGCATGACTGATATTGTGGGCTTATGTATATGTTTATCATATTCTGGTTTATGCATGTTGAACTATATTATGTGACTCGAAACATGATTGGTGTTACGCATGACCTGCGAGAGTCAGTCTAGTGGATAGTTAGGCATGCCTAATAGAGTCTCTTAGCTGCAGCCCTTTGAATGTTTGAACCCTGATCAGGTCCCCGTTTGGTTCCTCGCGAACCCTTATATGATAGGATCTTGTTTAAGATCCCCTTTGAAAATATTTTGTGAAAGTTAAAAAGGAAAAAGTGAAATTGGTTTTCTCGGCTCGTACCTGTAAAGTACTGTCCGTATCGGCTCGTACCCGTAAAGTACTGTCCGTATACTCGTTATCCACTACTTTGAGTCAGCAGGTATTTTGTTCACTTTTTCTGATATGAATATGAGAATATGATAACCGAATGAGTAAGATTTTAGTAATATGAACCAGTTATCTTTCTGAATAAGATTATGAGTTCCTGAGTGGACTGAATGTGACTCAATATGTATTTTGTATCTGTTTTCCCACATATATATATATATATATCGTATTGTGAACATGTTTGATTCAGTTGGTGAGAATTGTAAGTATGTGAATTAATATGTATAAGTACTCTGACTTGAATGCTAAGGTTGAATGTGTAAATAAGCATATGTGCTATTATGATGCAATGCATGTGGGTCGACGTCCGGTAAGTACATGGGACATAATGTATTAATATGCTATTTGTTCCTTTGAACTTAGTCGCCGTGGTGTTTTGGTACGTTGTTTTGTGTTTGCAATTTATGGCATGATATTGCATGGTTTAGAGTTGCGCAGTGGAAGTGTGGTGATTTGGTACTATGCCCTGAGTTTCTTTTAGTGTATGTTTCTTGTAGTATGATAAAAGTATGTTTTGATATCTTGTAACAACCCAAAATGGCCCTAGTCGGAATTTGCATGCGAAGTCGGGAACGGAAGGGTATTTCGGTAATTTGTGCTTGATAAAGTTTGGTTAATTAGGACTAAAGTGCAAAGAAAATAATTAATTATAAGATGTTATGTGGGGAGTTATCTAGTGGAGCATGTGTATGGTATTTAGGAAGTGATTGGATAAGATTGTGACACTTGGGTTTGTAGGATGATGACAAGTGGTTTGTAAGGAATTGTTAGAGTGTGCTTGAAGTGTATGGAAGTAGGATGTAAGTGGGTTAAGAAATGATATGGTGTGAGTGGTGTTTGGTGTATTGAAGATATTTATTCAAGTATTATTTGTGTGTGTATGGTGTATGGTGCAAGGAGGAATAAGTCAAAAGATGGATTAATGAACCAATAAGATTAGGACAAGTGGCTTGGTAGGTGGGCAATTAATGGGAAAAGAATTAAAGGAAAAGAAGAAAGAGAGGGAGAGCAGATTCACGTTGGGACTCCCTCCTCTCTCTCCCGTTCTTTCTCTTCTTCTTCTCTTCTTTCCCCATTTCTTGCGTTTCCTCTCTTGTTTGTGTGGGTTGGAGCTGGTTTTGGAAGTGTTTGAGAGCTAGATTGAAGAGGTAAGTGATTAGATTTTTGGATGTTGTGTTTGGATTTTGGATTTTCTTCTTCTTTGGTTTTGTTTAAGATAAGGGTTATGGAAGAGTAATTGTGGGTTTTGGTTTTGTGCAAGCTTTGGGTTTCAAAAGGAAGATCAAAGGCAAGGAGAAGGTTCAAGAGTGAAGATCAGCTGGGTTTTGGTCTACAAGAGGTTTGGGAGCTTTGATTTCTTCATTTGTGTTTGAGTTGTCCTTCGCCTATTTTCTCCTTGGATCATGTTTGTATTGTTGTTTGCTTTCTGGAATTTGAGTGCTTTGATATGAGTTTATACATGAATGAATTTGAGTAAATGTGTTAATAATCCATGTTATTGAATGAGATGAATGTATGTGAGGGTTGGTTTTGAAAAGCATGAGTTTGGCAATTCTGTTCCGTTTTTATTTGACCTCCGTGGATTGTTTTTATCATAAGTAGAGTTTTCAACCTCCAAATCGTGTGATTATTGATTCATTAGAACCATGATTTCCATTCCTTTAAATGTCTCAGAAATTGCCTTGGATAAATTCTCGCTCTAAGACATCGAAAAATTGATTACAAATGTAGTGTCCCTGTTGTGTCGGGTTGTTTGAACAGTATGGGTTGTGGAGATCATATCTGGCGTTATAGATGTCCATTTGACCTGAAATTTGTTGCATGTGAACGGTAACATCCTAGGGAACATTTGTTAAGAATGAAGTTTTGGCTAAAAATGAGTTTTAGAGGTCGGTTTAGGCAATACGAGTTGGGCACATTGAGCAGTCCCATTTGGCTTCAGGGGTGAGCCTCTGTCGCGAGCGCGACAGTTTCGCGACCTCGCGGCAGAAAAATGTGTTTTTAAGCTTTTCTTCTTCATTTTTTGACCCTTGGTTGGTTTGGGGCACTTGCCTTTCCTTCCCCTTCTTTAGGTTGAGTATTTTGGGCACGTTTTGCTTCCGAAGTGCATCCGAACTTCGTTGTTACTTTCTAAAACTTAGTCATTTCTTGTTTAGAGTTTGGAGATAGGATTAATGTTTGAAAATGGAATTATGGTGTTTTTGATGTTCATAATAGTATAATTTTTATGGTTTTGATTTAGTTGATGCATGAAGCCCTGAATGTGAGCTATTGAACTTAATTGTGTTGAATGACGATTAGTATTGATATTATAGTTTGTGTATATGGATATTGTTAGTGGCATGATTTATTTGGATTTCTGGGTATGGATGTGGTGTTCATGTTGTCAATGATGTGTGGCTTGCTGGAGATGAGGTAAGAGACCTTTGGTTATATTTCGTGTGTTTGTGAGTGAGTTTGAGGAAGGAAAGATCCCGCAGAATTCTGTAGATTTTCGGAATCATGACTCTGTCGCGATCGCGATACTGTCGCGAGCGCGACAGAGACCGGTGATCCTGATGCTGTGCCATCGCGAGCACGCGACGCTGTCGCGAGCCCGCGATAGCAATAGCTTGTGTGCTCTCTGTCGCGAGCGCGACAACTGTCGCGATTGTGACAGAGCACTTTGTTGGCCTGTGCTATCGCGAGCACGCGACTTGTCGCGACCCCGCGATAGCAATGCTTACCCTCTGTCGCGATCGCGACAGCGTCGCGAGCGCGACAGAGCCAGGCTCTTCTCTCCTTCCCGCGATCGCGAAGTCCATCGCGCGCACGCAGCGAAGAGACTATGGTCTCTGTCGCGAGCACGACAGGCATCGCGAGCGCGACAGATGTGTTGTGCTGAATGAGTTTTCTTGGTGATTCCAATGCCTAATTTCCGAACCTGTGATACCTTTATGTTTATACTTTGACTATTTTATGAAGTATGTTAATATAATGGGATGTATTATGCATATCTATACTTATGATCTCTCTCTGAGATTAATATGTTATGCTTAAAGTGTAAATTGTATGATGCATGATTGACTTTATGAACTTATTCTTATGTCTCACCTATTGCTGATTATGTATAATGATATATATAAACTATGTGGGTTGAAATATGATTTGTATTATGCTTGACCTGTGAGAGTCAGTCTAGTGGATAGTTAGGCATGCCTAAAAGAGTCTTCCGCTGCAGCTTCCGTTATCGTTTGGACCCCGATTAGGTCCCCGTTTGGTTCCTTGCGAACCCTTTAATGTATTTGGATCTTGTTAAAGATCCTTCCGAAAAATGTTTGTGAATGAAAATTGAAATGGTTTTCGATTTGTACCCGTAAGGTACTTTCCGTAATCGATTGGTACCCGTAATGTACTTTCCGTTCACTCGTTATCCACTACCTTGAGTCAGCAGGTGCTTTATTGTTTTGTTTTGCTCTGAATAACTATAAGAATGTGACCTCCCAATGGGCATAATAATGATCTGAGGAATCAGTTTCTATGTGTACTAATTTGACTCTGGGCTTTGGAATGTATGTCTATATTATGTAAGTATGATTTTTATATCTGACACCATTATCTGCACTTATTATGTGATGTGTTATAAGTTTCAGAATGCTTTGAATGTAATTCGACTAATGTATTTACGTATGTGACTCAAGCATGGTTTTATTGTATATAAGTAAGTGAATCGGATCTGTTGTGATGGCAAGTATGTAAGATTTAACTGTACTTTCCGCATGGTGATGTTATGAATGTGATTATGTCTTTGGTCTCTTCTATTGGAGGGTATCTGGCATGATATTTTATGTATTAGAGTTGCATAGTGGAAGTATGGTGGTTTGATGTTGTACCTTGAGTTCCAGTTAGCATATGCATCTTGTGACATGATAAATGTATGTTTGGATAACTAGTGTTCTCGGCAAGATAGTTGGGTGTGTTACTGTATGATAATTGTATTGCATGTGAATGGGTCTCCAGTTAATGAGTACTTGGGTATGATGATTGTATGTGATTATGAACTTTTGAATGCATGGTTCTCGTATGCAGGTTTGTATATCCATCCGTTATGATTATTTGCATATGTCATTCGTGCATGTGACTTGTTTGGCGACCATTGTGAATGGCCGTCCATTTTTCTTGTGTGTTCTCCCCACTAAGCGTTTATCGCTTAGCACGGGCTCTTTTCCCGTGCAGGTGGCAGGTTTGGTTCTGTTCGAGTCGCGCATCTGCAAGGTCGGCCACGTTGAAGTTAGAAGTTTTGTATTTTGTTCAACTTCTGTACTTCGGTTTTGTATTTCTGTAGTATTGTAATTAAGTTTTCAGTTATTCCGCAGTTTTATCTTTCGCCTTATGCTTCCGCTGAGTGATTATATATGTATGTGAGTTAATGTATGTTCAGCGTTTGTTTCTTTAAAGTTTTAATTTACCCTATATTTTGGTATGTATGTTTATGTATGAATGTATGTATATTCTGTATCTGTGTGGTGGCACCTTTACTCTTACGGCATCTCACTCCTTATCGGATGGGATCGCCTAAGTACGGGTAAGGGGTGTTACAAGTTGTGGTATCAGAGCGCCGGTTTGGCGGTTCTGGTTGCGTTTGCTTGTTTGAGTGTCAAGTCTTGGAATGCTAGTTGGTCTGTGTCGTGTTTTTGCATACGAGTTAGTTTCGTCTCGTGGCCTAATGCAGATGTGTCTTGTCTTGTGTCGTGTCTAGATGGAGTCTGATCCGAGTGAGAATGTAGGCGAGATAACGGAAAGTGTGAACCCAGTTAGAGCTGATCAGAGTGTTTCCGAGTGTCCTCCAGTTGAAGATTCTGGTCATGTTTCTGAGGATAGGGCTTTAGTGCAAGGGTTGATTCGGATTTTGGATAGGTTGACCGCTCCTCAGGTTTCTCAAGATTTGATTCGGAAGGTACCTAAGAAGAGAAAAGTTTCGGGTAGAGAAGTGCCAGCGGGGAAAAGGATTCGAGAAGCAGCGGCATGTCAACAATGTCAGAAGCAACATTGGGGCTTATGTCGAATGATGACTGGAGCCTGTTTTCAATGTGGTAGCTTAGGACATCAGATAGCTGATTGTCCTACGAAGTTGAGTGAGAATCTAACTCAGCAGGCTAGAAAAGATGTGGAGGAGTTGCTTCGAGCTACACAAGCATCATCGAGATCAGTCGGTAAGTTAGATGCCTCCAAGGATTCAACCAGAGTATCTGTCTCTAGCCGCATAGAAGTGACTGAGTCTGCAGAGCCTTCTGGTAAGTATGTGTTGTAAGTTTTTGTTTCAGTCGGTTTTGTTGTTTGGGTTGTTTGGATGCAAGTGTTTAGCGGGGAAATTTCGAGGACGAAATTTCTAATGGTAGTGGGATTCTAAGAATTAAAGGACTTATCCCCAGGTCCTTGGTTCGAATCCCACGAAAGGCAAAATCGCACAAGGGGAGTGTAAAGTTCTGTGAGTATCGGTTCGGAGTCCCTGCGGGGAGGTTCCCGACGGGATATGTTCCGAGGAGGGTATAAAAACCGACTGTTACAATAAAAGGCGCCTTTTATTGTAACGGTCGGTTTTTATACCCTCCCCGGAACATATCCCGTCGGGAACCTCCCCGTAGGGACTCCGAACCGATACTCACAGAACTTTACACTCCCCTTGTGCGATTTTGCCTTTCGTGGGATTCGAACCAAGGACCTGGGGATAAGTCCTTTAATTCTTAGAATCCCACTACCATTAGGCTAATAGCCTAATGGTAGTGGGATTCTAAGAATTAAAGGACTTATCCCCAGGTCCTTGGTTCGAATCCCACGAAAGGCAAAATCGCACAAGGGGAGTGTAAAGTTCTGTGAGTATCGGTTCGGAGTCCCTGCGGGGTGGCTCCCGACGGGATATGTTCCGGGGAGGGTATAAAAACCGACCGTTACATATCTAGTGTTCTCGGCATGATAATTGGGTTCGTTACTGCCTGATAATTGTATTGCATGTGAATGGGTTTTCTGTTAATGCATGAGGACTTGGCATGATAGTTGAATATGTATTATCTCTCGTGATTGTGCACGGTAAGGTACTGACACTTGACGCCCCGGTAAATATATGCATGAGAGCCTGTATGTATTGTACATGAATATTTATATATACTGTGATTCCTTGTCTGCCTGGGGCTTCGCTTAACATGATATAAGAGTGTAGTATTCGGGCGAATATGATTTTGTCATGAGCACTCAGATAATATGTATAAGTATTTGAATATGAACTTCCGAATGCATGGCTTTCACATGTATACTTGTATATCCATCTGTTGTGATTACTTGCATATGCCATTTTTGCATGTATTATGCCTTGATGATCATTGTGAATGGTCGTCCATATCGCTTGTGTGTTCTCCTCACTAAGCGTTTATCGCTTAGCACGGGCTCTTTTCCCATGCAGGTGGCAGGTTATGTTCGGATCGAGTAGCGCATCTGCAGGGTCGGCCACATAGGAGTTAGAAGTTTTTGTATTTTGTTCAGTTTCTGTATTTCAGCTTTTGTATTCCTGCATTATGGTATTTGTAATTAAGCTTTCAGTTAATTCTCCGCTTAATGCTTCCGCTGAATGATCATATGTATGAATGTATATATGTTTCGGCTTTATGCCTTGGTGTGTATGAATTAATTCGTGTCCAGTTCTGCTCCTCGAGGCAAGTTTTTAATTTCCCCGTGTTTTTGCATGAATATATGTTTTCGTTTAGCGCATGTGTGCATGTATGTGAGTGAGCGTCGGTAGCGCACCCGCGTCCTTCCAACGGGGACGTAGGGGGTGCTACAGTTAGTGGTATCAGAGCGCCGATTTGGCAGTTCTGGTTGTGTTGTTTGATATGTGTCGTGTGTTTGCATGTGAGTCGATTTCGTGTCGTGGCCTAATGCAGATGTGTCATGTCTTGTGTCATGTTTGGATGGAGTCTGATCCTATTGAGAATGTGGGCGAGGCAACGAAAAGTGTGAACCCAGTTAGTGTTGATCAGAATGTTCCCGAACGTTTTCCAACTGAAGATTCTGGTCCTATTTCTGATGATAGGACGTTAGTGCAAGGGGTGATTCAAAATTTTGGATAAGTTGTCCGCTCCTTGGTTTCCTATAGATTTTGTTCAGAACGTGCCTCAGAAAGGGAAAGTGTCGGATAGAGAAGTGTCAGCGAAAAAAAAAGGGATTCGAGAACCTTCAGTGTGTCAGCACTGTCAGAAGCGACATCAGGGCTTGTGTTGGTTGATGACCGGAGCTTGTTTCCGATGTGACGGCTTAGAACATCAGATAGTCGATTGTCTTAAGAAGATGAATGAGAATCTAGCTCGGCAAGCTAGAAAGGATGTAGAGGAACTGCATAGGGCTGCCTGTGTGCCAACTGGAGTTGTTGCGCACCGCAGTGAAAGGATTGAACCCGTAGAGCCTTCCGATAAGTCTGTTCAGTACTTTTGGATGCAAGGGTCTTTGGATTTTATAAGGATTTGGTCATACTTTGTATACCTGTCAGCTATCTCCAGAAAATTTTTTTGAATGAAAGCATATTAAATCATGGGGATGGGACAAAGTGCATCACTATAGCATCAATTGCATTTCTTCTGCATCACTCTGCATACATGAGCCATCGCATTTTCATTGCATTATCATCCCTTTGACCATACATGAGAAAAGTTTGCATATGTGTTTTGTTTGAGAGAAAGCTGACAGAGTGTACTAGAGTATTTGATATTATGACTAAGGGTGACAAGTGACGAGTATATCAGCTGTTAAGGAAAGTGTTTTGTGTTTGGTTTAAGTGGAGTAGAAAGAGTATTTCGGAACCTTGTTCGAGTGAAGGTGATATGATTTTGGAGTTTGACAGAGGTATTATTAGTAAGAGGGAATAGTATATGCGTCGGATATCTTCGAAGTATTAAAAGGATTTGTGTAGCTATCAGTGAGAGTCGGATGGATTACACATGAAGTGTTTGTGTTTGGTGTCTCATGTGCAGCTGAGTAGGGATTATCTTGCTGAATGTGTTCGATTTGGATGTAAGGAAGTGATTTGAGAATATAGCGATGGCTATAAGCGTAAACAGGTGAGTAGTTTGGAAGTGAAGTGTATGAGTTTGGCGGTGACTTGGAATGTTGTGTTGAGAATTCTTCCGGTGTGAGTGAATTTCGAGGACGAAATTCTTTTAGGAGGGAAGAGTTGTCACACCCTAAATCAGGCCTAGTCGGATTTGACGAGCTAAGTCGGAGATGTGAAGGGTATTTCGGTAAATTGTGAATGAAGATTTTGGATAATTAGGATTTAATTGCAAGGTATTTATTTGTTAAGTTAAGTGAGGGAAATGTTAGAGTGTGCTTGTAGTGTATGGAAGTAGGATGTAAGTGGATTATTAGGAATTATATGGTGTGAGTTGTGTTTGGTGCCTTGAAGATATTTATTCAAGAGATGATATGGTGTATGTGAGAGTATGGTGCCTTGGGTTGAAAAGTCAAAAGTGGATGTTTGGTCCAATAGGGAGCTGCCATGTGGCAAGGTTGGTGGGCATTGATTGAAGGAAAGAAGAAAAGAGAGAGAGAGAGAGAGAGAGAACACGGCATTTCCGTTCTCCCTCCCTCTCACGCCTCCTCTTCTTCTTCTCTCCTCCTTTCTTTGTTTTTCCTTTCTTTCTCTTTTGGTCGGATGCTGGTGCTTGCTTAGTGGTGTTTTGATGGAGTTTTGAAGCAAGATTGAAGAGGTAAGTGGTTGTTTTTGTTTTTGGGTTTTCTTCTTCTCTTTTCGGGTTGGATTGAGTTTTTGAAGGTTATGTTTTTGGATTAAGAGGTTTTTGGGTTTTGGTTTTGTGCAAGTCTTGGGTGGTAAGAGAAGCTCAAGGGCAAAGAGAAGGTGAAGATGGGGTTTGAAATCTTCAAAGAAATCAGGTTTGGGAGCTTTGATTTATAAAGTGGAATTTGTGAGTTGTTGTGCCCTAATTCTCACTTAGGATGTAAATGAGTTTGTATTGTTTAAATCTCTGGAATTTGAGTGTTTTGATATGTGTAAATGTATGATGGATATGGTTAAATGAGTTAGTAATGCATGATTAGGATTGAATTGAGGATATGTAAATTTGGTAATTTTTTGGTTTTCATGTATGTATATGTTATGTATGAGATTTGATGGGTTCTTAGAAATGGGTTGCTATATGTTCTTTATTTTGATATATATGATATGGGTTTTTGTTCTGGAACATGAATCTTGCATGAGCTTGAGTTAATGGTGATAATATGGAAGTTGATGAGGTTTTATGCTTAAATTGGGATTTTGGATGATTCTTGAAATTGGAGGGTTAATTTGATGTATTGTATGAAATTACTTGTTATTAAATGTTATATTATGGTTGTTGATGCTAATGGATAGCCGGGTTTGAGGTAAGTGGTCCTTGGATGAGTTTTGTGTGTTGTTGGATGATTTTGGTAGGAAGAAATTCTGCAAAATTCTGCAGATTTTGGAAAACTCGATACTGTCGCGATCGCGACGTATGTCGCGAGTGCGACAGGAATCAGCGGTTTGGAGCTTCGTTGTCGCGAGCACACAACATCTATCACGAGCCCGCGATAGCCGAGGCGTTAGCACCCTCTGTCGTGAGCGCGATGCTGGTTTGGTGCTATCGCGAGAACGCGATTCGTCGCGAGCCCGCGACAGCCACTTTGCTCTCTGTCGTGATCCCGACATCTATCGCGAGCGCGACAGAGCCTGGCCCTTCCGTCCTCCTCGCGGTCGCAAAATCCGTCGCGCGCGCGCAGCAAAGAGACTTCGCAAAATCTGCCTGGGGCTTCGCTTAACATGATATAAGAGTGTAGTATTCGGGCGAATATGATTTTGTCATGAGCACTCAGATAATATGTATAAGTATTTGAATATGAACTTTCGAATGCATGGCTTTCACATGTATGCTTGTATATCCATCTGTTGTGATTACTTGCATATGCCATTTGTGCATGTATTATGCCTTGACGATCATTGTGAATGGTCGTCCATATCGCTTGTGTGTTCTCCCCACTAAGCGTTTATCGCTTAGCACGGGCTCTGTGATGCGCGCCGGATCCCCGCTGCCGCTCGTGGGACCGCCCGCTTGAGGGCGATCGGGGCATTTGTGGGTCCGTTGACAGCTTGCAATAAATCGCAAGTGCGTCTATGTTGGGCAACAAGGAGGTTTCATGGAGTCGCCACCCAATAGAACATTGGGAAAGTTTCTCTCACCTTGGAGAGCCTAAGACTGCGCTTTGTATACATTTTGGGCCAGCCAGAGGTGTCTTGGAAGGTAAACCTCTCGCCCTAAGGAGCCTAGGATTAACGCCAAAGTCTAGTGGCACAAAAAGGTGTCTTGGAGGGTAGACCTCTAGCCTCTTTGAGCCCAAACACCAGAGCTGGGTTCGGGATTTCTCATCTATTTCTACCTCGATTATTTTATGATCAAATTTTAATTATCATTAATTCGCTCTCTCTCCACACGATACAATTAATCGAAGGTGCATTTATTCATATTTGGAAAGCCGTAAATGAGCAAGTAAATAGTGAAAGCAATAAATTACAATAATACAAGGAGCGGAATACAACTCCCTTTATTAAATGTGCGATACATACACGAATCGGGGTATTACTTATTTTGAAGACTTTGGTTCTCGCATGCATCATTATTAAAATTGGATATTTTTATTGCGATGATTTTTATTGGATAAAAATAGGACATTAGGTCCTCACATTTATGAAAACCTCATTTTATTGAATATAAAACATTTGTCAATTTTTATACTTAACGAGATACAAAAAGGGTATTCCCATGTACATAAAAACAATTAATGAATAAACGAATAAAGAAAATGACCAAGAAAGTTAAGAAACTAAACCGGACGAAATCGTCCGAATATGGTAGATAGCCCCTCAAGCTCAGGATAATCCAAGAGGATCAGTATGTGCTCACAGAAAGTTAAATGATGTCAATATATATAAACTCAACATAAATAAAGTCAAAAGAACTTGAAAGATATGGAAAAGATTTGAAAACGTGAGAATAGGACCCAGCGACGGCCTTTCTTAGGTGGCCGACATGTCCGTCACTCACTCAAGAGGAAGAGCGTCTGTGAGTGGGGTGACCAACGAGCGTCGGTGATGAAGATGACCCGTCGGTCACCACTGTCTCCGAAAAAAACGGTAAAAATAACTCTTTTTAAAGCCAAAAAAGGGAGTTTTATCACAAAATGAGATGAAATGAGTCAAAATAAAGAAAAATAATAGAAAAAATTGAAAGAAAACAACAAAATAAGGAGCAAAGATGAAATGATATGGAGGATAAGTCCGAAATATTTACCCTCAGATAATGCTTAAGTGAGATTCTTGTGTAGATTAGAGCCCCGCACGTTCCACGAGAAGCAAAATGAAAGATCAAAAAAAGGAAAATGGATTATTTCCTCCTTAACCCCTCAAAAGATTGACTTTGGAATCAAAATTTAAAGAAAACTAATTAATTTTAGTTTTCTTTTTAATGATTTTGATCCTCTAATTAAAAGAAATTTCTTTATGAATGTGTTTGCTGGAAGAGAGAGAAAATGTGCTAGAATTTTGGCAGAGTTTCCCCTCTTGAAAATTTTTGGAACCCTTTTTAAGAGAAAATTCGAAGCTTTTATAGGCCAGGGACGACTGACGGGCATCGGTGTATGGAGACGGGCGTCGGAAGAATCCTTCTGACACAAGGATTCATCCGACGGCCCTGCCATTTCCACCGACGGGCTTCGGAGAGGTTGCGTGCTCTGGGAAATCAGGCGGCGTGCTCAGAAAGAGGCGGTGCCTTTCGACGGACGTCGAAAAATACCACAAGCCGTCTGTGACCCTAAGCGATGGGCTGGCCTCTCATAGACGGGCTGGCCGTCTGTCAAGGAAAAAAAATACTTTTTTGACTCAAAAATTCCCTGTTTTCTCCCCCTCTGCCTATGAAAGGTGAAAAGACTCATTTCTCGTGGAGCATGGGACTAAGACCTCCAAATCCAAACCATTTATACACGCTCGGATACTGATTTCATCATAGGGTAATCTCTGACCCCGACCGCTCCGGGACACGGTGCTTACAGGCTCTTTTCCCGTGCAGGTGGTAGGTTATTTTCGGATCGAGTTGCGCATCTGTAGGGTCAGCCACATAGGAGTTAGAAGTTTTTGTATTTTGTTCAATTTCTGTATTTCAGCTTTTGTATTCCTGCATTATGGTATTTGTAATTAAGCTTTCAGTTAATTCTCCGCTTAATGCTTCCGCTGAATGATCATATGTATGAATGTATATATGTTTCGGCTTTGTGCTCGGGTGTGTATGAATTAATGCGTGTCCAGTTGTGCTCCTCGAGGTAAGTTTTTAATTTCCTCGTGTTTTTGCATGAATATATGTTTTCGTTTAGCGCATGTGCATATGTATGTGAGTGAGTGTCGGTAGCGCACCCGCGTCCTTCCAACGGGGACGTAGGGGGTGCTACAGAATAAAATAAAATAGTTGAGTGGTTGTAATGAGAAATATCTTCATTAATGATATGTGTACAATTTTTTAGTTTAAGTAAGGATTATATTAAGAATATGTAGAAGTTAACTAAAATAAGTAGATTTCACGTGTTGTATCAATAGCAAGCCAGCAAAGGTATTTCATGTAAAATATAAGAAATTAAAGAGAGAAAAGGGGGAGAACAGAGGGGGAGATTGATTTTTCTTTTTCAATTTAGCTCCATGGGATGTTGTTATGTGTGTATCTTTGATATCAATAAACTGGAAATTATGAAGAAAAAAACAGTAGATAGAGGAATAAGAAAGAAGAAAGTTGTCTTTTATAGTCAAGTTTCAATGTTTGGAAGTATTGACTTCAACAGGTTTGGATTTTAGTTATGTGCATTTGTGTGTTTGCTGGTTTGGAAATTAATTGAAATTCATTTTAAGCTCATAATTGAAGGAAGATTACAGGTTTGGTGATGAAATGTTTAAATTCATGGTTATATGCCTCAATAGTGTAAATTGAATTGTACTCTTTTTTTTTTTTTTAATTTTATGGTATAGCTTATGTAATTTGGTCATAATTTAGTCTATAGTTGCATAAATGAGATGATACCAGTTTCTGGATAATCAAAAGAAATAGACCTTCAATTAGCAAGAAGGAATGAATGTATGATTTTACTTTTAAATCGTGTTAATTTGCTATGTGAGTCTGAAATGGAATCTTGTCAAGTTTAGAGAACAGTAGGTGTTCTAATGAACTTAATTTTTCTTCTTCAAGCTTAATTGATGAGATTTTTGTACTATGATAAATTTAAGAAGTATATAAGCATTTGTTGTAAAGGATGTGTGGCTTTAAAATGACATTTAATAAGTGAAATGTTTTAATCAAAAAGAACATCTTAATATGCAGAATTTGATGTCTGCTTTTGCCCAGTTACACGGCGGTCAGGAATCTATGCCGGCAGTGTAATCGTGTTCTGGGCAGAAAATAAAGAAGTTTGTTGATCCACACGGTGGTTAGGATTTTCTACCCACTGTGTGATGACCCTCACGGTGGGGAGAATGTCCTCCCCACCATGTAAAATGCTTTTGCCTTCTCTGTAATTTAAGTGTGTCATGCCACGTGGTGGTCAGGATTTCCTCACCACCGTGTGACTTCTGAAAATCAGAATTATATATATGAAGATATTAACCGAATTAATTTTGAATTGAACTGAAATGGTAATGATATCTATCTAACATTTCTAAATAATAATTAATGAGATAATATATCCATTTTATATGAATTTAAATGGAATAATGAAAAGAATTTAAAGTGACCGTGCTAGAATTCTTTATATTAATGTTATATTTTGATAGATTATGTAAGTTTAATGTATATTATATAAACATGTTAAATGAATATAAGCATATCAAGTAAGTTACTGTATTGGAATAAATGATATAAATATATTTATGTTGTAAAAGAATAATTGTAGACATGATTATAGTTGATTGTGTGGTAATTCGAATGGATACATAAACAAGCGTAGTGTAAAATGAAAGAGTGAGTGAAATCTTTATGTTAAGCCTGAATTGTATGGTCGTGGATAGATAGGCATGCCTATAAGGGATAGTGATTGCAGCTGCTAGTGATGACACTGCATAGTGGCTAGTGTTTTGATACTTGTATGGTATCTAGTGTATTGAGACTATCGTGTCTCTAGTGATTGATATTGTTTATTCAGTATCTGGTGTTTGATACCACTATTAGTATCTAGTGTTCCTGTTATCCACTCTAATGAGAATTCAGGCGATAAAAGACTTTTAATGGGATCAAAGCTATAAGTGCATGTTAGTGAAAATGATAGTGAATTATTGAATTGATAGTAAATGCGTGCATATCGAAATGAATTAATGTTATGAAGCATGTGTTTGGATTATATGTTTATATTATTGATATTATGCTATATGATCACCTGATTATATGTCAATAATAAGATGTAATGAAAGTAATGCATGTAGAACTACGTGGTTCTGATTCTCAAAATTTATTGGGATACGTAGGAAGCTTGGAATTTTAATTCAAAGTCTGAACCAAATCATTGAAAGTTATTAGTGTAAGCTTAGAGTAGCACACCCAATTCCTTTTAAGGCTTATGGGGGTGTTATATAACCTCCTAACTATGTTCACCCCTCGATGAAGGTAACCAATTATGGAGCCAAAGTATATCACTCATTACTTAAGATAACTTCAGTAAACTTAAGCCTGAGGATACTTACACCACTGCTATATAGAGATTCCTTACTGACATAGATTTAATATCCATGTGAGGATTCTTATGCCAGGTCTCTAATGCATCCACATGTTGGCTTTGATCATCTCCATGACCACAGTTATGAGAACCGCTGCTTGAACCTTTCAAGAAGCATAACATAAACTAGTTTATCAGTATTAACAATATCCTATCTTATTAATACTATGACTAGGGATATTTAAGTATTAACATATTTGAATGCAATAGGCATCTCACATCATGAGCTCTTTCATGATTGCCTTTGCACTGTGTTTATAATACCAAGGACTACTTTAAGATATAATATCAAACTACAGGTATTCATAACATAGCATTAATGAATGAATGTAGCCTTCTCATAAATAATAATGAGTTCATAGGCATAATAAAGTTTCCTAATCTACATGGGCTCTGAGGCATACTCCTACCAATCTCCCACTTGCATAAGAGCCAATCACTCATGTGTCTCAAGCACATACTATAAACATGGTGATCGTACTTGTTTTGGACTAATGCCTTAGTGAGAGCATCCGCCACATTATCATCTATGGGGATCCTTTCTATCTTTATATATTTTCTAACTATAATATCCCATATGAGATGGTTGCGTTTTACAATATGCATGGATCACTAATGATACCATGGTTCCTTTGCTTGTGCAATGGCCCCTTTGTTATCACAATACAAGGGAATTAGATCAATAATACTAGAGACCACTCCTAGTTCAGTAATGAACTTCTTGATCTATGTTGCCTCTCCTTAGCCGCCTCTAAAGCAGTAATATACTCAGCTTCTATATTAGAATCAATAGTCCCTTCTTGTTTGGAACCCTTCTAACTGACTGCTCCTTTTTCTATTACAAACAAAAAAACCCGACTGTGATTTACAGTCATCCTTGTCTGACTGAAAGCTGGCATAAGTATACCTACTTAGAAGTAGATTACCCTCTCCATATACCAAGAATATATCGTTAGTCCTTCTAAAGTACTTAAAGATATTCTTGATTGCACTCCAGTGTTCCTCTCCATATTGGATTGGAATCTGCTTGTGACACTTAAAGTAAATGCTACATCTAGACTTGTACATAACATAGCATACATGATAGAACCAATTACAAATGCATATGGCATTCTATTCATGTTCTTTTTATCTTCTTATGTTTTAGGACATATAAACTCAGAAAGGTGTTTCCTATGTACCATAGGTATAAACCCTTTCTTAGATAGATCTATATTGAAACTCTTTAATACTTTATCTATATATGCAGACTGTGGAAGACCTAGCAACCTATTGGATCTATCTCTATAAATCCTAATTCCAAGAACATAGGCTGTTCCTTCAAGGTCTTTTAGGGAGAATTGTTTGGATAACCAAATTTTCACAAACTAAAGAATAAAAATGTCATTTCCCATTATCACTATGTCATCCACATATAGAACAAAGAAAATGATTGCACACATAAGGTTCATCCTTATTCTATGAGAAACCAAAGTCTTTAATTATCTCATTGAAGTGGATGTTCTAGCTCCTAAATGCTTGCTTCAATCCATAAATGGATCTTTGAAGCTTGCATACCTTTTCACCATTCCCAGATGTGAACCCCTCAGGCTATTTCATATACACCTTCTCAATCAGATTTCCATTTAGGAAAGTTTTCTTCACATCCATTTGCCAAATTTCATAGTCAAAATAAGCATCAATGGCTAAAAGTATTCTAATGTACTTAAGCATCGCTACTGGAGAAAAAAGTTTCATTAAAGTCAATACCTTCTCTTTGAGGATAACGTTTAGCCACCAAATGAGCCTTATAGGTAACTACATTACCCTCCATGTTAGTTTTCTTCTTGAAGACCCATTTCTACCCTATGGGTTTTATCCCTTCAGGTGATTGAATCAAAGCCCATACTTTGTTCTCATACACGGAGTCCATTTCAGATTGTATAGCCTTAAGCCACAACTCACATTCTGAACTATTCATAACTTCTTGATAGCTTGTAGGCTCATTATCCTCTACTATAATTACATTATTATCTGAGTCCATGAGAAATTCATATCTTATTTGGATAGAACATATCTTGGTAGATTTTCTAAAAAATTATATATATTAAGGTTTAACTGTAATCACATCATTATGAGACTCAATCTCGAGTTCAACCGATTAATTTGCTTCAATTTGTACGTCTTGAACTTCACTAAGTTCAATTCCACTCCCATTGTCCTCTTCTAGAATGAATTCTCTTTCTAAGAAGACAACATGCCTTGAAACAAACACCTTTTATTCGAAGGGATGAATATCCAATTATTCTTTGTGGATATCTGTGACGCGCGCCGAACCAGCAAGGCCCTTATTGAACCCGCTTTTAGGATTCGAGGGATTGGTTCGCATCTTTTTTCATCTTGGGTTACATGAGACATTTTGGAATTCCCTACCCAATAGAACATTGGGAGGTTCATCTAATCCTATGAAACCTTTAGGCACCTTTGAGGTATTTTGGTGTCGCCACCCAATATACACGAAATTGGGAAAGGTTATCTAACCTCGGAGGTCTTAAACCAGAGAAGGTGTTCGTAACTTCACTTTTATTCATGCCTTAAGTTAAGTTTATAAATGAGTTTTTAACAAAACAAAATTCCATCTCTCATCTCACGCGATCATGTAATAAATTTAAAGCGCATTTCAATCACATCGGAAGGCGATAAAAAAAGGCATAAAATAAAGCAATAAATAAACTGCAAGAAAAATCTGGGACAAAACCATCCCCCAAAATAAAGAAAGCATAAATAAAATAAAAGGATAAACTTGTCCCAAAAATTACTTACAAGGGCCCAAAATGAATAAATAAATAACTGCATCACAAAAAGAAAAATAATAAAATGCATCATACATAAATCGGGATATTTATTGAATCTTTAGGAACATTGGTTCCTTTGATTAATCCTAAAAAAACTTGGAGAATTATTTTGGGCATTGATTGAGAAAATCGGGATGATTGATCCCATTTTATGAAAATCAATTCTCCATTTGAAAGTGAGATTTTATTGGTTGAAAATAGGACATTGGTCCATTTTATTAGAAAAATCCCAATTTTAATTATTGTAGAAAAACTTGAATTTTCGTAATAAAAATGGATCCAAAATACATTTTTACATGCAACATACTAAATAATAAAATAGGAAAAATACAATAAGTAAAAAAATGCAAACCAAACTTTGAAGGCTTTTAATCCTCGATCCTCCAACTCGCCCATGGGTAACACTCAAATAAAAAGGGACAAGTATTGCAACCAAAAAAGAAAAAAGAGAATTAGTTAGTAGTTAAATAAAATAAAATAAAAAATGAATTAAAAAATGAAATACATAAAATAAATAAAGAACCCAATTAAATTAAATGAATGCCATTAACAAATATTTTAATTAATCCAACCAAGTAAATAAATCAAATAAATAAAAGGATAAATGAAAGAATGAATAAAATAATGGTGTGGGCCAAGTAAGTTGGAATTATAGGAGAAAGTAATGCAAAATGGCCACTGTTCACGTTAATGCATGCATGAGGAATGAAAACAATTCAAACAATTTCATTTAGTTGGCAAAATAGGATTATTGGGTTAAAGATGCAAAATTAGCATGATTAAATTAATTATTTACGTGTTAAACACAATAAACATAAATATTTACATGGGAAAAAGATCAACAAAAATAAATTAATTAATTACATGTCAAAACAATACATGTTAAGAATAATAAGAAAAATAAGAAATCAATACATGTTAAGAATAATAAAAAAATCAAAGCATGTTAAGGAATTAAGACAAAATAAATTAATTGATTACATGTTAGAAATAAAAAAAATCATGGCAAAAGAAATTAATTGATTACATGTTAGAAATAAAATCAATAGAACAATATTTACATGAACAAAATAATAAAAAATAATAGAATAAGATAAAAAGAAAATAATTAATTCGGAACCCAGAAAATATACCCTCAGATTTGGATTCGATGAAATAATGATGATCTCCTTGGAAAATTCCTCTAATAGATGATTTAGCAATGAAATTAATTCCTTTTGTTTATGGAGAAAACAAAGAAATTAATTTGGATGCTTAAAAGATTGAAAATTGATTTGAAAGTGAAAATTAATTCCTTTTGTTTATGGAGAAAACAAAGAAATTAATTAGAGTGATGACGAATTGAAACTTCAATTTTCAATCTCAATTAATTCTTGTTAATGGAAAAAATAGAAGTCTGAAATTTTGAAGAAAAATCAAAGAAGAAGAAAAGAACCAGCTCTCAAAAATCTGATGTGAAAAATAATGGAGGCCCCTCTAGGTTTTCTCATCATTAAGAATATATAGGATGTAGAAAATTTTGCTCTAATTCAATTAGGGAAAGCAATTTTATTTTAACACAAATTCCTTTATTTTTGGGAATAAAATCAAGTTTTATTAATTAATTATCAAAAAGAATATTTTAGAATTTTATTTGGACTCAAAAACCTTGATTTAGGGAGAAAAAAATCGGAAAATAGCTGTTTCAAGCCATTTAGCGACGCCAGGGGGAGGGACACCTGTCGCTATTGAGCGATGGGTGTCGCATGCAGCGACGCTGCGCGATTCCGCATGTGGAGGCGCGCGGTGCGCGCGTCGCCTTTTCGCGCTCCCGCGAGCTGGGCGACAGCGCACCACTGCGCCCGACACTCGCGATCCGAATATTTTTTTTTTTTAAATTTTAGATTGACACTTTTTGAGATAAAATTAATACTTCCAAACTCATTTTTTATTTTCATTTTTTTTTAAATATGTTTTTTATTTTTTTTATTCTTTTATTCCTTAAAAAGCAAATTCTCACCAGAAAATCATCACTTCCAATATTTTTGCCTGCGAACGGGCATCTAATCATCATTGGGTAACCCTGATCTGGGCTTCCTCGGGACCCGGTGTTTACAGTTGCCCCCAATTTTGGGAAAACTAGTGCATGGATGCCTAGGTTAGCCCAAAACTCAGAGAAAGAAAAGAGAGACGTGTACCTGTGGCAGCTATCTTCCCGGTCTGAATGGAGTTTTTCGGGGTAGTTACCATCTGTCTGTTGACGTGTTAACCCTTGTTTCTGCGGCATCTAACCTGTACGGTGTCTAGCCTTTTGTTCGGTGTGTAACCTCAGTCGTTTCAGCATCTAACTTGTGTCGTGTCTAGCCTCAGTTGTTTTGGTATCTAACCGGTTGGTGTGGTGTCTAACCTTCCTCGTTGCGGCATCTAACCTGTGCGGTGTCTAGCCTTAGTCGGGTCAGTATCTAACCTTAAGGGTTGTTTCAGCATCAAACCTGTGCGGTGTCTAACCTTGGTCGGGTCGGCATCTAACCTGTGCGGTGTCTAGCCTTGGTCGTTTTGGCATCTAACCTGTTCGGTGTCTAGCCTCGGTCATTTCGGCATCTAACCTGTGCGGTGTGTCACACCCCAACCTATACCATAGAGACTTTTACCCCGAAGGAGGAAGAAGGGTCCCGATAGATAGGAGTGTCACACCCCCAAACCGATAGCACAACAACAATGCAGAGAAACACATAATAACGAGACAATATAAAGCTTATTAGAAGAGACACACAGCGATACTGAACAGGATAAAATTTTTCTTTCCATTTATATACATAGATAAAAATCTGTACATATTACAAAAGATTTCATATACAAAGGCCCAAAAGAATATTGTTCCAAATGGGCACACAAAATATTACATCTAATATAAAAGAAAGGAAAGCCTATACTACAAAACTTCGATCCCTAGTTGCGATGGCCTTCCTGATGCGGCAAGCCCTGACCGTGCTTACCAAAACCTTCCACACCTGCACAGATAAAACGCCCGTGCTAAGCGAAATCGCTTAGTGGGGAACAAAAAATGCGTAACCGCCACTCACAGTGGCGTTAACAGGTAAAGCACATGCTGATGACACATTCATAAGTTAGTATCACATAAAATAAATCTAAGTAATCAACATCATTCATATATCATAAGAAGTTTATCTCAACACATCATTATTCAAATTTCATACATGTTAAACACAAAATCACCTGCTCACTCAAAACCGTGGATAACGAGTACACATAGATACCCGAAGGCATCGGTATTAAATCACATCACATAGATGCTCGAAGGCATCAAGGCATACTTTTCATTCTTGTTCCACAATATTTTCACATAGAATCTTAGGTAAGATTCAACAAAAAGATCACTAAGATCCAATCGGGGGACCTGATCAGGGTCCAAATCATACACATGGCTGCAGCTACACATAACTCTATTAGGCATGCCTAACTATCCACTTATTTGGTTTGCAGGCTATGATCATCAAAGTTAAATCTATCATTGAGTTCATACAGAAATCATCCATTATTCAGAAACACTATATACCTTATCAAAACAAAGCATTAATTCAATGTCACTGTGTATACATAATCATTAATTCCACACTTAGACCTTATATTTAACAAATAAGCATTCATTACAAAAACAGGATAGGTCACAGTGGTAACCAAATTCATTGCCACCGTGACATACCAAAATCCAAATACAGAATGCAATGTTGAGGGAGGTCATGGTGGTAACTAAGTTCATTGCCACCGTGACATACCAAAGCCCTCAAAATAGAATGAAAATCTGAGGTAGGTCATGGTGGTAACCACATTCATTACCACCGTGACATACCAAAACCCTCAAAACAGAATGCAAATCTGAGGTAGGTCACCGTGGTAACCACATTCATTGCCACCGTGACATACCAAAACCCTCAAAACAGAATGCAAATCTGAGGTAGGTCACGGTGGTAACCACATTCATTGCCACCGTGACATACCAAAACCCCAGACAGAATGCAACCTTGACAGACCTCACGGTGGTAACCAAATCGGTTGCCACCGTGACCCATGCCTGGTTGCGACAATTTCCAGCAAAACTACTCTAAACCACACCCAAAAACACAACCCAACACTTCATCCATTCTTTCTCACTTACATCCTAATATACAAGTCAATTAACATGCTCAAATCAAACAATTACAGGATCAAACTTAAAATTCTCAAGAGCAATATTTCCTCTTAAAAGAATTTCATACAACAATCTTAAACTCAATACTTCACACTTGAAACAACTCACTTCAAATCAACATTAGTCACATCACACACATACAAATCCACTTACTATTGTTCATTAATTTCACAATAACACCAACATCATCAATACCCAGCAAAATGCACAAATCGTACAAACGTTCCCAAACCTGATCTCCTTCGCTCCTAGTCGTGAGCTCCGCTTCCACTAGCTTTTTCTTTCCCCTTAGATGTTCTAGGAAGCTCGTCTGAACCACAAATCAAACACAACCAGGTTTAATTCTAAGATACCACATAAATGAAAATTAAACCTAGAGAAGAGGAAGAGAAGAACCTAAGACACAACTCTCATATACTCACCCTTGAATTAAAAGACACAAACCCAGCTATAACAATCACCCAAGGAAGGAGGGAAGAGCAGAAATATGCAAGGAAGAAGAAGGAAAAGGAAAAAGAAGATAAAAATGGCGTGAGGGAGAGGAAGGCAACGGGAAGAGGAAGCAGAAGCAAAATGGTTTACAACTGTCCTCTCTCTCATTCACCCACTAATTCATCCTTATCTTCAAGCTATGTGTCACTCTCCCATAGGAAGTGATCCCACATGCATACCCTACTCCCATACTCTCACTTACACACAACTATCATCACTTATTCACACCCTACTACCCTATCCTTAAGCACACACTAGCACAACTCCTCTCCTCATACATCACTAACACAAACACACACTTACATAAATTAACATGCATGCAACATCACAAAGCACACAAGTACGCACACACTTATAAACATAGACAGGCACAAACAGACTCAGACAGGCTCAAACTACTAGGGCGGTTTGGGGTGTTACAATACCCCCCCACTTAACAGAATTCCGTCCTCGAAATTCTCACAGCTCCGAACAACTGAGGATACTGTAATCTTATAACTTCTTTCGCTTCCCACGTAGCTTCCTCCACACCGTGATACTGCCATAGGACTTTAACCAACGGTATCTGCTTATTTCGAAGCTGTCTGATTTCTCTATCCAAGATCCTTTTTGGCTCTTCATCATACGAAAGATCTGACTGAACCCGAATATCTTGTACTGATAACACATGAGAAGGGTCTGATCGATAACGACGAAGCATAGACACATGAAAGACATCATGCAATCTGGCTAACTCTATGGGTAAAGCTAACCGATACGCTACTGGACCCACTTTTCCTAAAATCTCATATGGTCCAATAAAGAGCGGGCTTAGCTTGCCTTTCTTTCCAAAACGAAGAACCTTTCGCCATGGTGACACTTTCAAGAATACCTTATCACCCACCTCATACTGGATATCTCTGCACTTCAGATTACCATAAAAACGCTGTCTATCTTTAGCTGCTTTCAGATTCTGCCGAATAACCCTTACTTTCTCTTCAGTATCTCTTACTATATCCGGACCTATCAGAGCCTTTTCTGATAGCTCAGTCCAACATACTGGTGTCCTGCACTTCCGCCCATACAAAACCTCATAAGGAGCCATACCAATACTCACCTGGTAACTGTTATTATATGCAAACTCCATCAAAGGCACATATCGATCCCAGCTTCCCGCGAACTCTAAAGCACAACCCCGAAGCATATCTTCTAAAACCTGGATAACTCTTTCCGATTGACCATCGGTCTGCGGATGGAATGCAGTACTGAAGTTTAACCGAGTTCCTAAAGCTGCCTGGAGTTCCTTCCAAAACTTGGATGTAAAATGGGGATCTCGATCAGATACAATGGATACCGGAATCCCGTGTAGTCTGACTATCTCATTCACATAAAGTTCCGCCAACTTGTCCATGGAGTAGTCCAACCGAACTGGCAAAAAGTGCACTGACTTGGATAATCGATCCACTATAACCCACACAGAATCGTGCTTACGCTGTATCAATTGCAAACCGGACACAAAATCCATCGTGATATCATCCCACTTCCATTGTGGAATGGGTAAGGGATGAAGTAATCCTGATGGTACTTGATGCTCGGTTTTCACTTGTTGACACGTAAGACACCCTGAAACAAACTCTGTTATGTCTCTTTTCATACCTGGCCACCAATAAAACTATTTCAGATCATGGTACATCTTGTCACCTCCCGGATGCATAGTGAAGACCGATGAATGAGCCTCTTGTACCAGCTTTTTCCTTAACTCGCCCACATCGGGTACACATAAACGGTCTCCATGCTTAAGCACTCCATCACCATCAACCTGGTACTCAGACTGCTTGCCATCTTTCACTGCTTAACATACCCGCTATAACACATGATCACCTAACTGTGCCTTCACAATCTCTTGCCTCAAACTTGGCTTAGCGCTAAGCCGAGCAACTAAAGCACCTTCAGAGTCAAACCTCCATTTACCACGACTAATAAGTAACGCAGACATAAATTTCCTGCTGAGGGCATCTGCCACCACATTAGCCTTGCCCGGATGGTAGTCAATGATGCAATCGTAATCTTTAAACAGCTCTAACCATCTTCGTTGTCTCAAGTTCAGCTCTTTTTGTGTTAACAAATACTTGAGACTCTTGTGGTCAGTAAAAATCCGGCATGTTTCCCCAAACAAATAATGCCGCCACACCTTAAGCGCAAATACTACCGCCGCTAACTCCAGATCATGGGTCGGGTAGTTCCGCTCATGAGGCTTCAACTGTCTCGACGTATAGGCCACAACTCTACCCTCTTGCATCAAGACACAACCCAAACCAATCCCGGAAGCATCACTATACATGATGTATTCCTTACCCGAAACCGGCTGTGTAAGCACAGGAGCCTTAACTAACATATCTTTCAGCTGATCAAAACTGACTTGACACTTTTCAGACCACACAAACTTAACTTCCTTCCGAAGTAGCCTGGTCAAAGGAGAGGCTAACACTGAAAATCCCTTAACAAAACGTCGATAGTAACCTGCCAAACCCAGAAAACTTCTTACCTCTGGCACACTCTTCGAAGGCATCCAATTAACAATTGCCTCAATCTTACTTGGATCAACTCATATACCTTCTTCTGAAACTACGTGCCCAAGAAAACCCACTTCTTTTAACCAAAACTCACATTTGCTGAACTTCGCATATAGCTGATGATCTCTTAGCATTTGCAATACTAATCGAAGATGCTCCTCATGTTCCTTTCTATCTCTTGAATACACCAAAATATCGTCGATGAACACTACAATAAACTTATCCAAATACGGTCGAAAAACTCTGTTCATCAAATCCGTAAAGGCTGCAGGCGCGTTGGTCAATCTAAAAGGCATCACTAAGAATTCATAATGGCCATAACGCGTTCGAAAAGCCGTCTTCGCCACATCTACCTCTTTTACCCTCAACTGATAATAACCCGATCTCAGGTCTATCTTGGAAAACACTCCAGCTCCTCGCAATTGATCAAAGAGATCCTCAATCCTCGGTAGGGGATACTTGTTCTTTACAGTCACCTTATTAATCTGTCTATAATTAATACACATCCATAACGTTCCATCTTTTTTCTTAACAAACAACACTGGGGCACCCCATGGTGACACACTAGGCCGAATAAACCCTTTGCCCAACAACTCCTGTAACTGACTTTTCAACTCTTTCAATTCCACCGGAGCCATCCGGTAAGGAGCCTTAGAAACTGGAGCTGTCCCTGGCACAATCTCTACTGACAGTTCAACCTCTCTTTCGGGAGGTAATCTCGGTAGTTCTTCCAAAAAAACATCCACAAAATCTCTGACCACAGGAATGTCCTGAATTTTCACTTGTCCTCTCCGAGAATCTAATACCAACGCTAAAAACGCTTCACATCCCTTTCTAACGAACCTTCTTGCTTTTACTGCCGAAATCACATTATGCAAAGAACTGCTCCCAATACCCTTCACAATCATAGGCGATTGATCCCTACCATTCAGAACCATCACTTTTCTATGACAATCCATAACAGCCCGATGCTTATCCAACCAATCCATACCCAGGATGACATCAAACTCATGGAACGGCTGGCAAATCAAATCCACAGCAAACTCTATACCCTGAATCTTTAAAGGACACGCCCGACATACCCGATCTACCATAACACTTTATCCCAATGGACTAGATACACAAATCTCATACCCTAACTTCTCCTCATTTCCCAAACTGTCCCATATCTTACCAAAACATACATAAGAATGGGTGGAACCCGGGTAAATCAAAACATAAACTTTAGAGTCTAACAAAGAGAACTTACCGGCAATCACTTCTGGAGCATTCTGTTCCTCTCGGGCCTTCATGGCATAAGCCCTCCCAGCTACCGGCACGGGACGATCCACTGTTTCTGAGGGCTCTCTATCTCGAGGCCGTCCACCACGACCCCTTCCTCTACCTCTATTACGGCTGCCTTGGGGTATGTTTGACCCAGCTCGACTAACTTCTTGTTGCCCCGAAGGATTCTCATACCGACTCGGACAATTCGCAAGGAAGTGGTCCGTGGAGCCACATCTGAAGCAACTTCCTGTTAAGCACCGACACTCGCCCCAATGTAGCTTATTACAATGGGCACATCGGGGAATACCTTCACCTCTACCAGCGCCCGATCCCCTAGAAGAGCCCTGTCTTCTCCCTCTTGAGGCTAGACTCACAGCAGACTCATCAATAAGGTTTCCTTGTGACTCCCTTGGTCTCTTTCCAAAAGAAGATCCACCCCTAGAAGACTTCCTCCTCTGAGCTTTCTCTCTCATGATGTTCTCTGAACGCTCCGCCCTCAAGGCTGCTTGAATCAACTGATAGTACCTAACATTTGGGGCCGATATCAGAGAAACTAACATCACCTTCAAGGACTCATTCAAGCCTAACTCGAAGTGCTGACATTTGAACTCATCGGTAAGAACCCTTGGCGGTGCATATTTGCTAAGCTTATTGAACTCATTCTCATACTCAGCCACTGACATCGTCCTTTGCTTAAGACTTAGAAACTGCGCCCACTTGGCGTCCTTGTATGCCTTAGTCACAAACCGATTCTGGAACTCGTTCTCAAAGAACTCCCAGGTCATAAGTTCAGGGATCTGAGGTTGACTGATCATTAACCTCCACCAATCATAAGCAGAGCCTTATAACAAGGACACTGCACATTCCACTTCTTGATCAGGTGGGCACTTAGTCTCCCTTAACACCCTTTTTATCTTTTCAATCCACATCTCCGCTTTATCGGACTCGTCCATGCCCCTACTAAAGAAATCCTCCACTCCATACTTTCTCAGTTTCTCAATAGGTGCTATCGGTGCCGTCACTCTTTCAAACATTCTAGCCATGTCTTGTGAGACCTCAAGCATCGCCTCTAATGGAACCATAGGCACTTCAGGTTGCCCTCTAGGGGGCTGAGCCGGACCCCCAACTGATGGATCTCGCTTAGGAGGATTCACACTCCCAGCTGAACCCTCCGGCGTCTCGTACGAGGACTCCATCACGCTACAAAACATAGACATAGGGCGCATCAGGCTAATGCAACTCTAACAGACTCACTAACATGCTTAGACCCAGAAACATCTAAACCAACAGCTCTGATACCACCAAATGTCACACCCCAACCTATACCATGGAGACTTCTACCCCGAAGGAGGAAGAAGGGTCCCGAAAGATAGGAGTGTCACACCCCCAAACCGATAGCACAGCAACAATGCAGAGAAACACAAAATAACGAGACAATATAAAGCTTATTAGAAGAGACACACAGCGATACTGAACAGGTTAAAATTTTTCTTTCCATTTATATACATAGATAAAAATCTGTACATATTGCAAAAGATTTCATATACAAAGGCCCAAAAGAATATTGTTCCAAATGGGCACACAAAATATTACATCTAATACAAAAGAAAGGAAAGCCTATACTACAAAACTTCGATCCCTAGTTGCGATGGCCTTCCTAATGCAGCACGCGACCGTACTTACCAAAACCTTCCACACCTGCACGGATAAAACACCCATGCTAAGCGAAATCGCTTAGTGGAGAACACAAAATGCATAACCGCCACTCACAGTGGCGTTAACAGGTAAAGCACATGCTGATGACACATTTATAAGTTAGTATCACATAAAATAAATCTAAGTAATCAACATCATTCATATATCATAAGAAGTTTATGTCAACACATCATTATTCAGACTTCATACATGTTAAACACAAAATCACCTGCTCACTCAAAACCGTGGATAACGAGTACACATAGATACCCGAAGGCATCAGTATTAAATCACATAACATAGACGCTCGAAGGCATCAAGGCATACTTTTCATTCTTGTTCCATAACATTTTCACATAGAATCTTAGGTAAGGGGGACCTGATCAGGGTCCAAATCGTACACATGGCTGCAGCTACACATAACTCTATTAGGCATGCCTAACTATCCACTTATTTGGTTTGCAGGCTATGATCATCAAAGTTAAATCTATCATTGAGTTCATACAGAAATCATCCATTATTCAGAAACACCATATACCTTATCAAAACAAAGCGTTAATTCAATGTCACTGTGTATACATAATCATTAATTCCACACTTAGACCTTACATTTAACAAATAAGCATTCATTATAAAAATAGGATAGGTCACGGTGGTAACCAAATTCATTGCCACCGTGATATACCAAAACCCCAAAACAGAATGCAATGTTGAGGGAGGTCACGGTGGTAACTAAGTTCATTGCCACCGTGACATACCAAAGCCCTCAAAACAGAATGCAAATCTGAGGTAGGTTACGGTGGTAACCACATTCATTGCCACCGTGACATACCAAAACCCTCAAAACAGAATGCAAATCTGAGGTAGGTCACGGTGGTAACCACATTCATTGCCACTGTGACATACCAAAACCCTCAAAACAGAATGCAAATCTGAGGTAGGTCACGGTGGTAAACACATTCATTGCCACTGTGACATACCAAAACCCCGGACAGAATGCAACCTTGACAGACCTCATGGTGGTAACCAAATCGGTTGCCACCGTGGCCCATGCCTAGTTGCGATAATTTCCAGCAAAACTACTCTAAACCACGCCCAAAAACACAACCCAGCACTTCATCCATTCTTTCTCACTTACATCCTAATATACAAGTCAATTAACATGCTCAAATCAAACAATTACAGGATCAAACTTAAAATTCTCAAGAGCAATATTTCCTCTTAAAAGAATTTCATACAATAATCTTAAACTCAATACTTCACACTTGAAAAAACTCACTTCAAATCAACATTAGTCACATCATACACATACAAATCCACTTACTATTGTTCATCAATTTCACAATAACACCAACATCATCAATACCCAGCAAAATGCACAAATCGTACAAACGTTCCCAAACCTGATCTCCTTCGCTCCTAGTCGTGAGCTCTGCTTCCACTAGCTTTTTCTTTCCCCTTAGATGTTCTAGGAAGCTCCTCTGAACCACAAATCAAACACAACCAGGTTTAATTCTAAGATACCATATAAATGAAAATTAAACCTAGAGAAGAGGAAGAGAAGAACCTAAGACACAACTCTCATATACTCACCCTTGAATTAAAAGACACAAACCCAGCTATAACAATCACCCAAGGAAGGAGGGAAGAGCAGAAATATGCAAGGAAGAAGAAGGAAAAGGAAAAAGGAGATGAAAATGGCGTGAGGGAGAGGAAGGTAACGGGAAGAGGAAGGAGAAGCAAAATGGTTTACAACTGTCCTCTCTCTCATTCACCCTCTAATTCATCCTTATCTTCAAGCCATGTGTCATTCTCCCATAGGAAGTGATCCCACATGCATACCCTATTCCCATACTCTCACTTACACACAACTATCATCACTTATTTACACCCTACTTCCCTATCCTTAAGCACACACTAGCACAACTCCTCTCCTCATACATCACTAACACAAACACACACTTACATAAATTAACATGCATGCAACATCACAAAGCACACAAGTACGCACACACTTATAAACATAGACAGGCACAAACAGACTCAGACAGGTTCAAACTACTAGGGCGGTTTTGTGGTGTTACACAGTGTCTAGCCTCAGTCGGATTGGCATCTAACCTATGCGGTTTTTAGCCTTGGTCGTTGCGGCATCTAACCTGTGCGGTGTCTAGCCTTGGTTATTTCGGCATCTAACCTGTGCGGTGTCTATCCTTGATCGTTGCAGCATCTAACCTGTGCGGTGTCTAGCCTCAGTCAGATTGGCATCTAACCTTTGCGGTGTCTAGCCTTTGTCGTTTTGGCATCTAACCTGTGCGGTGTCTAGCCTTGGTCGTTTTGACATCTAACCTTTGCGGTGTCTAGCCTCAGTCGGATTGGCATCTAACCTGTGCGGTGTCTAGCCTTGGTCGTTGCGGTATCTAACATGTTCGGTGTCTAGCCTTGGTCATTTTGGCATCTAACCTGTGCGGTGTCTAGCCTGATGGTATGGTGTCTAACATTCCTCGTTGCGGCATCTAACTTATGCGGTATCTAGCCTTAGTCGGGTCGATGTCTAACCTACAGAATTGTCTCTTAAGAGGACTTTGAAGAATTGATTGCCCCCAGAGAGGTCTTGGGTTAATTGCCTCTTGAGAGTTCTTTGGTTGGTTGTCTGGATTAACGCCTCTAAGAGGACTTCGGAGAATTTGCCTCTTAAGAGGATTTTGAAGGTTTGCCTCTTAAGAGGATCCTAGAATTGGCCCTTGGTAAACTTCATCTCGGTCTGATTGCTAAGCACGGGGTGAATACTTACATTGTGCCGAAGTCAACCTTAATTGGCTTTTGCGCGTGCAGTCTTTATTTAAACTTTTCCTGCAAAGTCATGTGCGCTGGAATACATGTGTGTATGTGAAAAGTTATATGTGAATGTTTGCAAGTGAACTGCATGACATGAAATGCATGCGAAAGTGAATAGGCTGAGTTTTGAGTGGTCAGGGGTCCACTGAAGGTACAGCTCGGCCATTCGCCTTGTTCGATGCCTCTCAGCGACCCGTGCACATCTCTGCCCCCTGGTCAAAGAGCAATCCCCAAGGCCTTAACTCGCGTCCTGAATTGTGCAATATTTGCTGGAAGGGGAAACATGTGGGCTGCCTTATCCCTCCATACACTGTTGGTCATTTATTAAAGGTAGTGCGTCTCTCGTGGATTTTCACACTAGCTTTTCTTAGCGGGAAATGCGTCCTTTTCGGATTTTCACATAACCCTGTGCCTAATTTTGGCCTGGAATGGACCCAACCCATTTCAACGGCTCTTTTTTTTTTTTAAGGACAGACTGCCTGTTCTCAGATTTTCACCCTGCCCTTTGGCCTGACTTTTGCTTAGAGAACCAGTCACGGTTTTCATCTCTAACGGCCTTCTTTTTTTTTTCTTGAGACTCTCCTGCCTTTCAGGTACAGGTACAAGGAAAGTTAAGGTTATTGACAGAACCACCTCCTAGGGTGATCGATGAATACTCACTAGTGCACCTTTTTTCTTAGACAGAGGACATATCGGTTCTCATGAAGGTTTTATATGGATAGCCACATTGGCAGATGGAGATATCAACTTTACGAGCCCCTGGCTATGTTTTGACTACATGACCTGGTATAGGTCTTCAGGATGTGTTCCCTTATGTGGGCTTCACAGGGCCTCCTTTTACATCACACCCCACTGCGTTCATCTGTTTGGAGGGTATCGGACTATTTTAACTCCGCCTCTGGCTTTCCATGGTGGGCCCTTAACTTTGGCATTCACTATTGGCTACCTACGGATTTTGGGCGCAGTTACCTTTGAGTACAACGATCCCGAAGGCTGAAGATTTAGATTTTAACGGCTCGTCAGAATACAAGAGATGGGTGACTAGCCCCGCTGTTGACAACAAGATTAGCTAGCTTAAACGTCTAACCGAATAAACATAGTTAAAAATAGATTTTGGATAATGACAATTTATTTTTACTTTTTGTAAAAGAACTAGACAATCACGAAAAGTGCAACTGAATCTTTTATTGCAAATTTATGGATATTTCTATATGATTTCAATACATATGATCATTTATTGACGAAAATTCAAAAACACAAAACCGCACTTAATCTTAGGATGGATTTTGCAAGCGTCAAACTCCTGTTATCAATCAGCCCTCTCGAGTTTTCATGATTGAACATTTTCTCTCAGCCCTTAATTTTTGCCCAGAGTGCATTTTTTCGGTTTTCACCCTGACAGGGCGCCCAATTTTAGCAAGTCCGCCTTTTTTCGGTTTTCGACCCGTAGGGCAAATTATTCTCTTCTTTTGATTTTAGTCTTAGCCATGAAACCTTTTTAATCTGTCAACATTGATCGGCTCCTTGAACTTGTTCCCATCACTGTCTGTTAAAATGGCCGCCCCTTTTGACAATAGCTTCTTTAACACAAATGGCCCTTCCCACGTTGGCCTAAATTTTCCCCGAATATCTGGTACCCGTGGTCTCATCTGTTTGAAAACCAGATCTCCTTCTTTTAGTGGATGCTTTCTAACCTTTTTTTCGAATGACCGAGTTAATCTCTTTTGGTAAACCTGGTTGTGATAGTAGGCTTGCAATCTATTCTCATCCAGCAAGTTCAACTGCAGTAATCTCTGCTGGGCCCATTCTGTTTCTGGAATTTTGGCTTCCATAACAACTCTAAAAGATTTGAACTCAATTTCAACTGGTAGAACCGCCTCTGATCCATACACTAAAGAAAATAGCATTGTGCCCGTCGATGTTCTGATGGTGGTTCTGTAACCCCATAGTGCAAAAGGTAACTTTTCTGCCCAGTCTTTGTAATTCTGCACCATCTTAGCCAAAATTTTCTTGACATTTTTGTTGGCTGCTTCAACTGCTCCATTGGCTTGAGGTCAGTAAGGGGAGGACTTATGGTGGTGTATCCCATACTTTTGCAGTACCCGTTTAGTTTCGGACAAGAATTGTACCCCATTGTCAGACATAATATGATGTGGGAGACCATATCTGCATATCAAATTCCATTCAATGAACTTAGCCATGTCCTTGGCATCGACCTTCTTAAAAGATTCTGCCTCGACCCATTTGGTAAAGTAATCGATGGCGACTATAATGAACCTATGCCCATTAGAGGCGTTAGGGCATATCTCCCCTATAATATCTATTCCCCAAGCTGCAAATGGCCATGGCGAGGATAGGTTATGTAATTTTGACACTGACACATGCCTCGAGTCTGCGTATTGTTGACACAGTTGACATTATTTTACATACTTTGAGCAATCTGCATCCATAGTGATCCAACAGAACCCTTGGCGCATGATTTTCTTTGCTAAGAATAAACCATTCATGTGAGTACCACAAATACCGGCATGGACTTCCTCCATAACCTTCCTAGCCTCCTGCCTGTCTCTTATAAAGCACACCATCTACACTGAGGAATTGGTTGGACAGCTTTCTAATCATCCTTCGATCCTTTTCAGAAGCTTCTTCTGGGAATACCGACCTCTCCAAGTAATTCTTAATGTTATAATACCAAGGTTTCCCATCAGTGGCTTCGACACCCATCACCTGTTCATACTCAAAGCAAGGCTTCTGTGAACTCAAAATCAACACGGGCTTCATAACCACTCCTTCCGGGTTATCCCACATGGACACCAGGGTTGCAAGTGCATCAGCTAACTGATTCTCCTCTCTAGGGACAAAATGGAAGGTACAAGTTTCAAACTAGCCGCTTAACATGCGAAGGTGCCTTAAGTATGGTACTAATCTTTCTTCTTTGACAGACCACTCTCCTCGAATCTGATGGATCACCAAAGATGAATCTCCAAAGACCTCCGCAGACTTTGCCCCCAAGGCCAAAAGAGCCTCCAATCCAAAGACACACGCTTCATACTTGGACTCATTGTTAGTGGCTTTATACCTCAACTTCTTAGCCAGTGGTAATTGTTCACCATCCGGAGTTATCAAAATGATCCCTACACCTGCCCCCTTACTATTAACTGCTCCGTCAAAATACATCTGCCATCCCTGAACTGCAATGGCCATAACATCCTCATCTGGGAAATTATACTCAACCTGTTCTCCTTTAATAGGGTGATTAGCTAGGAATTCAGCTACAACTCTCCCTTTAATGGTTTTCCTAGTGATGTATTCTACATCAAATTCTTGGAGCAGTATCAACCACCTACCCATCTTTCCAAGCAAAGAAGGTGCTTGCTGGAGGTATTTCAAAGGATTCTGTTTAGCAACTGCCTGAACCCTGAATGAGTGGGAATAGTGTCTCAATTTTTTTGAGGGCCAAATTACTGCCAAGCAAATCTTCTCTACTTCAACATATTTGGCTTCATATGGCAGGAATTTCTTGCTAAGGTAATAAACAGCGAACTCCACCCCAAATTCATCCTCCTGAGCCATCATGGCACCCACTGAACAGTCTTCTATTGCCAGGTACAGGATTAGTGGCTTGGCACGACATGGTGGTCTTAAGACTGGTGGATTCTGAAGATAATCCTTAATAGTATCAAAAGCTAATTGACAATCGCTATTCCACACCACCGGCTAATTCTTCCTGAGGAGCTTGAAGATGGGCTCACATATTGAAGCTAGTTTGGCAATAAATCGGCTGATGTACTGAAGCTTTCCCAGGAAACTCTTAACTTCTTTTTCTTTCTGGGGCACGAGCATCTCCCTAATTGCTCTGATCTTATCCGAGTCCACTTCAATTCCTCTTTGACTTACTACATGGCCTAATAGCTTACCCGAGGTAACACCAAAGATACACTTCTTAGGATTAAGGCACAGATTATACTTATCAATCCTTTGGAAGAACTTTTCCAAAGCCTCGAAGTGACCTTCCCTTGTAGCGGACTTAATCATCATATCATCTACATACACCTCCACTTCCTTGTGAATCAAGTCATTAAGAATCTTAGTAGCCATCCTTTGATAAGTCGAGCCAGCATTTTTTAGGCCAAACGGTATGACCCGATAAGCAAATGTACCCCATTCGGTGATAAAAGCTGTCTTAATCCGATCTACAATTCTGTTGAGGATTTAATTATATCCAGCATAACCGTCTGCAAAGCTGTACATCATGCTAGAAGCTGCACTATCTATTAAGACGTCGATATGGGGCAGAGGGAAATCATCTTTGGGACAGGCCTTATTCAAATCCCGATAATCCACACATACTTGAACCCTTCCATCCTTTTTAGCTACAAGAACTACATTAGCTAACCAGGTCGGGTATTGAACCTCAATCTGGAATTTGGCCTCAATCTGCTTATGCACTTCCTCTTTCACCTTCTGTGCCCACTCTGGCCTAAGTTTTCTGAGTTTTTGGTTGACGAGTTTGGACTCTGGATAAGTCAGAATTGCATGTTCAGTGATGTTTCTGTCAATTCCCGGCATGTCTTCATAGGTCCAGGCAAAGAATTTTTCATATTTTTTTAAAATTCTCTCAAATTTTAATCTCTCTTCAGGAGTTATGTTAGACGCAATCAAAATTTGCGTTGGGTTTTCCAAAGTCCCGAGATTAAATGGAGTTGTATTAGTTGAATTAATGTAAAAAATAAATGCATCATGTGTATGATCATGTGAATGAAATCATCAGAAACATCACACAAAGAAGCAAAATCATTCATCTCATTAATGAAATTAGAATTGCACACATTGTCATCATTAAAAAGTTCTGGAACAAAAAGAATATCTAAATAACTATGGTTTTCGAAGCAGACATTGTGGCTGACATGTCACTGTTGTCTTGACTTTGGGGTGGTTCTTTGACTACTTCTGGTGGAGCTTCTAGCTCGGATACTTCAACTTCCATTTTTTCCTTCCCTTTTACCCTGATGGCAAGCAACTTGTCAGTGTAAACTTCTTCTGGCTCACCCATATCTCTAATGGTGCTCTAGGTCATAACCTCTGCATCCCAAAAATCTTCAACTGACTTGATGGTCCCATCGGCCCAATCAAACACATCATTAAAAATTTCAAAGCCCGGGACGATCCGCCTATTGACAAACTGGGGCTCGGCCTCTCCATAATAAGCACAAATAGGTGTTGCTGGCATGAAACTTTTCAAAATATGAGGGATACCTGCTGACTCCTCTTTCCCTTTAACACTCGGACCTTTATAGCATAGGCCTTTTCGGTCCTTCTGACCGCTTATTGTGATAGGGGATTGTGGCCCTTGTGAGTTCTTACCTAGACCAGCTCCTGGAATAAAGTGCATTCTTTTCATCATATTTACCACTTGGGAACTACCCTCTAAACCATCTTCTTTATCAATCATCGACACATGGAAACCGTTGAAAGGCTGTTTGTCACACCCCATTTGCCCCCTAGTAGTATGAGCCTGTCTGTGTGAGCATGCATTTGCATGTGTTCGGCATATCATAAGGGTATTTTGGTAAAAATACATATTTTTAGGGTTTTATTAGCATATGGATATATGTTTGGCATTAGAGTGTGAATTAATTGGGAAATGATTGTATAGTGTGTGTGTTCATACCATTGTAGGGTGTGCATTAGTTGGGAGTGCATTGGGTGTGTGTAGTGCATGCTTGTTGGGTGTGAATGATTGATTCCCACCAATAGGGAGATGACATGTGTCTAGAGTTTTGGAAAGAAAGAGGAAAGAAAGAAGGGGAAGGGCAGAATTTACGTTTCCCTTCTTCCCCTCACTCTTCTTCTTCTTCTTCTTCTTCTTCATTTTTCTTCACTCTAAGAGCTCTTGTGTGGATTCAAATCTTTATTGGTGGAATTAATCATCTCTTTGCATCCTTTTTGGTAAGTGAATGTATTCTTTTCATTTTGTTTTCATCTCCTTCTTCTTCTTTGGGTTTAGATTTAACTTAGGGTTTATATTTTGGTTGTTCTTGGTGTGTTGATTGTTAGTTGATCCTCCTCGCGATCCTAAGGGCAAGGAAATTGCTGGGACTAGCGGAGCTAAGTGATTTGAAGCTTAGAATTTCAGGTTTGGGATTTTGTTTGAGAAGTTTGTTTGATTTTGAGTTTATTGTAATTTTTAGGGTTTGTGTTCTTGAAGGAATTGATTATGTTTATGCATGATTTGCTGGTGTTATTTTGATATTATAATTATGGGTTTTGTTTTATAATGATTTGTAATGCATGATATTTGAGTTTGAAGTAAGATTTGAGGATGGGTTGCTGTGTTTTTGGATTTCTGGGTTTGAATTTAACTGACAGTAGGTGTTTTACGAAGAAAATCGTGTTTTCTGTTCTTCCTGGTGGTCGTCCGACTCGTGCTTCTCAGCACGAGTCGTGCTGCTGCGAGCTCCTATCCGTGTCGTGCTGTGGAGCACGACTGAAGAGGAACAAGCATGGACACGAGTCGTGTCCCTCAGCACGACTCGTGCTCATGCAGCTCCTCTGCATGTCGTGCTGGAGAGCACGAGCAGGATGCCATAGACACGAGTCGTGTCCCTTAGCACGACTCGTGTCCGTGGCTCCTTTATTGTGAAACCAGTTTTCTCTAAATGTGTTTTTAAGGTATTTTCATGGTTTTTCCGTATTTTTCATGGTTTTTTCATACTGTATGTTATACGAACTTGTGTATATGCCTGTTATTGTATTTATTTCGTATGATAAATTATATACTGTGATTTGAAATAGAATTTGGGTTATGCATGTTTTATTTATGATTCATTGATATGAATGTGAGTATTATTATGAGATTACACTTGAAAACATAATTTGAATGATGCATAACCTGCTAGAGTCAAGTAAGGAGATAGTTAGGCATGCCTAATAGAGTCTTTTAGCTGCAGCTCTCAGTTCAGTTCGGACCCCGATCAGGTCCCCGTTAGGTTCCTCGCGAACCCCTCAGTATTTGGATCTTGTTTAAGATCCCCTCAGTAAAAATATTGTGTTTTTGATAAAAAAAATGAAATGACTTTTGATTTGTACCTGTGAGGTACCCTTAGTAATCGATTTGTACCCGTAAGGTACCCTCAGTTCACTCGTTATCCACTACCTCGAGTCAGCAGGTGTTCGATTGGTTTGCTCTGCTCTGATTTGACTATATAAATGTGATATCTGAATGAGTATAAGGATGGGATGTATGTTTGATTATCTTGGAATGGACATGAATTTGAGATGCAGAATGTATGGCTTTAAATTGTAAGCATGTTTATATGGTTATGTTATAACTATTGCATTTGCCATTGTGAATGTGTTATGCCTTGACAACCATTGTGAATGGCCGTCCATATTTTATGTGTGTTTCCCCACTAAGCGTTTATCGCTTAGCACGGTGTTTTTACCCGTGCAGGTGCGAAAGGAGTTTTGCTTTGAGAGAGTCACCGCCGTCAAGCCAACACAAAAGGTTTTAGTGTAGGGCTTAGCTTTTGTAATCGTTGATGATTCTTTTTCTATAGAACTCTCTTGTATCAGTTTTGTTATAGCTTCCGCTTTTGTACTTATATTTTGGTTATGTAATATCTTTTGTTTCAGCTAGTTGATCAGAACATTATTGTAATGGTTTTGTTATATTAATGTATGATCAGCTTTCGCTTCTGTTTCCTTAAAGTTTTTATTTATCCCGTATTTCGGTATGTATGTCATGAATGAATGTATGATTTGCTTTGTATCTGTTTGGTGGCACCTTGACTCATACGGCATCTCACTTCTTATCGGATGGGATCGCCTATGTATGGGTAGGGGGTGTTACACTGTTTAGAGATTTCTAGTGTGGAAACCTGATTTTCTCTAGCAGCTCTGATAGTTACCACTTCTCCCTCATGCGGTATTTTGATCACCTGATGAAGGGTGGATGGCACTCCCCCCAATTTGTGAAACCAAGGCCTTCTAAGTAAAACTGAGAAGTTGGCCGGGATTGATAAGACCACGAACTCCGCTTCCGTTTCAATGGGCCCAGTTTTAACCATAGCTTTAAAAGTCCCCGAAGCCTGTCTACGAGAGTTGTCATAAGCTGTAATGGTTAAATCAGACCCGCTCAGCATGTCTTTATTCAACCCAAAAGCTGGGAGTGCGACCAAAGGACATACATTTATCGAAGAACCGTCCTCAACCATCACACAAGCGGTGTGCTTGCCATTAATCTGTGCTCTGATGTACAACGGGCGATTGTGCTTACGGCCTTCCTCAAGTAAATCCGCATCCGAATAAACTAGATTTTCCCCTGAACCTCCTTTAACCAGTTCCAACAGCTCAGATGGTGAGATAGTGGTGGCCACGATGGACTCGCATAAGGCCTCTACTAACTTCTACCTATTTAATGGGGATTGTCTCAGAAAGTCCCAAATGGATATCTGAGCTGCTGTCTTTTTCAACTGTTTCACCAGCCCATTTTCCTCAGGCTCTTTTTTAGCATGTGTAGTCGCTGAATCTTGAGGCCTTTCCACCTCCGAAACTACTCTGCCACTTCTAGTCACTGCCCCAACCTTTTTCTTTTCCTCATCTTCTGAATCCCAAGGATTCACAAGTTCTTGACTTTCGTCACTTTCATCTCCACTCTCACTAGTGGACCAACAGTCTATTATCGCCACGGGAACCCCTTCTTCACTCGTTTTACGGGTGATAGCGACATACTGATTACCATATAGATCTTGCAACACATACCGTTCGGGCAAGCTAGACCCGATCATATACACTGGCGGAGGAACTGCATGATTACCGGACTTTTTCATCTTCTCTCTCTTTTTTGGATCTGTAATCTGCTTATTGTCAATGAGGTCTTGGATTTTATTTCTCAAGGTTCTGCAGTAGTTAGTCAGATGGCCTGTGTACTGATGATAAGCACAAAACTGATCATTCCTATATCCCGGTTGGCCCTGGTTCTTAGCTAGGCTTAGCTCCAAAGGTCTCAACTGCCCCTCCTTCGTCAATCTTTCCAAAACCCAAAATAGGGGACGGCCCAAATTCGAGTAGTACCTCTGGCCCTGATTGGATTCTGTTGCCGAGACCTCAGCTGTTCTGCCGCTGCCACTCTTATTACTGCTACTACTCCCAGTGCCAGCTGATCTATTCCCTAATTGGTTCTCGAAATTCTTCTTGACAAAACTCTCTTGGCTCACCTTCTTTGCCAAATACTCCCCTTCTGCTTCGATGGCTATATCCTTTAAAGATTCCCAATCTCGGAGCCCCTTCATCTTTAATCCATCCCTTAGATACGGACTCGCATTCCGGATGAATAGCCGAATCTGCTCTTGAGTATCCAGCTTTCTTCTCATTTCCATCACCCAATTTCTCCACCAGGTAAGATACTCGTGGAATAATTCATTGGGTTTCTGTTGAAGTAACTCTAAATCTTTCAGCGTAACCTCCATACGGGTGCTACAGTCATATTGTTTAAGAAACTCCTTAGTTAACAGGTCCCAGTCTTCTATTGCCCTCCTATCCAAGCCATGGTACCAGTCTATGGCAGGTCCAGTCAAACTGAGGCAGAAATATTCCACCTTCTGTATCTTAGTGAGCATAGTCCCTTTCATCACAAGGGTATACTGCTTGATGTGGGCAGATGGATCTGAGGTGCCATAAAATTTGGCCAGCTCGGGCATCTTAAATCTCTGAGGAAGTATCTCATTGTCATCCAAATCTCTATCCTCTGGGCTTATCCCCCTTCCTGCAGATAACAAACGAGCCATTGCCTCAACCTTCTCCTCTATCTTTTTCAGAGCAGCATCTTCTTTAGGGGGTCTAGTTTTTACTGACATAAATTCTTTGTGCTCATCCTCCACAAAGTCTTCCTCAGGCCTATGCTTCCCTGTTCTTCTAGGCTCAATGTTTGCAAGAACCCTGGGGTCCGTAGCAGGGGGTGGTTCCATAACTGCTGCCGGAGGTGCCTCCCTGATAGGAATATGTCCAGCTTATTCGTCGACAGGAGTGGCAAGTTGTTGGCCAGCTGGCTATGCTAGAGCAGCAGTTAAGTTACCCATCATCGCCATTATCCTATGCTCAAACTCTTTAAACCTGCGCTCCATTTCTTGGGCCCTTCGGTCCATTTCTTCGGTGACCATAGCCCGGGTGGCATTCGCTTCTTGCTTGGCCATATCTAATGATAACTCTGAAGACAAGGATTTTGTGCTATCTGAAAGCGACTCCGAACCCCAATATGTGACTCGCTCTATTGAATTGAAGAACAGGTTTCTCCTTACCAGTCGGCCGTCTGGACCCCTAGACCACTAATTCGTACCTATGATGGCTTAAAGGTAGAGGGGTTAGAATGATACATGTGATGCATGGAAAAATGCATGATGAAATGTATATGTGAAACATTGTATATGCAAGATGGAATGCACACACCCCAAAATGCGTATGCTTTTAGGTGCATAAACGATATGTAATGCATGACTGTGTCGAAAGATCAAGAAATTATAATGATACATTTGATGCATGAAAAGAATTACACACCGAATGATAATGTACTTATGAAAGCCATATGCATCGAACACAATGTACACATGCAAAATAACGTGTATGTGTTTTTCTTTCTTCTCTTTCTTTTTTTTTTCATTTTTTCTTTGTTTTTTTTTTAAATTATGTGTACAGAATAAAGCGTATTCACAAGAAATAAAATTATATTTTAGCATGCATGAATGATACATGTGATGGATGATCGTATGTTATGCGACATTTACATCCACATGCAAGCAGATAGACCTTTCCAACCTTATTACTCCCACACATGAGGTCGTGCAGTCTCTCCCCTAGGCGGGCTTAGCCCATGGGTCAACGGGAAACTCGATGGGCACGTATGGTGCATAGTGATATACCAGCAGCATAACACTCTTAATGTAAAAGCGCATGCATATGGGTTTTGGCCATTATATATTTGGACCATTCAAACAGACTAAACATGGGCCCACCGGGGCATGAAAGCCTTTGATGAGTGTCCAATTAATATGTTTGAAGTGGTTTAATATATAAGGGCCCACGTAGCAAGCATCGTATTAAGGAGCATACTACCTAGTGGAAGTTTTTATTGCCATTACATGAGCTTTAGTCATGGGTAGTGTTATTTTGGGGCTACCCAAGCATGGTCCCTGCCGACAGGTCTAGCTCATCACGAGTGTTACGACCGATCGGGTCACCATTTGATATACCTTGATACGTCCCTATATTGAGTGAACGTAGGGTTGTGCTTCGGGAATGCACCGGGGTAAAATAAGGGACCAACTAGCATAGTTCTAAGGCTCTAATGGATGAAATGCAATTTCGAAGAGAAATGAAATTTTGATTTGTTAATAACTCAATTATAAGTTTAACTTAATGCACTTTCGAAGCAAAGTTTCGATCATCCCCAGTGAAGTCGCCACTGTGACGCACACCGGACCAGCAAGGCCCTCATTGAACCCGCTTTTAGGATTCAAGGGATTGGTTCGCGTCTTTTTTGATCTTAGGTTACACGAGACATTTTGGAATTCCCTACCCAATAGAACATTGGGAGGTTCATCTAATCCCATGAAACCTTTAGACACCTTTGAGGTATTTTGGAGTCGCCACCCAGTTTACACGAAATTGGGAACGGTCATCTAACCTCGAGGGTCTTAAACCAGAGAAGGTGTTCGGAACTTCACTTTTATTCATGCCTTAAGTTAAGTTTATAAATGAGTTTTTAACAAAATGAAATTCCATCTCTTATCTCACGCGATCATGCAATAAATTTAAAGCACATTTCAATCACATCGGAAAGCGATAAAAAAGGTATAAAATAAAGCAATAAATAAACTACAAGAAAAATCTGGTACAAACCAATCCCCCAAAATAAAGAAAACATAAATAAAATAAAAGGATAAACTTGCCCCAAAAATTAATTACAAGGGCCCAAAATGAATAAATAAATAACTGCATCACAAAAAGAAAAATGATAAAATGCATCATACATAAATCGGGATATTTATTGAATCTTTAGGAACATTGGTTCCTTTGATTAATCCTAAAAAAACTTGGAGAATTATTTTGGACATTGATTGAGAAAACCGGGATGAGTGATCCCATTTTATGAAAATCAATTCCCATTTGAAAGTGAGATTTTATTGATTGAAAATAGGACATTGGTCCATTTTATTAGAAAAATCCCAATTTTAATTATTGTAGAAAAACCTGAATTTTCATAATAAAAATGGATCCAAAATACATTTTTACATGCAACATACTAAATAATAAAATAGGAAAAATACAACAATTAAAAAAATACAAACCAAACTTTGAAGGCTTTTAATCCTCGATCCTCCAATTCGCCCATGGGTAACACTCAAATAGAAAAGGACAAGTATTGCAACCAAAAAAGAAAAAAGAGAATTAAAGTTAGTAGTTAAATAAAATAAATAAAATAAAATAAAAAATGAATTAAAAAATGAAATACATAAAATAAATAAAGAACCCAATTAAATTAAATGAATGCCATTAACAAATATTTTAATTAATCCAACCAAGTAAATAAATCAAATAAATAAAAGGATAAATGAGAGAATGAATAAAATAATGATGTGTGGGCTAAGTAAGTTGGAATTATAGGAGAAAGTAATGCAAAATGGCCACTGTTCACGTGAATGCATGCATGAGGAATGAAAACAATTCAAAAAATTTCATTTAGTTGGCAAAATAGGATTATTTGGTTAAAGATGCAAAATTAGCATGATTAAATTAATTATTTACATGTTAAACACAATAAACATAAATATTTACATGGGAAAAACATCAAAAAAAATAAATTAATTAATTACATGTCAAAACAATACATGTTAAGAATAATAAGAAAAATAAAAATCAAGACATGTTAAGAATAATGATAGGTGCTAAATTGAACTATAATTTAGTATTTATTTTGTGTGAGTTTGTGTAATTAATTATGTAATTATGTGTATAATTTGATGTGATATATTAGTTTATGATTATTTGTATCAGTGAGAATGTTTATGCTGTTATATGTGTTTTTAGGTAAAAAAATGAAGAAAAGAGGTAGAGCAAAGAAGAGGATCACGAGAAGAGGAGCAAGATCACGCCTCATACTTGAGGTCACGCCGTGACCAAAGGTCACGTGACGTGACTTGATAAGAAGAAGAAGAGGAAGGAGCAGAGAAGAGAAGCGCTGCGAGAGAAGAAGACACGCCGTGACCAGGGATCACGTGACGTGATGCCACAGAGAGGCTAGGAAAGGAAGGGAAAAGAGAAGAGAAGAGAAAGGAGAGGAGAAGAGGCGAGACGTGAGCGCCAGTCACGTCACACGCGAAGAAGACACGCCGTGATGGGGAGTCACGCGACGTGACTGGCCAGAGAGGGAAGCGAAAACCGGGAGAAAGAAGGAAGAAAGAAAATGGGCAAGCGCGTTCTGTCGCGATCGCGACACCGTTGCGAGCGCGACAGAGGCGACCGTTGGACGGTTTTGGGCCAAAAATCACATGAAAAGTCACCATCTTTCACCCAAAGTTGCAATTATTCCCAAGGGACATCTTCAAGGGACACAAGCTTTCAATTATATTCTATAAATATGTAGTTTAACTGTAAATTTAGGGAGACAATAATATTGGATGAATTTTTTAGTTAAGGAATTTTCTGTATTTTGTAAATAGTTTTTCTTTAGTTAATTTTTCTTATTTAGTTCCATGTCTTGAAGAAGAAGATCAAGGAGAGGAAAACTTATTTCAAGAGATTTAGAAAAGGGTTGAAGAACTTCTATCTTATTCTCTTATTTCTAATTCTTCTCCAATATTTTTATGAATATCATTTTAATGAATTTGTATGTTATGATTATTTCTATTTCTATCTATTTTCATAGTCTTTCATTGTAGATTCTCTATTAATATCTTTTGCATGATCTTTACAAGTTAAAGTAATTCGAGAGTTTGCTTTATCTGACATTTAATAGAGATTCATTATCAAGGTATATTTGAGAGATTGGTATATTGAGATAATTGCTATAGGTTAGTGTTTATTCTTAAAATATGTAATTAGAAACCTCTAATTCATTAATGAAAGTTGTGAGTTAGAATTTTAATTATATGTTTTAGGCATTTTAATTCATGTCGAGAGAGTGAGTTAAAAGTTTATTCTAACTTGGCTTGCAATAAAAGATGAAAGATGTTAATTTAAATGATGGAATCAAGTTCATTGTTTTTAATTCTTCATGATTTATTTTATCTTCTTTTGACTATCATTAACTAGGTTTAATTAGTTTACATGTTAGATTAGATTAAAACCAGCTCTACCATTAATTAATTGTTGTAAACAAGATTAAAATCAATTAGTAATAGTGTGTAACACGTTCCCTGTGGGATCGATATCTAAAGTACTATTGCGGTACACCGTATACTTGCGGTATGTTGCATCATTAGAAAATGCACAACAAGTTTTTGGCGCCGTTGCCGGGGAACGGTTGTTTGCCATTATGAAAATTGATTTATGATTTTGGATTACAATATTTTGTTTTGTTTTAATTTGGTTGTATGTTAAATTAATTTTGTGTTTTGTTTTTACAGGATTTTGAAAGTTTATGCCTAGTACAAGAAGTTCTTTAGAAGAGCTTGAGCCTTTAAATCCTGAAATTGAGAGGTTTTTATTGAGTAATCGAAAATCAAATAAAAAGAAGAATAAAAATAGGAGATCAATTATCATGGCTGATGAAAATCCACCAAGATTGATGGACTTTGCCACACCTGCTTTGAGTGGTGCTCAACAAGGAGTGGTAAGACCAACGGTAAATGCCAATCAATTTGAAATTAAGCCTTCATTGTTACAAATGATTCAAAATAGTATACAATTTTATGGTTTGGCAAATGAGGATCCAAATGCTCATTTGGCCAATTTTCTTGAAATATGTGATACCTTTAAGATAAATGGGGTTTCAAATGATGCAATCAAGCTTAGGCTTTTTCCATTCACATTGAAGGATAAAGCAAAGGCTTGGTTGAATTCATTGACAAGGGGTTCTATAACTACTTGGGACCAATTGGCCCAAGCATTTTTATCAAAATATTTTCCCTTGGCCAAAACCGCAAAAATCATAAAGGATATCACCACATTTGTTCAAAATGATAATGAATCATTATATGAGGCTTGGTAAAGATTCAAAGAATTGCAAAGGATGTGTCCACATCATAATTTGCCAAGAGAGTTGTTGATGCAAACATTCTATAATGGTGTAAATCCAACTACAAGAGGTACTATTGATGCTGCTGCTGGTGGATCTTTAATGAGAAAAACAATTGATGCAGCATATGAGCTTTTGGAAGAAATGGCAATGAATAACTGTATGTGGCCTCCTGAAAGAGTAAGAGAGTATAATAATTCTAATGTTAGGGGGATACATTCAGTTGACTCTATGGTTGCATTACAAGCTCAAGTTGAGGCTTTAACTCATAGAGTTAATAGTCTAGGCATGGGAGGTAATTCATCAAATACATGTAATGTGTGTGGTCAAAATGGGCATGATAGTGGAAACTGCACTTTAGGCATAGCTAATAAAGAGCAAGTTAATTTTCTTCAGAGCCAAAGTCGTGGAAATCCTTATTCTAATACCTATAATTCTGGTTGGAGAAACCATCCTAACCTTTCATGGGGGAATAATAATGTTAATAACCAAAATAGGGGAGTAGGATATCAACAACCACAAGATAGGTTTGGTGCTTTTGAAGGAAAACTTGATAAGTTTATTGAGGAAATTAATTATAAGATGAATTTTCAAGATGAAAGCCAAAAGAAACTTGAGGCAAAAATTGAACAAATCACTAAAAATCATGCAGCCTCTATTCATAATCTTGAGGTTCAAATAGGCCAACTTGCAAATTCTTTACCTTCTAGAAATTTAGGATGTCTTCCAAGCAATACTGAGGAGAATCCTAGGGAGCATATTAAGCCATAATTTATTTAGTTCTTTTTATTTAGGTTACTTAGTTATATTGTTTTTATTTATGTTTTGTACTTTGTTTTTAAATTTGTTTATATAGTTTTATTATTTTTTTTTATGCTACTAATATATTTGTTTTATTTCACAGCTAATTTAGTAAGATTAGATTTGTTTGATAAATATATAAAAAATAAATAAAAAAAAAGAAGCAAAGAAAAATATAAAAAAAATAAAATTTGTGCAGCCGTTGCTTCTGTCGCGATCGCGTCAAGTATCGCGATCGCGACAGAAGGCGATGAAGCAAAAACAAGCGAGAAATTTCTGCAGGGCGCACGACGTGATGTACTTCACGTGACGTGCTGATCTGCGGAGTGGACTTCGCCCAGGTAAGTGCAGAGTGTCACGGCGTGACATTGCCTCACGTCGCGAGATGAGAGGGACTTTGCGCAGGTAAGCAGGAAGCGTCACGCGACGTGACGTTGGTTCACGCCGTGATGGTGTTTTGCCATTCAGGGGTATATCAGGTAAGCTTTAAATTCTTTCTTTTCTTTTCTTTTATTTTCTGATTTTACTTATTATTTGGTTTTATTTTCTTTTCTTTTCTGATTTACATTACTTTAATTAAACATTTAAGCTTTTAAACACAAGAATAGAATAAAAATTTTAAAAGCGGGAACTCTAATTTTTTTAAAACCCTAACGTCGTGACTTTTCCTCTTCTATTTCATTTCACTGTTCTTTTTCTTTCTCTAACACAGGTCACGCCACTTTTCCTATTTCGTTTCTTCTTCAACCTTTCCTCTTCTGTTTCTTTTCGTTTTTCTAGTTTTAAATTCCATCATTCTATATTTGTCTCTCTTCTATCTTTTACATACCAGCACCCTATTTCTTCTCTTTTCGGGATTTTCACTTGAATTGCAGGTTTGTTAGTTTATTTTCATTTTTCTTTTCTTCTTTACCTAGCACATTACATTTCGGCATTTTTCTTCAATAACAGAGTTGCATTTTGCTATAAGTTTATTATCTGTTTCATATCTGTTTCTATTTCTTTTTCTTCTGTCTATTTGCATTTTCCTTTGGTGTATTTCGGTTGCATATATGTATAACTAAATCACATTTCATTTGTAATTTTTCTCTGTTTACATTACTTTTTCTTTATTCTTTTCTGTTTTCCTTTAGTGTGTTTGTTTTTGTTAATTTCTTTCATTTGTGTTCAGTTTACTTCTCTATATTTTTCATTCTTGTTTACTCAACACAAGCAAAAATGGTGAGGACAAAGAACCCAACTGTTTTTCGAACTGACCAAGAAGAGCAGGAAGCTACAGAGGAAGTGAATATTGCTGCTCACTATGGTGCTCTATTTCCCATTTTCTCTGTAGATGAAGGTAGTAGGTATTTACTACTTCGTAATAGGCATTTGATGCACTATAAGTTTTTTCCTGACTCTTTACTTAATCAAATTGGTATGTTAGAAGTAGTTAATGACATGTTAAGGGTATGTGGGTTGTTTAAATTTGCTTCTATGCATGCAAATGTGCGTCCTGATTTAATTTTAGAATTCTATACCACATTAAAAAAGAATGATGATAACGAGAATTGGTTAGATTTTAGGATGGCTGGTATACCTTATACTTTAACCTATTTTATGATGAATAGGATATTTAGATTTTCTCAAGCTGGGTTAACCGAGCCACCTAAATCTTTTAAGCCTCATGAATTTTGGACATTTTTGACTGATTTGCAAACTCGTTATAGAGCTAGGGATGCTAAATCCATGTTTATTAAAGATTTAAGATATTGGATTTTGCATAGGATTTTAGCTTCTTTGGTTTTTAATAGGTCCGAATTCAATAGAGTTTCATATAATGAATTGTTTTTGATGTGGTGTGTACATAAACGCAAGGACGTATGTTGGCCTTTTTGGATAGTAAGTCAATTGTTGCAATGTGTACATAAGCATGATTCGCCTTTAACACATGGGCATGTTATTTCTAGTATTGCAACTAATTTAAATGTTGATCTTGATGCTTATTATAGAGTTTTTCCTTGCCATTATTTTAATAAAACTATGTTAGTTCGTGGAGAGGTTGTTGGCAATAATTTTCAAGAAATTCCGGCACGTGCTCGATCATGTTGGAGGGATATTGCTGGAAATGCTGCGCCACAAGTTGAGGAACAAGAAGAAGAAGGAGAGGAGGAGGCAAGTGAAGATGAAGTAATGCCTAATATTCCAGCTGCTGCTCCTGAAGTTGGTTCATCTAGTCATAACATCCCAATGATGTTATCTGATATGCAAGCACAACTTTCTTCTATTGAGAGACGTCAAAGAAGGTTGGAATACAAGTTTGATAACTTCATGACACAAGCTGGATTTGTGGTTCCTTCACCTCCACCTTCACCATGATAGGGGAGTTTTCTTTTTATTCATTTCATTTATTTCTTTTTACTTATTTTTGTGTGTCGTTCCTACACATTGAGGACAATGTTGGTTCTAAGTGTGGGGGAGTGACTGTGTTATGTGTTGTGATGTTTGTGATTGTGTTTTTGAGTTTGTATATGTATTATTTATGTCAATTGCATGATTGTTTTTGTTTATGTGTTTTTATATTTCAATTAGGCTTTTAAGTAAACTTTATTATAAAGCATTGTTTATTTGGTATATTGTATAGGTTGTTAAGTCATTTATCTTTGATACTCATTTTTTATCAGTTTTTCAAAAATTTTTAGCATGTATTTTAAGTTTTTCAAGTTATTTGGTTTTACTTATTTCAACATTATAGATTATTTAGTCTTTCTAACTAACCATGTTTTTAAAGTTAGAATTTACTCATTTAGTTTATAATTTTCAATTTCTAGTTGTTTAAGGAAACTATAGCCATAATACTTGCCCTTATTTCTTTTCAATAATGGATGAGGACTTGAAAAAATAAAAAGAAAAGTTAAAAGTGGGATGGAGCATAAAATGCACCCACTAAAGTCATAAAAAAGAAAAGAAAAGCAAGATATATATCAAAAATTGCAAATATATGGGATGGAGCGTAAAACGCACCCATATACTTTCTCTTGCTAGATATCAAAAAAGAAAAATCAAAGAAAAAGAAAAAGCAAAGTCTAAAAATGCCATGAGATTGGATTAAGGGTAAGTGAGCTCAAAATGTCCTAAGTACAACTAGTAGCTTGAGAATTTAAACTTTATGATTAAATTTTCTTTCTTTAGTTCATGATTAGTTTTAATAGACTTCATACTCTTTATGTTGGCATTAGTAAAGTTAAATAATTTGTTGAATTTGGGATGCATACTTTTAAATTTTGACTTACTGATTTTATTATGAGTGAATGAGATATTTTGGTTCTTTTCAATTCTATTATATGTGCTAAATAACAGTGTTTTGTAGTAATTTTTACTGGTTATTAAATTTTCTTATTTCTTTGATCTTGCTTGAGGACAAGCAAGGGTTTAGTGTGGGGGAATTTGATAGGTGCTAAATTGAACTATAATTTAGTATTTATTTTGTGTGAGTTTGTGTAATTAATTATGTAATTATGTGTATAATTTGATGTGATATATTAGTTTATGATTATTTGTATCAGTGAGAATGTTTATGCTGTTATATGTGTTTTTAGGTAAAAAAATGAAGAAAAGAGGTAGAGCAAAGAAGAGGATCACGAGAAGAGGAGCAAGATCACGCCTCATACTTGAGGTCACGCCGTGACCAAAGGTCACGTGACGTGACTTGATAAGAAGAAGAAGAGGAAGGAGCAGAGAAGAGAAGAGCTGCGAGAGAAAAAGACACGCCGTGACCAGGGATCACGTGACGTGATGCCACAGAGAGGCTAGGAAAGGAAGGGAAAAGAGAAGAGAAGAGAAAGGAGAGGAGAAGAGGCGAGACGTGAGCGCCAGTCACGCCACACGCGAAGAAGGCACGCCGTGATGGGGAGTCACGCGACGTGACTGGCCAGAGAGGGAAGCGAAAACCGGGAGAAAGAAGGAAGAAAGAAAATGGGCAAGCACGTTCTGTCGCGATCGCGACACCGTTGCGAGCGCGACAGAGGCGACCGTTGGACGGTTTTGGGCCAAAAATCACATGAAAAGTCACCATCTTTCACCCAAAGTTGCAATTATTCCCAAGGGACATCTTCAAGGGACACAAGCTTTCAATTATATTCTATAAATATGTAGTTTAACTGTAAATTTAGGGAGACAATAATATTGGATGAATTTTTTAGTTAAGGAATTTTCTGTATTTTGTAAATAGTTTTTCTTTAGTTAATTTTTCTTATTTAGTTCCATGTCTTGAAGAAGAAGATCAAGGAGAGGAAAACTTATTTCAAGAGATTTAGAAAAGGGTTGAAGAACTTCTATCTTATTCTCTTATTTCTAATTCTTCTCCAATATTTTTATGAATATCATTTTAATGAATTTGTATGTTATGATTATTTCTATTTCTATCTATTTTCATAGTCTTTCATTGTAGATTCTCTATTAATATCTTTTGCATGATCTTTACAAGTTAAATTAATTCGAGAGTTTGCTTTATCTGACATTTAATAGAGATTCATTATCAAGGTATATTTGAGAGATTGGTATATTGAGATAATTGCTATAGGTTAGTGTTTATTCTTAAAATACGTAATTAGAAACCTCTAATTCATTAATGAAAGTTGTGAGTTAGAATTTTAATTATATGTTTTAGGCATTTTAATTCATGTCGAGAGAGTGAGTTAAAAGTTTATTCTAACTTGGCTTGCAATAAAAGATGAAAGATGTTAATTTAAATGATGGAATCAAGTTCATTGTTTTTAATTCTTCATGATTTATTTTATCTTCTTTTGACTATCATTAACTAGGTTTAATTAGTTTACATGTTAGATTAGATTAAAACCAGCTCTACCATTAATTAATTGTTGTAAACAAGATTAAAATCAATTAGTAATAGTGTGTAACACGTTCCCTGTGGGATCGATATCTAAAGTACTATTGCGGTACACCGTATACTTGCGGTATGTTGCATCATTAGAAAATGCACAACAAATAATAAAAAAATCAAAGCATGTTAAGGAACTAAGACAAAATAAATTAATTGATTACATGTTAGAAATAAAAAATCATGGCAAAAGAAATTAATTGATTACATGTTAGAAATAAAATCAATAGAACAATATTTACATGAACAAAATAATAAAAAATAATAGAATAAGATAAAAAGAAAATAATTAATTCGGAGCCCAGAAAATTTACTCTCAGATTTGGATTCGATGGAATAATCATGATCTCCTTGGAAAATTTTTCAAATAGATGATTTAGCAATGAAATTAATTCCTTTTGTTTATGGAGAAAACAAAGAAATTAATTTGGATGCTTAAAAGATTGAAAATTCATTTGAAAGTGAAAATTAATTCCTTTTGTTTATGGAGAAAACAAAGAAATTAATTAGAGTGATGAAGAATTGAAACTTCAATTTTCAATCTCAATTAATTCTTGTTAATGGAAAAAATAGAAGTCTGAAATTTTGAAGAAATTCCTTTAGGATGTAGAAAATGTTGCCCTAATTCAATTAGGGAAAGCAATTTTATTTTAACACAAATTCCTTTATTTTTTGGGATAAAATCAAGTTTTATTAATTAATTATCAAAAAGAATATTTTAGAATTTTATTTGGACTCAAAAACCTTAATTTAGGGTGAAAAAATCGGAAAAAGGGGTAAAAAAACGTAAAATAGCTGTTTCAGGCCCTTTAGCGACCAGGGGGGAGGGACGCTCGTCGCTATTGAGCGACGGGCGTCACAAGCAATGACGCTGCACGATTCCGCGTGCGGAGGCGCGGAAATCGCATGCTCCAGAGCGCGGTGCGGCGCGCACGCTTTTAGCGACGCGCAGCAGCGTCGCCTTTTCGCACCCAGCACGCCGCCATGCCTGACACTCACGATCCGATTTTTTTTTTTATTATTTTAGATTGAAACTTTTTGAGATAAAATTAATAATTCTAAACTCATTTTTTATTTTCATTTTTTTAAAATATATTTTTTATTTTTTTTATTCTTTTATTCCTTAAAAAGCAAATTCTCACTAGAAAATCATCACTTCCAATATTTTTTTCCTACGAACGGGCATCTAATTATCATTGGGTAACCCTGGTCTAGGCTGCCTCGGGACCCGGTGTTTACAATATCCCACAAAAAAGCATTTGTTAGACTTAGCATCCTGCTTGTCTGATATTGTCCTCTTCACATAAGTAGGACAACCCCATACCTTTATATAAGAAAGTATGGGTTTCTTGTTATTCCACTTCTCATATGGAGTAACATCAACTGACATATTAAGAGCTCTGTTTAATGCATAAATAGTAGTTTCCAGTGCATAACCCCAAAAGGACTTTGGCAAGTCTGCTAGGTTTATCATGGATCGAACCATATCGAATAGTATTCGATTTTTACTCTTAGGTACACCATTATGTTGAGGTGTATATGGTGGAGTCCATTGAGATAATATCCCATTATCTCTAAGATAATCTTGAAACTCTTGGCTTAAGTATACTTCACCTCGATCTGATATAAGTGTCTTAATACTCTTGCTAAGTTATTTCTCTACTTCATTTCTGAATTCTTTGAATTTTTCAAAAGCTTCAGATTTATACTTCATTATATAGATGTATCCAAATTAGAAGTAATCATCTATGAAGGTTATAAAGTATGAATAACCTCCACTTGCATGCATAGTTATCAGACCACATACATCTGAATGTTAAGTCCAATGTCTCACTAACATGTACTCCTTTACCAGTAAAGGGTACCTTGGTCATTTTGCCTTATAAACAAGATTCGCATGTGTCAAATAATTTATAATCAAATGATCCCAAATTACATAACTTGTGTAATGTAATGGCCGAAAATGTACCTTAGTTGTAATTAGTTTAATTTGGGTGTATGTGTGATTGAATGTGTAGGGTTAGACTTAATTGTAACAAAGGAGGGACTTAAATGAAAGGATGAATGATAGTTAAGTGGTCAAATAGTAAGTATGTATGATTAAGTTAATGATGAGTTAGTGGCATTTGATGGGGTTTAATTTAGAGCACAATCTAAGATTAACTTATGTTAATTAGAGACAGCAAATTGTGGTGGAATCCAGGTGGCATCATTTTATGCTGCCATCTTCACAAGTGCATGCACACATAGAGATTTGAGAAAGGAGAAATGGCCAACTTGTGAGCACTTAGTCATTTTTCTGTGTTTCTTCTTCCTTGCGTGAGAGTAGTTTTGAAAGAGAGAGAATTGAATTGGTTGCATGTATATGGTTAGGAGGAACAAGAATTAAGAGCTAAAATTTGAAAGGTAAGTGGTTAAGTAAATGGTGTTTCTCATTTTCTACTCCTTTTCTTAATGTTAGTTTGTATTGGAATGAGAATTGATGGATGATGTTCAATCTTGGAATTGAACTGGTTTTGTTAGCTGAAGAAGTGAAGAAGGACAAGGGGAAAGCAAAAATTGGGGAGTCGAGTACTCAACGAAATTAGGAGCATAGGCGATGAGGTTTGGGAACTAAACCTATATTTGTGTGGTTGTTTAGATTCATATTTGCTTGAGCAAGAAATTGGCATGAATTGCATGAGTACTTGAAACTCTAGTCCTTATGAATGAATTCGGTAGATTATTGATTATGGGATTGGTATTGTTTTTTTGTTAATTGGTGAAATGTTGAGATTGAGTATTATATATGTATGTGATGAAAATGAATAAGATTTGTGTTCGATTGGATGGAAATAGCAAAGTGGAATTCAGGTATGTGTCATTTGTGAATATGTTGTTGTTGTTGTTGTGATTGCTAAAAGAGAAAGTGAGGTTTGAAGTCCTAAATGTGAAAAGAGAACGGAAACGGGAGGCACAACTGGACTTTGGCAAAACATAGCTGTGTTATAGTGTTTTTGCAAAGGTCACGGTGACAACCAAAACGGTTGTGACTGTGAGGTATGCATCAATTCAATTCTGCCTAAGTGTAATTGGTATATCACGGTGACAACCAAAATCGTTGTGACCGTGAGATACCAAAGTTCACATTCTGTTTTGCATTCAAGGATATGTCACGGTGACAACCAAAATGGTTGTGACCGTGAGGTACTCCAAGATGCATTATGCCTGTGAGGTTGATGGTATGTCACGGTGACGGTATGTCACGGTGACAACCAAATTGGCTATGACCGTGACCTACCACAGACTACATTCTATTTGAGGACTTCAATATGTCATGGTGACAACCAAATTGGTTGTGACCGTGACCCCTCTCTGTTTGACAATATAACCTTAATGTATTTGAACTTGCAACTGATGAGGCTTTAAGCTAAGGTGAATGACATTGTGTATGAGCATTATTTTAGAACTAAATGATGTGTATATACATATGATTAAGTTGATTTTTGAATGCAATCAATTGCTTAATTAATGATCAAGTATAAATTGGTATAAGAGGCATGATGTGTATACAAGTGATGTGAATGGTTAGTGCATTATGCATAAATGTAAAAGAGAATTTGACAATGGTTGTTGGATGTGTTGAGAGTAATGGCAAACATGAAATTGATAATGAAATTAATTAACTAAGCCTGCGAGTCAAGTAGTGGATAGTTAGGCATGCCTATAGTGTCAAAGTGCTGCAGCCCAATGCATCCAATTCCTCTAGAATCACAATGCAAAATAATCCTTGCTGGATTTCTAAATGTGGAATAATGCTTAATGCGATTACTGTACCTTAGGGTACCAATGCGTGAATGAGTTTTTAATGCAAATATCATACCTCGGTGGTACCAATGCGAAACCCATTATCCGCGTCTTTGAATTGCAGGCAATTAAACAAAAGAAATGATGATAAACTCAATCAATATGTTTACTACGTTCTTGATCAATTGAATGAGTTGAGTAATGATATATGAGTATAAATGTGTTAAGTGATTATGATATGCCTGTAATGTTATTTGGATTTTTTTGGCTAGTAATCAAACACGAATTCTTGCATGATGCTTGGGTGTTAATTAATGTTATGTTATGTTATAGTTATGTGTGTGTTCCCCACTAAGCGTTATTGCTTAGCACAAGTTTACTCTAATCCATGTAGGTACGGATGAGAGGTGACTGAAGGACACTCCCGCTTACAACGGTCAACATTAGGGAAGTTACTAGTGTAGGTTTTGGGGGTTTTTGTTATGGAATTTCTGTATAATCCATGTATAAGTTTTTTTTTTATAAGTAATATGTAAAATGAGAATGCTAAAAATGTGTAAAGCTTTTAACCGAATATGGTTAGTTATATATGTATATGTGTAATAAGTATATGAATATAGTGAATGACCTAGAAGTGAATGGCATAATATGCATGTGGGTGAGTTTATATAAAGAAATTTTATTGTTTAGGTTTTAACATGAATTAGAAAACAAGCATGTTTACGTTCTGTGTGTGTAACGACCGTTCCTGGCATGCTTAGCTGAGCTAATCCAGCAGTTGGGAAAGGGCATTATAAGTTTGTGGTATCAGAGCACAGGTTTAGTCTTTTCTGGGTAATTGGGTAGTTAGGATGTATATAGACGTGTTAACCTAATGCGGATGTCCTTGTGTAAATTGTGTAGATCAATGGATCCTAGTGATAACCCTAGTCGTCATTCGAGAGAGGAAACGGCCGAAAGCATTAAGCCCGGGGAAGTAGATGTGACAGGGTCTGGGCAGCCAGGGCCAGTCAGTTTTGGAAATGAGGTTCCGATGGTTCTAATGGAGGCTTTGTTAAAGATGTCGCAAGACATGGCTAGAGTGTTGGATCGAATGATGGCACCAATGCTCCAGTGGAATCCTTAAGAAAGCATGGAGCTGAAGAGCTCCATGGTACAAGGTTGGATGAGTCTAAAAAGGCAGAATACTGGATAGAGAAGGTGCAGAGGGTTCTAGGAGAGATCAAATGTCCTTTGGATCAATGAGTAGAATGTGTAGTATCACTGTTGCAAGGTCCAGCATACGACTGGTGGAAATTAGTTCTGCAGCATCCTATGCTTCCGGATCCGATCACTTGGGAATTCTTTGAAAGAGAGTTCCGAAATAAGTTTGTGACCAAGGCATATAGAGAGGCCAACTGGAAGCAATTCTTGAGTTTGAGGCAGAGAACAATGATTGTAGCAGAATATGAGAAAGAGTTCTACCGATTGAGTAAGTATGCACCAAATGGTGTGTTGACAGAGGAGTTCAGGTGTCAGCAGTTTGAAGAAGGGCTAATTAAAGAGATTAAGGCGTTACTGATCTCGATGACTACTGAGCAGAATGTAAGCTACTATCGGATAGTTCAAGCCGCTATGCGTGCTGAGAGATTATTGGGAGTACAATGGGAAAGGATGTAGAAAAGGAATTTCAATCGAGGTGGGTCTAATGCTGGCCAGAGATCAAAGGATTCCCCTATGGCCCCACCGGCAGAATCTGTGTTTAGTTCAGCAGCAAGAGGTAAGAAGCGAGGTGCACCTTCGGTATTTGGGTCTGGTAGAGGTACATTTGGTACCAAGAATGAAGTACACGAGTGTCCTCATTGTGGCAAAAGATATAGAGGGGAATGCTGGAAGGTGACCGGTGCGTATTTTAGGTGTGGAAGTACAGAGCATTTCTTAGCCAACTGTCCAAAGGTGTATGATGCAACTGAAAATCAGCAGGAATAGAGCAGAGGTGGTTCTAATTTACCTCCAGTTAATAGAGGAAGAGGTAGAGGACGAGGCAGAGGTGGCCATTCCAGAGGTACAGATGAATCAGAAACAGTGAATAGACCTACTATGGCGCCACCTCAAGCTTATACGATGAAGGCTCGAGAGGAACAGGACGCACCTGAAGTTATAGCAGGTACTTTTCTACTCTATTATGTAGAAATATTTACATTAATTGACTCTGGATTAACTCATTCGTATGTGTGTTCTAAAAAGATATGTGATAGAATGCCTAATGCTGAATGTTTGAAATATGACATATATGTATCAAGTCCTTTGGGGAATAATGTGAGTGTGAATAAAGTGTATAGGGGTTGTTCATTGGTAGTTCAGGATAGTGTATTTCCAGTTGATTTGATTGAGTTACCTTTTGATGAGTTTGATCTGATATTGGGGATTGACTAGCTAAGTAAATATAATGCAGTAGTGGACTGTAAGAGGAAGAGAGTGGTACTCCATAATTGTAAGGGAAGTAAAGTGTTAGTGAGGGGAGTTAGTGCGAATCCTCTTGTGAATGTGGTATCGGCAATGCAAGCATACCGATGTTTGAGGAAGGGATGTGAAGCTTACGTGGCACTTGTGTTGGATTCTAAAAGAGAACAAGTAAGAATTCAGGATATACCCGTAGTACGGGAGTTTCCTAATGTGTTTCCGGAAGAACTGGGTGGTGTGCCACAGATAAGGGAGGTTGAATTGTCTATTGATGTTGTACCTGGAACAATGCGAGTGTCTAAAGCACCTTACAGAATGGCTCCTACTGAATTGAAGGAGTTAAAAGCTCAGTTGCAGGAATTATTGGATAGGGGTTTCATAAGACCTAGTGTTTCTCCTTGGGGAGCACCAGTTTTATTTGTCAAGAAGAAATATGGGACTATGAGGATGTGTATTGACTATCGACAGTTGAACAAAGTAATGGTGAAGAATCAGTATCCTCTACCTCGATTGAGGACTTGTTTGATCAGTTAAGAGGAGCAGGTGTGTTTTCGAAGATAGATTTGCGTTCTGGGTATTATCAATTGCAAGTAAAGAAGGACGATATACCCAAAACTGCATTTAGAACTTGATATGGGCATTACGAGTTTCTAGTGATACCATTTGGGTTGACTAATGTGCCTGCTGCATTCATGGATTTGATGAATAGAGTGTTTAGATCATATCTGGATCAGTTTGTGGTAGTATTTATCGATGACATTTTGGTTTATTCGAGGAATGAGGAGCATGAGCAGCATTTGAGAATTGTGCTCCATACATTATGGGAACATCAGTTATATGCCAAGTTGAGTAAGTGTGAGTTCTGGCTGCGAGAGGTATCTTTTCTGGGCCATGTGATAACCTCTGAAGGTATTAAGGTGGATCCAGCAAAGATTGAAGCCATTGTGAATTGGAAACCACCTAGGAATGTGTTAGAAATTCGCAGTTTCCTAGGGTTGGCTAGGTATTATAGAAGATTTGTGAAAGGGTTTTCGGTGATAGCTTCACCTTTGACAAGGTTGCTTCGAAAAGGAGTTAAATTCGAGTGGTCAGAAAGGTGTTAAGCGAGTTTTAATCAGCTGAAAGGGATGTTAATGGAGGCACCGATCCTCACACAGCCTATCTCTAGTAAAGAATATGTTTTATACAGCGATGCTTCTAGTATAGGTTTGGGTTGTGTGTTAATGCAAAATGGGAAGGTAGTAGCCTATGCCTCCAGGCAACTGAAACCGCATGAGCAGAATTACCCGACTCATGATTTGGAATTGGCGACAGTAGTGTTCGCTTTAAAAATTTGGTGACATTACTTGTATGGTGAGAGATGTAAAATTTACACTGACCATAAAAACTTGAAATATTTGTTAACCCAAAAGGAATTAAACTTCAGACAACGTAGATGGCTTGAGTTGTTTAAAGATTATGATTGTATTGTGGATTATCATTCGGGTAAAGCGAATGTAGTGGCTGATGCGTTAAGTAGAAAATCGGTTTCAACATTATAGCTAAGATCAGTGAGTTGGAGGATTACTTTCGATGGAGCATTGCTAGCTCAGCTGAAAGCAAGACCGGTATTAAAGGATAAATTGTTAATTGCACAAAGGAATGATCTTAGGTTGCAACAGACTTTACAATCAGTTAGAAATGGCGACAAGACTGACTATTCAGTGGATGAGAATGGAATGCTACTTTATAAAAATAGAGCATGTGTGGCTAGTGATAAAGAATTGAGAAAGAGATTGATGTTTGAGGCTCATAATACTGTTTTTACTATGCATCCAGGTGGGAACAAAATGTATTAGGATTTGAAGCAACTATATTGGTGGTCAGGTATGAAGAAAGACATTATGGACTATGTGTCTAAGTGCTTGACATGTCAGCAAGTGAAGGCAGAACACCAGGTTTCGCATGGGTTATTGAATCCTCTTTCCATTCCGCAGTGGAAATGGGACAATATCACTATGGATTTTGTTTCTGGATTGCCTTTGACTTCAAAACAACAAGACGCAGTTTGGTAATTGTGGATAGATTTTCAAAATCAGCTCATTTTATACCAGTTCGAATGGATTATTCAATAGATCGGTTGGCCGAATTGTATATGAGGGAGATTGTTCGATTGCATGGTGTACCCCTCTCGATAGTCTCTGATAGAGATCCAAAGTTTACTTCCAAATTTTGGAAGAGTTTACAGGCTATGTTGGGTACGAAATTGAATTTCAGTACTCCATTTCATCTGCAGACTGATGGGCAATCAAAAAGGGTTATTCAAGTATTGGAAGACTTAATGCGAGCATGTGTTTTAGACTTTTCAAAGAGTTGGGATAAGTATCTTCCACTCATGGAATTTACTTATAATAACAGTTATCAGACAAGTGTTGGCATGGCGCCATATGAAGCCTTATATGGAAGAAAGTGTCGTACGCCAATTTGCTAGACAGAATTGGGTGAACACAGAATTGTTGGGCCAGAATTGGTACTAGATACTGAAGAGAAGGCAAAACTTATATAGCAGCGACTGAAAGCAGCCAGCGACAGACAGAAGTCTTATACGAATTTGAAAAGAAGGGACGTTGAATTTGAAATAGGTGACAAAGTGTTTTTAAAAGTGTATCCTTGGAGGAAGGTATTGAGGTTTGGCAAGAAAGGGAAATTGAGTCCAAGGTTCATTGGACCATATGAAGTGTTAGATAGAGTTGGTTCAGTGGCTTATCGGTTGGCATTACCTCCAGCTCTATCTAAGCTTCATAACGTCTTTCATGTGTCTATGTTGAGAAGGTATCAATCGGATGAATCTCATGTGTTACCTGTACAAGAAGTGGAAGTTTAGCTAGATTTTACTTATGACGAGAAACCGAAGGCAATTCTGGCAAGGGAAGTAAGGCAGCTCAGGAATAAGCAAATTCCACTTATGAAAGTGCTCTGGAAAAACGAAGGTGTAGAGGAGGCAACATGGGAGCCTGAAGCTACTATGCGGGATCAGCACCCTCACTTATTTGATTCAGGTATGACTTTCGAGGACGAAATTCTTTTAAGGAGGGGAGAGTTGTAATGGCCGGAAATGTACCTTAGTTATAATTGGTCTAATTTGGGTGTATGTGTGATTGAATGTGTAGGGTTGGACTTAATTGTAACAAATGAGGGACTTAATTGAAAGGATGAATGATAGTTAAGTGGTCAAATAGTAAGTATGTATGATTAAGTTAATGATGAGTTAGTGGCATTTGATGGGGATTAATTTAGAGCATAAGCTAAGATTAACTTAAGTTAATTAGAGACAACAAATTGTGGTGGAATCTAGGTGGCTTCATTTTATGCTGCCATCTCCACAAGTGCATGCACACATAGAGATTTGAGAAAGGAGAAATGGCCAATTTGTGAGCACTTAGTCATTTTTCTGTGTTTCTTCTTCCTTGCGTGAGAGTAGTTTTGAAAGAGAGAGAATTGAATTGGTTGCATGTATATGGTTAGGAGGAACAGGAATGAAGAGCTAAAATTTGAAAGGTAAGTGGTTAAGTAAATGGTGTTTCTCATTTTCTACTCCTTTTCTTAATGTTAGTTTGTATTGGAATGAGAATTGATGGATGATGTTCAATCTTGGAATTGAAATGGTTTTATTAGCTGAAGAAGTGAAGAAGGACAGGGGGAAAGCCAAAATTGGGGAGTCGAGTGCTCAACGAAACTAGGAGCATAGGCGACGAGGTTTGGTAACTAAACCTATATTTGTGTGGTTATTTAGATTCGTATTTGCTTGAGCAGGAAATTGGCATGAATTGCATGAGTACTTGAAACTCTAGTCCTTGTGAATGAATTCAGTAGATTATTAATTATGGGATTGGTGTTGTGTTTTGGTTAATTGGTGAAATGTTGCAATTGAGTATTATATATGTATGTGATGAAAATGAATAACATTTGTGTTCGATTGGATGGAAATAGCAAAGTGGAAATCAGGTATGTGTCATATTTGAATATGTTGTTGTTGTTGGTGTGATTGCTAAAAGAGAAAGTGAGGTTTGAAGTCCTAAATGTTAAAAGAGAACGGAAATAGGAGGCACAGCTGGGCTATGGCAAAACACAGCTGTGTTATAGTGTTTTTGCATAAGCCACGGTGACAACCAAAACGGTTGCGACCGTGAGGTATGCATGAATTCAATTCTGCCTAAGTGTAATTGGTATGTCACGGTGACAACCAAAATGGTTGTGACCATGAGATACCAAAGTTCACATTCTGTTTTGCATTCAAGGATATGTCACAGTGACAACCAAAATGGTTGTGACCGTGAGGTACTCCAAGATGCATTATGCCCGTGAGGTTGATGGTATGTCACGGTGACAACCAAATTGGTTGTGACCATGGCCTACCACAGACTACATTCTCTTTAAGGACTTCAATATGTCACAGTGACAACCAAATTGGTTGTGACCGTGACCCCTCTCTGTTTGACAATATAACCTTAATGTATTTGAACTTGCAACTGATGAGGCTTTAAGCCAAGGTGAATGACATTGTCTATGAGCATTATTTTAGAACTAAATGATATGTATATACATATGATTAAGATGATTTTTGAATGCAATCAATTGCTTAATTAATGATTAAGTATAAATTGGTATAAGAGGCATGATGTGTATACAAGTGATGTGAATGGTTAGTGCATTGTGAATAAATGTAAAAGAGAATTTGACAATGGTTGTTGGATGTGTTGAGAGTAATGGCAAACATAAAATTGATAATTAAATTAATTAACTAAGCCTACGAGTCAAGTAGTGGATAGTTAGGCATGCCTATAGGGTCAAAGTGCTGTAGCCCAATGCGTCCGATTCCTCTGGAATCACAATGCGAAATAATCCTTGCTGGATTTCTATATGTGGAATAATGCTTAATGCGATTACTGTACGTTAGGGTACCAATGCGTGAATGAGTTTTTAATGCAAATATCGTACCTCGGTGGTACCAATGCAAAGCCTGTTATCCGCATCTTTGAATTGCAAGCAATTAAACAAAAGAAATGATGATAAACTCAATCAATATGTTTGCTACGTTCTTGATCACTTGAATGAGTTGAGTAATGCTTTATGAGTATAAATGTGTTAAGTGATTATGATATGCCTGTAATGTTATTTTGATGTTTATGGCTAGTAATCAAACACGAATTCTTGCATGATGCTTGGGTGTTAATTAATGTTATGAGATGTTATAAGTTATGTGTGTGTTCCCCACTAAGTGTTATCGCTTAGCACGGGTTTACTCTAATCCGTGTAGGTACGGACGAGAGGTGACTGAAGGACACTCCCGCTTACAACGGTCAACATTAGGGAAGCTGCTGGTGTAGGTTTTGGGGGTTTTTGTTATGGAATTTCTGTACAATCCATGTATAAGTTTTTTTTGTATAAGTAATATGTAAAATGAGAATGCTAAAAATGTGTAAAGCTTTTAACTGAATATGGTTAGTTATATATGTATATGTGTAATAAGTATATGAATATAGTGAATGGAATAATATGCATGTGGGTGAGTTTATATAAAGAAATTTTACTGTTCAGGTTTTAACATGAATTAGAAAACAAGCGTGTTTATGTTCTGTGTGTGTGTAACGACCATTCCTGGCATGCTTAGCTGAGCTAATCCAGCAGTTGGGAAAGGGCGTTACATGTAATTTTCTCATGTGTTTCTCGTTTATATGGCCTAAATGACAGTAAATAAGAGGCATTTAGATTATCTTATTTTATTCTCTTGCTATTCATATTATGCACTTATTTACATAAAAGAAATGTCATAGGCATTCATAATACAACTAAAAGAAATAATACTTCTAGATAAAGATGGAGCATACTAACAGTTAACCAGTTCTAGTGTTACTCCACTTAAAAGAGGCAGGTAATAAGTCCCCACAACTGTTATAGAGATCTTCTAGCCAGTGGCTGACTGCGGACATATTTTTGCCTTTTCGACCTTCTACTGCTTTTAAGATCCCATAGATCATTATATAAATGAGATCCACATCTGGCAGCTAATATCCAGATTTCTTAGAAGCAATAGGTGAGTGCTAATTTTAATCATATGAATACCTGGAATTGAAGACTTAACTTGCTTTTTCTTCTTAAGAGAATCTAAGTAGGCCTTGCAGTTCTGCTTCTAGTGGCCATCCTTTCCACAATGGAAGCAAGTCCCCTTAGGATTCTTGTCCTTTTTGGAAGCTTTTTTCTTGGACACACCACTATACTTGGGCTGCGCCTTGGTTGCCTTCTTCTACTTCTTACTCTCATGAGTGAAAGAGACAACCATGACAGATTTTGGGTCCTTCTTAAGTGATCCATCAGCTATCTTGAGCATATTAGTAACCTTCAGTATAGAAACTTGAATCTTATTCATGTTGAAGTTAAGCCTAAAAAGTGCAAAACTTAGAGCCAACGAGTATAAAATTAAGTTTATGTACATATCATTATCCATAACATAGCACAGCCTACCAAGATGCTCTACGTACCCATACATCTTCAATGCATGAGCAGCAGCTGAAGTGCCCTCCACCATTTTATAGCTAAAGAGGGCTCTAGAAATATCATATTGCTTACTTCTAACTTAAGAAGCATAAAGCTCCTCTCAGTGTAAAATGATGGTCCTAGCATCCATCTTTTCATGTTACTTTTGAAGCTCTGAGGACATACCACCCAGCATCACATAGGCTACTGCTTCACTATCCCCCATGTTTATATGATAAATTCCCTTGATCTCGTCAGTGGCATCATCAAATGGAAGTGATGGTTGATTTTGATCCAAGACATATGGATCTTTTCCGCCCTGAGAACCATTCTCACTTGCCTAATCCAGTCTGAGTAGTTGCTGCTAACCAACTTATTATTCAATATTCCATGTAGGTTTATATGAAAAGTGCTCATGATGAAATCCTAAATGTGAATAAAAAAAATATATTAAAGTATAATCATGTACATGTATGCATTAATTAGGTCTTTAATTAATGCATCTTATTCCCACTATTTTATTCCCTATGCAATAGCCCTCACTATGTGCTCCAAGAAAAAACCTGTCGGTTTTCTTAGTGGGCCAATATCCAATCCTTGATATGAAATTTTACATTGACTTTGGTCAACAAATCAAATTCTATAACCTTAAAAGGAAGTATTGTAACAACCCAAAAAGGGCCTGGTCGAAATCTGTGTGGTAAGTCGGAAAAGTAAGGGTATTTCAGTAATTTGGGTAAGAGAATATTTTGTTAATAAGGACTTTAGTGCAAAGAAATTAATTAAGTATGTTAAGAGGAAAAATTATATGGTGTGCATGTGGTGTATGGATGTAGGGTATTTTGTTGGGATTAATCTAGTGTGGTTTGTGTGTATAGTGCCTTGTATGTAAAGTATTTTATGAGAAATGATTTAGTGGAATTTGGGTTTGGTAACAAGGATGTGGATATTTATGTAAGAGATGATTGTGTGTGTGTTGTGTTTAGTGCATGGAAGGAATAAGTCAAAGGGGGTTTTGTTGGTCCTTTGGGAGAGTGACACATGGCAAGGTTGGTGAGCAATTAATGAAGAAAAGAAGTGAGGTGAGAGGAGGAGAGAGAAAAGGCAGAAAATGGGATAGCTTCCCGTGGAAGCTGCCCATTTCCTCTCTTATTCACTCTTCCCCGTCCTCTCTCTTCTTTCCCTTTTCTTCACTTGGCTGCTCTCCACTTTCCTTGTGCACTTCTTTGAGCTTGAGATTTGATTTCCTGAATTTGGAGCTGATTGTTAAAGGTAAGGGCTTGAGTTTGAGTTGGGGTTTCTTCACCTCCTTCTTGTTCCTTGATTTCTGGTTTTGAAGAGTGAGTTTTTGGTTTGACTTAAAGTGTGTTCTTGGGTGGGTTTGTGCAAGAATCGGAAGAGAAAAGAAAGAATAAGGGAAAAGAGAAAGTGGAATTATGAGGGGCTCGGTTTGAAGCTTCAATTTCCAGGTTTGGGAGTTTGTTCTCTGTTTTGATAAGTTTTGAGTTATGCCCTAGTTCTCATTTGGATTGAAAGTATATTGGTGTTTTTCAAATTATTGATGTCTTGAGTGTTTTGTTTGGGTAAATGCATGTGTTCATCATGTAGTGAATATGAGTGAAATTTTAGTGATATAGTGAGGATGGTATGTGTTTTCTAGAACATGAACATGTTATGTGAATGTAATTTTGGGTTTAGTTTTGATGGTATTCATGATGAATTGATGATTGATTATTGTGTAAAAAATGTGTTCATGTGGCTTTGGGAGTGTTACGGAGGTGTGATTGAGGCATGAGGAAAGTGTTTGTGCATGATGGAATCAGTGTTTGGAGGTTGAGTGTGTTGTGGGCTTGAATAGTGCAGATTCTGGGCAAATCTGGGTTCTGTCGCGAGCGCGACAGAGAACGGATTTGAACTCTTGTTATTGGAAAGCCCTCTGTCGCGATCGCGACGTTGTCGCAAGCGCAACAGAGAGCTCGATAGCCAAATCCTCAACGTAAGCATGCTGCCGAGCGTGCACGCGAGGAGGAGGTAGCTGGTCTCTGTCGCGAGCGCGATAGAGCTTGGACTTGTGTGAGTCTGCCGAGCGTGCTTTGTCACGAGCACGCCTCCTAGCGCGAGCCCACGATGAGGTACCCTATGTTCTGTTGCGAGTGCGATAGACACCCTTCCTGCTTGCCCTGTTTACCGAATGTGATTCTTTTGTCCCACTTTGCACGGTTTCTCACTATTGCATGGTACATGATTGAGTTTATGTCTTGTTGACCTTTGTGATGCTAGTGTCGTTGTAGTGAATTAATGTGATGTTAAAGTTTTGATTTAAGACTTGTGTTGTAAGTGTTGTGATTGAGAGTGAGTTGTCAAGCCTAAAGTGTCAAGGTAGTGGATAATTAAGCATACTTAAGAAGGGTTTGTGAGTGCAGCTGCCCGTGTCCGCCCCGTTTGGGCGAAGCGGTCGACCTCTGAGATGATCATTTTCCGTGTAGTGATAAAATGTTTTGAGACTCCAGTCTCCCGCGCTACCTTCCGGTATATAAAAATTATTTTTTTTGAGGCTTCCGTCTCCCGTGCCGTGTTCCCGTATCCTCCACCAGTGAAATTCAGGCTATTGTGTAAAGTGTCTGGTATTGGTTTAGTGAAGTGTTTTGATTATTGCGTGATCTTAATTATGGTAATTGCTTCATGTTTTATGTGTTCAATTCTTATTTCTTATAGTGATTCGTGATGTATATATATATATATATACTTCTGTCCTCTAGTACTTAATGAATTCTGTGTGTTGATGCATGATATTACTGCATAGTGTTCTGTTGTGTTTTGTTCCTCCCCACTAAGCGTTATCGCTTAGCACGGGTTCTTGTCCCGTGTAGGTGATAGGATTTTGGGAGATTGCTCGTGTCGCGCATCTACAGGTCGGCCACATAGGAGTAGAGTTATTTTGTTATCTCCTCCTGTACTTTTTTTTGTAAATGTAATATCTTTGGTACAATGGCTCATGTATCTTTTTGTAAAGGCTTTTGATATATATATTGGATCTTGTATATAAGAAATTTTGATTATATGAAATATACAATTTGATATTATTAATGTTTTGGTATGCTTCTGCTTAGTGAATGTGTGTATGTTGTAAGTGAGTGTCTGGTAGCGCTCCCGCCGTCGCCCTTCCAACGGGGGCGGCGGAAGGGGGTGTTACAAGTATACTCTATACCAATTTTGTCACAACCCGAAACAGGCCTGGTCAGAATTTGCATGCAGAGTCGGGAATTTAAGGGTATTTCGGTAATTTATGCATAAGGAATTTGGATGACAAGGATTTAAAGTAATTAATTTATTAATTTATTAAATAAGTTAAGTGTGGGAAATTATTTGGTGTGCATGTGGTGTATGGTTGTAGGGTGTTTTGTTGTGGCATTTATCTAGTGAAGTGTGTGTGTTGTACCCAAAGATGTGAAGTGTTTTTGAACAATTGTTTGGTGTGTGTTGTGTTTTGGTACCAAATATTTCAAAGCATTGATTTAAGGGATCATTTAGTGTGTGAGTGGTGTATGGTGCATTGGAGCTTGAAAGTCAAAGTGGGTTTGTTTGGTCCAATAGTAGGCTGCCATGTGGATTGGTTAGTAGAGCAATTAATGAAGAGGGAAAAGAAAGAGAAAAATAGGGAAAGGAAATTTGCCTCACGTCCTCTCCTCTCTCTCTCTCTCGGTTTCTTCTTTCTTTTCCTTGTTCATTCCCTACTCCATCTCCTTTCTTCTTGGTTGGTGTTTTGCAAGATCCTTGGTTTGTTTTGGTTGAGTTTTGGGGCAAGATTGAAGAGGTAAGAGTTAGTTTTGGTTTGCATGTGTTTGGTTCTTCTTCTCCTTCTGTTTTGCTTTTGATTTGGGGAAAGTTAGGTTTTGGATGAGTAATTTCTGGGTTTTGCTGGTGCAAGTGATTGGTGTTAAGAAGAAAGAATGATGATTGAAGGTTGAAGAAGAGTGATTTTGGATCTTCAATTCCAGGTTTGGGAAACTCTCTATTATGTATATGAATTTTAGTATATTCATGTGTGATATAAGTTTCTTGAATGTGTTGTTGATGATTTATGATGATGGTAGTGAGTGTTGGTTTAAATTGTTCATTTGTGCATGTGAATAGGATTTTGGGTGAAAAACTGGGTTAGAATGCACTTGACCTTTCTTCAGTTTTTAAGATGTATTGGGAGTTATATAACTCCAAATGGTATGAAAATAGTATCGTTGGAAAGTTAAGATATATTTCTACATATTTGTCAGAAATAATCTTGAGCTAATGTTGACTCTAAGTGTCTCAAAAGTAGTCATGAATTAGAGCTATCTTCTCTGGCCGGGTTCAGGGGAGCACTATAGGTTGTTTAGATCATATCTAAAGTTATGGATTTCTAATTGATCTAAAATTTGTTGCATTTGAAATTTAACTTCTTAGGGAACAAATGTTAAAAAGGAAGTTTTGCCTAATAATGTCGTTTAGATGCCCGTTTAGGCTGAACAAAGAGGAGTTGTGAAGCAGTCCTGAATAATAGCTTCTGTTTTGCAAATTTTTGGTAGGTCACGGTGGTAACCAAATTCATTACCACCATGACATATGAAAATGCTAGGCAGAATGCTTAGTTTGGACCTCATGGTGGCAACCAAATTCATTACCACCGTGACCCCTTCTGTCTTGACCATTTTATGTGTTTTTCTTCCCGAATTGAACCCGCTTTCCACCGAAACTTTTTAAGATCTATCCGATGCAAGTTTACGACTATTAAATGAGTATAAGAATAGTTATCACTTGGAAAATAAACATGAATAGGATTAAGATTAATAGCAAACTAATGAAGTAATGATGTGTAATTATATGTATTAGAATCAAGTCAAGTTTAATGACATTATTGAACATTATAATACTTTAATCTATATAAACGGGTATGATATGAACAAGTATGCATAGGTATGACTTAAGATCTAAGTTATATACACATGAAAGACATCACATAAAATGAATTTGCTTAATGAAATATATATATATATATATATATATATATATATATATATATATATATATATATATATATATGGGATATGAGTAGTGAATGTGTGATTGAAGTAATTGCCTAACAATACTATATGATGCATGCATTGATAATAAATGTTAATAGAATGTATTAGTATGCAAGATATCTATGATGCTATTATGGTTCATGTGGATATTTGAGTGATTATATAATATGATAATGATAAATGTGATTTAATGCTTTTAGCTTATCAATTCCTCTTTTCAATGGAGATCCATAATGTGGCAAACCGGGGTAAGTATTTATAGAAATGTACAATTAGTTGGTATGAATGATATGATAAAGTTTGAGGAATAGCATTTTGTTTTGGGCAGTGGGTATGTCACGGTGACAACCTCAAGGGTTACCACTGTGAGGTACCCCAGACTTGCATTCTGTCGAGATCTTTGGTATGTCACGGTGGCAACCAATATGATTACCACCGTGACCTACCCTGTTTTTGCAATAGAATCTTATTTATTTCATATGATTTAGGGATGTTAAATTATGGATTTTTGTACACATTGTCACTTAATATGAACTGTATACTAGTAAGGTGATGTCTGTATTCGATTTGCACCCGTAAGGTGATGTCTGTATTCGATTCGCACCAGTAAGGTGATGTCTGTATTTGATTCGTACCCGTAAGGTGATGTCTGTATTCGATTCGTACCCGTAAGGTACTATCAGTACATTCGTTATCCACTATTTTGAGTCAGTAGGTATCCTGTTTGTTTTATCTGATATGATTAAGAGAATGTGATATTTAGATGAGCATAATTCTGGACATGTGAATCAGTTATGTACTCGAATGTGATTATAAATCTCTAAACGGATTGAATGTGACTCACGCATGTGTATCGTACATGATTATCAACATATATCATATTGTGAATGTGTTCATATACAATCAGTCATGGACATAAGTAAGTAAATTGAAAGGTGTACAACTGTGATCATGATCTCTTGAATACCATGGTTATAGTTTATTATGTTGTGCTGATGAGCATGTGAATCCGATTAGTTATGTTTATAAGCATATGAATTAATTGGTATATAAATGTAAACTTGAATTACCGAATTGCTATGGTTAATAAGTATGTATATGAACGTGATTTTGGTGCTATTGACTGTTATGGTGAAGTATGTAAATCAAGATACGTATGAATGTGCTCTTGACCATGGAATGTTATAAATATTGTGTTATGTTATGTGTTCGCTCTCTAGCTTTTCCCAGGGTAGTGATTTCGGTGTGTGGTCATGTGTCTACATTTCAGGCATGATAATTAGTAGTTATGCATGTGAAATCTCTGACATCTGATGCCCGTGAGTTCGGTAAGTGAAAGTTAATTTGTATGTGTAATTGCATGATATCACTGGTATCCTGAATGGTATCCTGTCTGCTTTGGTTGCTTGAGTGTGATTATAGAAATATGGTAACCGTATAATTACGATAATGGAAAGAACAATCAGGTAATGTGTACATGAATGTGTGTAAGCACCGTGTCCCGGAGCGGTCCGGATCAGAGGTTACCCTGTGATGAAATCAGTATCCTAGCCTGTATAAATGGTTTGGATTTGGGGGTTTTAGTCCCGCGTTCCACGAGAAATGAGTCTTTTTACCTTTCGTAGGTAGAGGGGGAGAAAACGGGGGTTTTTTCGAGTCAAAAAGCTTTTTTTTCTCCACAGACGGCCAGCCCATCTGTGAAGTCAGCCCGTCGCTTGGGGTCACCGACGGCTTGTGGTATTTTCCGACGCCCGTCGGAAAGTCACCGCCCCTGTCAGAACGCCGCTTGGTTTCCCGGAGCACGCAACCTTTCCGATGCCCGTCGGTGGATGTGGCAGGGCTGTCGGACGAATCCTTGTGTCAGAAGGATTCTTCCGACGCCTGCCTCTATACACCGACGCCCGTCGGTCGTGTCTGGCTTATAAAAGCTCCAGATTTTCAATAGAAAAGGGTTCCAAAAATTTTTGAAGAGGGGAAACTCTGCCCAAAATTCAAGCATATCTTCTCTCTCTTCCAGCAAACATATTTCATAAAGAAATCTTGTTCAAAAGAGGATCAAATCCATAAAAAGGGACTAAAAACTAATTAGTTTTCCTTTAGATTTTGATTCCAAAGATAATACTTTGAAGGTTTGAGAAGGAAGTAATCTGATTTCCTCTTTTCAATCCTTCATCTTGCTTTTCGTGGAACACGTGGGGCTCTAATCAACACAAGAATTTCACCCAAAGTGATTATCTGAGGGTAAATATTCCGGATTCCTTCTCCATATCATTTCATATTTATTCTTTATTTGTTAAATTCTTCCATTTTTGTCATTATTTTTCTTTATTTTAACTCTCATTACTTGATTTTATTATAAAATCTCCTTTTGGCCTTAAAAGGAATTTTTCTCTTTCTGTTTTTTCGGAGACAGTGGTGACCGACGGGTTATCTCTATCACCGAGGCCCGTCGGTCACCTCATCTACAGACGCCCACTTTTTGAGTAACAGACGGACATGTCGGTTATCTTGACGGACGCCCGTCGGTCACCTAAAAGAGGCCGTCGGTGGGCTCTGTCTCTTCCCCTTTAAATGATTTTCTATTTTTTTCAAGTCCCTTTGGATTCCCATATATTGATTGTCATGGCCGGATTTGTACCCTAAGAGAATTAACCTAATTTGGCATGTGTGTGTAGGATTGGACTTAATTGAAAGAAAGAAGTTTAGTTAAGGGATTTAAATGGTAATTATGAATGTTTGTGCTAAGCATGACTTAAAGGCTAGTTAATTAGTTAATGGAAGGATTAATTAAGAATATAATAACTTTGATTTATTGGAAGTGGAGGCAGACTTGAGGAAGTGGTTTCCGTGTGGCTTCTTGAGAGGTTGCCACCTCTTCCTTTGCATGCAAGTGTGGGTTAAGATGAAAGAGTTTCATTTGGTAACCTAGCTATTTTCTGTATTTTGGCTTTGGCTTTCTTCTTATTTCCGTGAGTAAGGATAAGAGTGGTTTAAGTGGATGTGTGCATGTAGCTAATTGGAACAAGAATTAAGTGTTAAGACCTTAAGGTAAGTGGTTTTGTGTGCATATTCTCATCTTCTACTCTTCTTCTTGGTTTTGAGTTAGTTTGGAATGAGGATTGATGGATTGTGCTCAATTCTGGAATTTGAATTGGTTTTGCTAGCTGAAGAAGTGAAGAGAGATAAGGGAAAGGCTGTAATCGGCGAGCCGAGCGTCCGTCATAATTAGGAGCTAAGGCGACGAGGTTTGGGAACAAACCCTAATTGTATGAATATGTGATTAGTGTTGGTTAAATAGGATTTTGAACTGAATTGCATGATATGTGACATTGAAGGTTGAGCATGAATTATGTGATGCTAAATTGTATGAGTATAGTAGCAATATGATTGTGATAAAGTGCCTGAAAGTGATCATGATATGTACTATTATTGAATGCCAAACAAGAAGGGAAAATCAGGTATGTGTTATTGATTGTGTGGTTGATGTATTTGGGTTAATTGCCAAAAGTGAGAATGAGATTTGAAGTCTTAATGAGAAGGAAGAAATGGACTGAAAAACATAACCATGTTATGGTGTTTTTGCATAGGTCACGGTGACAATAAAATCCATTGTGACCGTGAGGTATGCTTGAGTTCGATTCTGCCTAATGGATTTTGGTATGTCACGGTGATAATGAACTTCATTGTGACCGTGAGGTACCCAAGGGAGCATTCTGTTTTGCAAAGTGAGAATATGTCACGGTGGCAATGGGATTCATTGTGACTGTGACATACCCTCAGGTTGCATTCTGCCGAGAGTTGGGAACACATCACGGTGACAATGAAATTGGTTGTGACCGTGACATGTCCCCAATTTGCATTCTATTTTGGACTTCAATATGTCACGGTGACAATGAAATCCATTGTGACCGTGACCCACCCTGTTTTGGCAATATAATCCTAATGTGTTTGGTCATTCAAATGGCATGGCTTTAAGCGGAAATGAAGGACAGCATGAGTAAGTAATGTATATGTGTTAAGTGAACTACAAATGCATACAACTATGATGACTTCTGAATGTGATAAGTTATGTGAATATTGAATGTGAAGACTGAATTTGAAAGCATATTGAATATGCAAATGAAATGTATGGCTGTGTGCTAATACAAATGTGTAAAGTGAAAAGTGAACTGAATAACGTGTTTAAACAACTTAAGCCTGCGAGTCAAGTAGTGGATAGTTAGGCATGCCTATAGGGTCAAGTGCTGCAGCCCCATGCGTTAAATGTGTCTGATTCCATGGGAATCACAATGCGATTATCCTTACTGGATTGTGTTATATGTGGAATGATGAAAAGTACCAGAAGGTACTAATGTGATATGAAGCACTAGAAGGTGCTAAATGTGAAAAAGTAGTCTTGATGAGATTACTGGTATCTGAGAGATACCGATGCGATACCCGTTATCCGCGTCATTGAATTGCAGGCAAAGTGGCAAAAAGGCTAATTGGTTAATCGGCTAAAAGTTAATTAAATATAAACAGAAGTGATTGTGATACAAGAAAGTATGGAAATGTGAATAAGTAATTGATGCCTTATGATTGAATATAGTAATGGTTGATCTGGCATGTTTATTAGCATGTTATGTATGATGATTCTGATGTGTGATAAACTATATGCTATATGTATGAGTTCCCCACTAAGCGTTATCGCTTAGCATGGATTTACTCTAATCCGTGCAGGTACGGACGAGAGGTGACTGAAGGACGTCCCCCGCATTTTGGTACGGTCAACAATAGGAAGTATATAGTGTAGGTTTGGGACCTTTGTATAAGTTTTATATGGTTAATATGTATTCTGAATATGTAAAGGCATGTAATAATGTAGTAATCGTGGATGTAACCTCCCACATGTATGCGTGTCATGTGAATAGCTAAGGCGTGTGACTAATAGTAGTTGGCATGTGATGCATGAATTAAAATAGTGTGTGATGAAATTTTATTATTCAGTTTCCGCATGTGTTCTGTGTGTGTGTGCGACCTTCTCTAACTAAGATTAGCTGAGCTAGTTGTCGTTAGGGAACGGGCGTCACAAGTTGTGGTATCAGAGCCTAGGTTGAGTCTTTTCTGGGAATTGGGTAGATAAGATGTGTATAGTTTGTTGACCTAATGCGGAAGTCCTTATTTAATATGTGTAGTAAGATGGATTCTGGAAGGCATACCGGTGAGGAATCTGCCGAAAGTGTGAATCCTCGTGAAGCTGAGGTGACAGGGTCTGGGCAGTCTAGATCGGTTGGCTATGGGAATGAGATTCCATTTGGGCCTATGGAAGCCATGATGAAAATGACACAAGATATGGCGAGAGTGATGGAACGTATGATGGCGCCAAGAGCCCCAATAGAATCTTTGAGGAAGCATGGTTTGGAGGAATTTCATGGAACAAGGTTAGATGAGTTAGAAAAAGCAGAGTACTGGATTGAAAAGGTGGAAAGGATTCTTAAGGAGATACGATGTCCTCCAGAATAGTGGGTTGAATGTGTGGAGTCATTACTCCAAGGTCCTGCATATGATTGGTGGAAGCTGGTCCTGCAGAATCCGATGCTTCCTGAACCATTAAACTGGGAGTTCTTTGAAAAAGAATTCAAGAACAAGTATATTACTAAAGCACATCGAGAGGCAAATTGGAAGAAGTTCTTGAGTTTGAGACAGAGGACTATGACAGTGGAGGAGTATGAAGCAGAATTCTGTCGCTTAAGCAAATATGCGCCGAAAGGTGTGTTAACTGATGTGTTGCGATGTCAACAGTTTGAGGATGGATTGATTGAGGAAATTGAAGCTTTGCTGATTTCCTTAACAACAGAGCAGAATATAAGTTACTATCGAATTGTACAAGCAGCTTTGAGAGCTGAAAGGACTTTGGGAGCCCAAAGAGAATGGAGACAAAGGAAGAATGCGAATAGAGGTGGTTCCCAGACGGGGAAAAGATCAAGAGATTCTCATGTGGCATCACCTGCGGAATCAGGGTTCAGTTCTGCAGCGAGAGGTAAGAAACGAGGCGCTCCCTCAGCATCTGGTTCTGGAAGAGGAACATCTGGTAATAGAAGTGAGGTTCATGAGTGTCCTCATTGTGGTAAGAGGCATAGAGGAGAATGCTGGAGAGTGTCGGGTGCTTGTTATAGATGTGGAAGCACTGAGCATTTCATTGCTAATTGCCCGAATACCTATGAGATGTCAGGAAATCAACAAGAGCAGAGTAGGGGTGGTTCAAACTTGCCTTCTACGAACAGAGGAAGAGGAAGAGGACGTGGCAGAGGTAGTCAGTCCAGAGGTGCAGTCGATTCTGAGATTGTGGATAGACCTGATGAGGCTCCAGTGCGGGCTTATGCTATGAGGGCACGAGAGGATCAGGACGCGCCTGAGGTGATAGCAGGTACTATTCTACTTTGTGGTGTGGAAATGTTTGCACTTATTGATCCTGGTTCAACTCATTCATATGTATGTGATAAAAAGATATGTGAAAAGATGCCTAAAGTTGAATGTTTAAAATATGATATATGTGTGTCTAGCCCTTTGGGAGGTAATGTTAATGTGAACAGAGTGTATCGAAACTGTGCATTAGAAGTTCAAGGTAGTGTGTTTCCAGCGGATTTGATTGAACTACCGTTTGATGAGTTTGATTTGATTCTGGGTATGGATTGGTTAACTAAGTATGATGCGGATGTTAAGTGTAAGAAGAAAATAGTTATACTCTCTGATGGTAAGGGAAACCGAGCGACAGTGAGAGGAGTGTGCACTAATCCTCTTGTGAATGTGATATCTGCTATGCAAGCCTGTCGGTGTATGAGAAAAGGATGTGAAGCTTATTTGGCCCTAGTATTAGATAGTAAGAGAGAACAGGTGAAGATGCAAGAGATACCAATAGTCAGAGAGTTTCCTGACATGTTTCCTAAAGAATTGAGCGGTGTACCACCAATAAGAGAAGTTGAGTTATCAATTGACGTGGTACCAGGAACTATACCGGTATCTAAGGCACCCTATAGAATGGCTCCAACTGAATTGAAGGAATTGAAGGAGCAGTTGCAAGAATTACTGAACAGGGGTTTTATTAGACCTAGTGTTTCTCCTTGGGGAGCACCAGTGTTATTTGTTAAAAAGAAAGATGGTACAATGAGAATGTGTATTGATTATCGACAGTTGAATAAAGTAACAGTAAAGAATAGGTATCCTTTACCTCGAATTGAAGACTTGTTTGATCAGTTAAGGGGAGCCGGGGTATTCTCAAAGATTGACTTGCGTTCAGGGTATTATCAGTTGCAAGTGAAGAAGGAAGATGTACCTAAGACCGCGTTTAGAACTCGTTATGGGCATTATGAATTTCTAGTAATGCCATTCGGGTTAACTAATGCGCCAGCTGCATTCATGGATTTAATGAATCGGGTGTTCAGACCGTACTTGGATCAGTTTGTGGTTGTGTTCATAGACGATATTTTGGTATATTCAAGAAATGAAAAGGAACATGAACAGCATTTAAGAGTTGTACTTCGGACCTTGCAAGAACATCAGCTGTATGCCAAACTTAGTAAGTGTGAGTTCTGGCTCAAAGAGGTATCATTTCTGGGTCATGTGATCTCATCTGAAGGAGTTAAAGTGGATCCAACTAAGATAGAAGCAATTGTGAATTGGAAACCGCCTAAGAATGTGTTAGAAATTCGCAGTTTCTTAGGGTTGGCTGGATACTACAGAAGGTTTGTGAAAGGATTTTCAGTAATAGCTTCACCGTTCACAAGATTGTTACGTAAGGGAGTGAAATATGAATGGTCTGAAAGATGTCAAACAAGTTTCGATCGGTTGAGGAAGATGTTAGTAGAGGCACCGATTCTTACACAGCCTATGACTGGTAAAGAGTATGTATTGTATACCGATGCTTCAGGTGTCGGATTGGGTTGTGTATTGATGCAAGAGGGGAAGGTGATAGCGTATGCGTCAAGGCAATTGAAACCGCATGAGCAGAATTATCCGACTCATGATTTGGAATTGGCTGCAGTAGTGTTTGCTTTAAAGATTTGGCGACATTATCTGTATGGTGAGAAGTGTAGGATTTACACGGATCACAAGAGTTTGAAATATCTGCTTACACAGAAGGAACTGAATCTGAGACAGCGAAGGTGGCTCGAGTTGTTTAAAGATTATGATTGTATTGTGGATTATCATCCGGGAAAAGCTAACGTAGTGGCCGATGCTTTGAGTAGGAAGTCAATTTCAGCATTACAGTTAAAGCGGATTGAGTGGAGGTTTTCTGCAGATGGAGCTTTATTAGCACAGTTGAAAGCAAGACCGGTTCTGAAAGATGAGTTAATAGTTGCTCAGAGAAGTGATGGGAGATTGCAACAAGTTCTGCAGTCAGTTGGTGTTATGGATAAGACTGACTATTCAGTGAATGAAGATGGAATACTGCTGTATAAGAATAGAATGTGTGTGGCCAACGATAAAGAATTAAGAAAAAGATTGATGCACGAGGCTCATAATACAGTTTTCACTATGCATCCAGGTGGAAACAAGATGTATCAAGATATGAAACAGTTGTATTGGTGGCCAGGGATGAAGAAGGATGTAGTGGAATATGTGTCTAAGTGCCTTGTCTGTCAATAAGTTAAAGCGGAGCATCAAGTGCCCCAGGGGATGCTGCATCCACTCCCTATTCCCCAATGGAAATGGGATAATATCACGATGGATTTTGTTACTGGATTGCCTCTGACCTCAAGACAGCAAGACGCAGTATGGGTTATTGTGGACAGGTTTTCGAAATCAGCTCACTTTATACCTGTTCGAATGGATTATTCTATGGAAAAGTTGGCTGAATTGTATGTAAGGGAAATTGTCCGATTGCATGGGATACCTTTGTCTATTGTTTCTGATAGGGATCCCAGATTTACTTCTAAATTTTGGAGGAGTTTACAGGCAGCGTTGGGTACGAAATTGAATTTCAGTACTGCTTTCCATCCACAAACCGATGGACAATCGGAAAGAATTATTCAGGTTTTGGAAGATTTGATGCGAGCGTGTGTTTTGGATTTCTCTAAGAGTTGGGATAGGTATCTTCCACTTATGGAATTTGCTTATAACAACAGTTATCAGACCAGTATTGGTATGGCACCGTATGAAGTTTTGTATGGAAGGAAATGTCGTTCACCGATTTGCTGGACAGAATTGAATGAAAGCAGAGTCATAGGGCCAGATTTGGTTCGTGATACAGAAGAGAAAGCTAAAATCATACAGCAAAGATTGAAGGCAGCAAGTGACAGACAAAAGTCGTATGCTGATTTGAAGAGAAGAGATATTGAGTTCAGTGTAGGTGATAAAGTGTTTCTGAAAGTGTCTCCTTGGAGGAAGGTACTGCGATTTGGTAAAAAGGGGAAGCTGAGTCCAAGGTTTATTGGGCCATATGAAGTGCTTGAAAGAGTAGGTTTTGTAGCTTATCGGTTGGCTTTGCCTCCGACTTTGGCTAAGCTACATGATGTGTTCCATGTGTCTATGTTAAGAAGATATAGGTCAGATGATTCCCATGTGCTATCTCTACCAGAAGTGGAAGTGCAGTCAGATTTCACTTATGATGAAAAGCCAATAGTGATCTTAGCAAAAGAAGTCAGACAACTTCGGAACAAGCAAATACCACTTGTGAAAGTACTCTGGCAGCACCATGGTGTTGAAGAAGCAACTTGGGAACCAGAAGCGGTTATGCGAGAACAGCATCCACAACTATTCCACTCAGGTATGAATTTCGAGGACGAAATTCTTTAAGGAGGGGAGAGTTGTCATGGCCGGATTTGTACCCTAAGAGAATTAACCTAATTTGGCATGTGTGTGTAGGATTGGACTTAATTGAAAGAAAGAAGTTTAGTTAAGGGATTTAAATGGTAATTATGAATGTTTGTGCTAAGCATGAGTTAAAGGCTAGTTAATTAGTTAATGGAAGGATTAATTAAGAATATAATAACTTTGATTTATTGGAAGTGGAGGCAGACTTGAGGAAGTGGTTTCCGTGTGGCTTCTTGAGAGGTTGCCACCTCTTCCTTTGCATGCAAATGTGGGTTAAGATGAAAGAGTTTCATTTGGTAACCTAGCTATTTTCTGTATTTTGGCTTTGGCTTTCTTCTTGTTTCCGTGAGTAAGGATAAGAGTGGTTTAAGTGGATGTGTGCATGTAGCTAATTGGAAAAAGAATTAAGTGTTAAGACCTTAAGGTAAGTGGTTTTGTGTGCATATTCTCATCTTCTACTCTTCTTCTTGGTTTTGAGTTAGTTTGGAATGAGGATTGATGGATTGTGCTCAATTCTGGAATTTGAATTGGTTTTGCTAGCTGAAGAAGTGAAGAGAGATAAGGGAAAGGCTGTAATCGGCGAGCCGAGCGTCCGTCGTAATTAGTAGCTAAGGCGACGAGGTTTGGGAACAAACCCTAATTGTATGAATATGTGATTAGTGTTGGTTAAATAGGGTTTTGAACTGAATTGCATGATATGTGACATTGAAGGTTGAGCATGAATTATGTGATGCTAAATTGTATGAGTATAGTAGCAATATGATTGTGATAAAGTTCCTGAAAGTGATCATGATATGTACTATTATTGAATGCCAAACAAGAAGGGAAAATCAGGTATGTGTTATTGATTGTGTGGTTGATGTATTTGGGTTAATTGCCAAAAGTGAGAATGAGATTTGAAGTCTTAATGAGAAGGAAGAAATGGACTGAAAAACATAACCATGTTATGGTGTTTTTGCATAGGTCACGGTGACAATGAAATCCATTGTGACCGTGAGGTATGCTTGAGTTCGATTCTGTCTAATGGATTTTGGTATGTCACGGTGACAATGAACTTCATTGTGACCGTGAGGTACCCAAGGGAGCATTCTGTTTTGCAAAGTGAGAATATGTCACGGTGGCAATGGGATTCATTGTGACTGTGACATACCCTCAGGTTGCATTCTGCCGAGAGTTGGGAACACATCACGGTGACAATGAAATTGGTTGTGACCGTGACATGTCCCCAATTTGCATTCTATTTTGGACTTCAATATGTCACGGTGACAATGAAATCCATTGTGACCGTGACCCACCCTGTTTTGGCAATATAATCCTAATGTGTTTGGTCATTCAAATGGCATGGCTTTAAGCGGAAATGAAGGACAGCATGAGTAAGTAATGTATATGTGTTAAGTGAACTACAAATGCATACAACTATGATGACTTCTGAATGTGATAAGTTATGTGAATATTGAATGTGAAGACTGAATTTGAAAGCATATTGAATATGCAAATGAAATGTATGGCTGTGTGCTAATACAAATGTGTAAAGTGAAAAGTGAACTGAATAACGTGTTTAAACAACTTAAGCCTGCGAGTCAAGTAGTGGATAGTTAGGCATGCCTATAGGGTCAAGTGCTGCAGCCCCATGCGTTAAATGTGTCTGATTCCATGGGAATCACAATGCGATTATCCTTACTGGATTGTGTTATATGTGGAATGATGAAAAGTACCAGAAGGTACTAATGTGATATGAAGCACCAGAAGGTGCTAAATGTGAAAAAGTAGTCTCGATGAGATTACTGGTATCTGAGAGATACCGATGCGATACCCGTTATCCGCGTCATTGAATTGTAGGCAAAGTGGCAAAAAGGCTAATTGGTTAATCGGCTAAAAGTTAATTAAATATAAACAGAAGTGATTGTGATACAAGAAAGTATGGAAATGTGAATAAGTAATTGATGCCTTATGATTGAATATAGTAATGGTTGATCTGGCATGTTTATTAGCATGTTATGTATGATGATTCTGATGTGTGATAAACTATATGCTATATGTATGAGTTCCCCACTAAGCGTTATCGCTTAGCATGGATTTACTCTAATCCGTCCAGGTACGGACGAGAGGTGACTGAAGGACGTCCCCCGCATTTTGGTACGGTCAACAATAGGAAGTATATAGTGTAGGTTTGGGACCTTTGTATAAGTTTTATATGGTTAATATGTATTCTGAATATGTAAAGGCATGTAATAATGTAGTAATCGCGGATGTAACCTCCCACATGTATGTGTGTCATGTGAATAGCTAAGGCGTGTGACTAATAGTAGTTGGCATGTGATGCATGAATTAAAATAGTGTGTGATGAAATTTTATTATTCAGTTTCCGCATGTGTTCTGTGTGTGTGTGCGACCTTCTATAACTAAGATTAGCTGAGCTAGTTGTCGTTAGGGAACGGGCGTCACATTGATTGTATGTATATTGACATCTTTTAACTTTCTATGAGTGTATATTGATTCTCTTGGACTATCCCGAGTTGGAGCGGCTACCTACCATATGTGGAGGATTTCGTCCGGTTTAGTTTCCTAATCCTTTTGAATATTTTCTTCATTTGTTATTCATTGATTATTTTATGTATATGGATGTACTTCTTTCATGTCCCGTTAATGTATAAAAATGACTCAATGTTTTATATTCAATAAAATGAGGTTTACACTAAAGCAAGGGTCCAATACCCTATTTTTATCCAATAAAGATCATCACAAATAAAAATATCCACTTTTGATAATAGTGCATGCGAGGACCAAAGTCCTCAAAAATAAACAATGCCCCGATTCATGTATATATCGCACATTTATAAAGCGAGTTATATTCTGCTCCTTGTATTATTGTAATTTATCGTCTTTTGATATTTACTTGCTCATTTATGGCTTTCCAAACATGAATAAATGTGCCTTTAATAAATTGCATCGTGTGGAGAGAGAGCGAATCAATGATAATTAAAATTTGATCATAAAATAATCGAGGTAGAAATAGATGAGAAATCCCGGACCCAGCTTTGGTCTTTGGGCTCAAAGAGGCTAGAGGTCTACCCTCCAAGACACCTTTTTGTGCCACGAGACTTTAACGCTAATCCTAGGCTCCTTAGGGCGAGAGGTTTACCTTCCAAGACCCCTCTGGCTGGCCCAAAATGGATACAACGCGCAGTCTTAGGCTCTCCGAGGCGAGAGAAACTTTCCCAATGTTCTATTGGGTGGCGACTCCATGAAACCTCCTTATTGCCCAACATAGATGCACTTGCGATTATTGCAAGCTGTCAATGGACCCACAAATGCCCCGATCGCCCTCAAGCGGGCGGTCCCATGGGCGGCCGCGGGGATCCGGTGCGCGTCACAGTGGCGACTCCGCTGGGGACGTTTATGGTTCGAGATTTCAATTTGAAAATACCTCGTTTAACATTTATGATTAAAATTTAATTCATAAATTTGCTTTCTCTCAAATTTGCATTCGCATATCATTAGAGCCTTTAGAATATGCTAGTTTGGTCCCTCTTTTAGCCCCGGTGCGTTCCTGAAGCACGACCCCATTTTCACTCAATTTGGGGAAGTGTTAAGGATAATCACCAGCCCAAGCCACGTACCTCAATGGTATATCAAAAGGATGACCCGATCGGTCGCTATGCTCGTGATGAGCTAGACCTGTCGGCAGGGATCATGCTTGGGTAGCCCTAAAGTAACATCTCCCTTGTCCAAAGCTCATGTAATGGCTGTAGTTACTTTCCACAGGTGAAATGAACCCTAAATTCCATGCTTGCTGTATGGATCCTCGTGTATTGGGTGAGTCCAGATATCTCGCTTGGTAACCTAGCCAAAGGCTATCATGCCCCAGTAGGGCCATGTTGAAATTTGTGGAACGTCCAAGTACGTGACGATCATTATCCATCCGCTTGTACATTAGCATAGGAGTGTCATACTACCGATTTTTCGCCGCGCACCATGCGCGTCCATCGGGTCCCTCGTTGACCCCTGGGCTAATTCCACCTAGGAAAGAGACTGCACGACCACGTGTGTGGGAGAAATAAGGGTGGAAGGACCTACTTGCTTGCTTGTGCTCTGTGAATGTTGCATATCACGACCATGCATTATACCTGCATTTCATGCATCATGCCTAACGTCTTGTCCCTGCAGCCATCATAAATCTGCCCAGGTGGACTAGATCATCAACCGGACGACTGATCCGAGTTCCTACTCCTAAGCTATCAGATAGAGAGGGTCTACTAGAAATCTTATCAGAAATCAGTGGTACTGTATCTCAGATAGCAAACTCGCCTAGGGGGGATGACGCCACCAGGGCCATGATTGTGGAAGAAGTGGGCCGACAATTTGAGGAATTCGAGGGCAGAATGATGAATATGTTGACCGCCCTGGCACAGCAAAATGCTCTACAGAATCCTCCTCCTCCTCCTCCAGTGAGGCAGAATGAGCCAGAGGAAGAAAGGGCCGAAAGACGAGAGGAGCCTATTAGGCCGCCACCAGTAGAGTTAAGGTCAGTAGCCTCGGGAGAGCAGAGAAGAAGGCCTGTGCTGAGAATTGATGATGATATCGAAGATGATAGGATGAGCATTACATCCGAGAGGGGGAAGGCACGTCAGACCGATGACTTCATTTTTAAAAAAAATGGAAGAGAGGTTCGAAGCTATGACTCGTATGTTGAGCAGGGGTCAAGGGATGAACCCAGAGGATAAGGAATTGGAGGGAGAGGACCCGATCCCTTATAACTTTAAGATGCCAGATGTGCCAAAATTTGATGGAACTTCTGATCCAACCGCTCATGTGAAACAGTATTCTCTGGTCATGAAGGGGACCACGTTGTCTAAGAAGCAGAAGGTAGAATACTTTTGTCTGAGTCTGACCGCCCATGCCATCGACTGGTATCATAGTCTTGACCGGCGCACTAAAGAAGATTGGGATCTACTTACTGAGGAGTTTTTGAAGCAGTATGACTGCAATACCAGAATGGAGGTGACTCTAAAAGATCTTGAACTGCTCCAGCAGAAGGCTGGAGAATCTTTCCATGATTATCTCACCCGATGGCAGAACCGAGTAATGGAGATGCGGAGAAAGCCGGACACCCAGGTTCAGATTCGTTTATTTATCAAGAACGCAAGCCCGTACTTGAAAGATGGGTTGAAGATGAAGGGTGTAACACCCCCAACTCATACGTGGACGAACCCATCCGCAATGGAGTAGGAAGTCGTACGAGTAGGTGTGTTACCGGACTGAAGCGAGACAAAGCATACTAAAATACGGAAGAATTTAAAACTTGAGGAGTAGATTTGGACATGCATATTCCGTAAATGTGCATACACTAAGCAAAAGCATACAGTTGTGAAAACTTACAAGCATACAATAGAAGTTATTCTCCAAACTTCGCTATACAAATATTTACATGGCCCAGAATATTATATAAGTATCTTTACATATTATTACATATACATATTCATCAGAATTACAAAATTCAGGCTACAGAAATTAAACAAAATACATCACTTCTAATTCCTATGTGGCCGACTCTGCAGATGCGCGACTCGAACAGAAGCAAACCTGCCACCTGCACGGGAAAAGAACCCGTGCTAAGCGATAACGCTTAGTGGGGAAAAGAAACATAATAATATGGACGGCCATTCACAATGGTCGTCAAGGCAAAATACATTCAAATGGCAATTGTGAATATTCAAAACATATATCTAAACAGACTTGCATAATAAAGGCATTCATTCGGAAACTCACACATATAATCATAAACATATATCAGGAATGGGCCAAAACAGTCATAACCCAAAACACGACACCAATGTTATCATGCTGAGCCACATACCCAAGTAAACATCCAAAACACCACACTTCTGCTGCACAACTCTAATACATAGCATATCATGCTGTAAACACTCCCATAACGGAGACTGAAGGCATAATCGCATCACTTCACATTCATATCCAAAACCATGCAGAAAGTACGATTACATCTTATATACTTACCCTCACAACCGATCTGATTCACATGCTTGTACACAATAAAACCATGCTTAACTCATATACATAAATACATCGATCGAATCATTTCAAAGCATTCAAAAACTAATAACAAATCACATGCCAAGTACGGATAATCATGTTAACTGAAAAGTCATGTTTACTAAATACAGATTTACTTTCTGAAGCCCGTAGTCATATTCATATACATATAAACTGATTCTTACTCATTCAGATATCACATTCTGATGACTGTTTGAGAACAGAATAAAACAAACCATTAAAATACCTGCTGACTCATAATAGTGGATAACGAGTACGGGGGGAAAGACCTCATGAGGAAACACATAGCCCGATCTCTGACCGGGTAACCCTCAGAGGGAACACATAATATAATGTACCATACAGGTACAAGTCGAAAAGCAACATCATCTTTTTCCACATTCCAAAAACATTTCATATCAAAGGGTTCGCAAGGAACCAGTCGTGGGACCTGATCAGGGTCCAAGTCATTCAAAGGGCGCTGCAGCTACAAAGACTCTATTAGGCATGCCTAATTATCCACTAGACTGACTCTCGCAGGTCATGCATAATACAAATCATATTTCAAATCACATACTTTATATCATTGTACATAATCAGCAATAGTTGAGACATATGAATAAGTTCATAACGTCAAACATGCATCCTACAATTTACACTATGAACATAACATGATAATCTTAGAAAAGATCATAAGTATAAATATACATAATACATTCAATTATATTAACATATTTCACAAAATAGTCCAATTATAAACCTAAAAGTGCCACAAGTTCGGAATTCAAACATTGAAATCACCAAAGAAAACTCATTTAACATAACACATCTGTCGCGCTCGCGATGTCTGTCGCGCTCGCGACAGAGACAATAGTCTCTTCGCTGTGCGCACGCGACGGACTTCGCGATCGCGGGAAGGAGAGAAAGGTCCGGCTCTGTCGCGCTCGCGACAGTGTCGCGATCGCGACAGAGGACAAGCATTGCTATCGCGGGATCGCGACAAGTCGCGTGCTCGCGATAGCACAGGCCAACAATGTGCTCTGTCGCGATCGCGACGGTTGTCGCGCTCGCGACAGGGAGCAGACAAGCTATTGCTATCGCGGGCTCACGACGGCATCGCGTGCTCGCGACGGCACAACATCGACATCACCGGTCTCTGTCGCGCTCGCGACAGTGTCGCGATCGCGACAGAGTCATGATTCCGAAAATCTGCAGAATTTTGCAAGATTTTTCCTTCCTCAAACTCACCCACAAACACACGAAACACATCCAAAAGTCTCTTACCTCATCTCCAGCCAGTCACACATTATTGATAACATAATCCAACATTCGTATCAAGTATTTCAATCAAACACGCCATTAACAATATCCATATACACAATCTATAATAATAACGTTATTCGTCAATCATCTCAATCGCACTCACATTAATTGCATTCGTACATACGGTACGTCATTCTAAGGTTACTCACGAGACCATCACATACTAGTACTTATTCATAAACAATCCTTCATAGGATTATATCTATGCTTAATTACTAGTTAAATCACCAATTGAAAATGTACTCCTCAGTTTTCCCAACGATAATTACTTGTATAGCCAATTAATTACCCTAAACATGCGTAATAACTGATGGGAAAGATACGGGATTGATCCGGGTCAATCCTAGACTCAAAAATATAGAAGAAAAGACTCAAGCATACTTTTTTGTCGCGAGGTCGCGACCCTTGTCGCGCTCGCGACAGAGGCTCGCTTCAGCTCCCCTAACATACTGCTTTCTACCACCAGTTCGTATCATATAAACCGACCTCTGAACCTCATTTTTAGGAAAAGTAGTCTTCTTAACAAATGTTCTCATACGTCTTAGCTTTCAAATGAAACAATTGTCACATCAATTGGATGTCTACAACTCCAGCTATGGACTCCACAACCCATACTGGTCAAACAACCCGACACAACAGGGGCACTACACTTGTAATCAAATTTTCGATGTCCTAGAGCGAGAATTCGTCCAAGGCTATTTCTGAGACATTTAAAGTAATGGAAATAATGGTTCTAAAGGTTCCAGAATCACATGATTTGGAGTTCTAAAACTCACAATACAGCCTAATTACTGAAGAGAGGTCAAATGCATTCCAACCCAGTTTCACCCAAAAACCTACTCACATGCACAATTGAGCAATTAAACCAACACTCACTACCATCCTCATCTATCAACAACCACACAATCAGGAAACTTATACCATACATGAATATATGTATATATATAAATTCATATATATAAACATAAAGTTTCCCAAACCTGGATTTGCGATTCAAAACCTCAATCTTCAAGAACCCACTCAATCAAGCCTTAGCTCCTCTTCAAATCATTCAAAACTCGCACAAACAAACCCAATAATCACTAAACCAAAACTCTAACTTACTCAAATCGAAAGCAAACTAGAAGAAAAAGAAGTTCAAAACACAATAACCAAAACCTAACCACTTACCTCTTCAACCTTGCTCCCAAACTCTTCCAAAATAGATCCAACTCATACACAACCAAGAGAAAGAATGAAAGAAATGGGAAAGGGAAAAGAAAAGAGAGAGAACGGGAAGGAGAGGAGGGCCAAACGTGAATCTGCCCCTTTCCATTCTTCTTTTCCTATTTCTCTTTCTCATTTAGTGCACACACCAACCATTCCACTTGTCACCATCCTAAAGGTCCACTTGTCAAAATCTTCAATCCCACTTTGACTTACTCCTACATGCACCATACACTAAACACACACAATTAATTCTTGAATAAATATCTTCAATACACCAAACACCTCTCACACCATATCATTTCTTAGCCCACTCACATCCTACTTCCATATACTTCAAGCATACTCTAACAATTCCTTATAAGCCACTTGTCATCATCCTACAAACCCAAGTGTCACAATCTTATCCAATCACTTCCTACATACCATACACATGTTCCACTAGATAATTCATTCACTAAACTTATTTAATTATTTTCTTAGCAATTAAATCCTTATTATCCATATTACTCATGCATAAATTACCAAAATACCCTTCACTTAACTGACTTTGCTGCCGATTCCGACTAGGCCCGGTTCGGGGTGTGACAAAGGGGTTGAAGGACTGGGAGTCTCTCAAGGATATAGCCATCGAGGCAGAAGGAGAGTTCTTGGCTAGAAAGGCTAACAATGATAATTTTGCCAAAAGGGCTAACCCCGGTCAAGGAACCAGTAGGCCGACGGGTCCCAGTGGTAGCATCAGAAGAACAGGTGAGGTGTCTGCTACCGAGGTAACCACCCAGAGGAAGTTTTTGAACTTGGGGAGACCATTATCTTGGGTCTTGAGAAGATTAATAAAGGAGGGAAAATTGCAACCCCTAGCTCCTAGACCTGCTTTGACGCTGGGAAAGCCTGGGCACAAAGACAATGAATTCTGTGCGTTTCATCAACATTCAGGCCATGTCATAGATAAGTGCAAAGCGCTGCGGCACGCTATCCAAGACTTGATTGATAACAAGCAGATTTCTGACCCCGAAAAGAGGGAAGCTGAGAAGAAGCCCGGTTATAATGCCGTAATACCACCCGTGTTTATAATCGGATCTAGCTTGCCATAATGGTACGTGCTACAAGATCTATATGGGAGCGAGAATTCTGCTGCTGATTATTCCGAGATTAGAGATGAGAGAGCAGTCGTGGCTACCCTTGATTGCTGGTCTAGCAGTGAGAGCGGCGGAGAAGCCGAGGAGGAGGGAGAGATGAACCTTGACTTGTGGGGGTCTAATGAAGATCAAGAAGAGATAGGGGCTATAACGAGAAGCGGGAGAGTGGTCCCCGAGATTACAGGGCTGCCTGAGCCAGTGCAGATGCCAGCAGAGAAAGAGCCAGAGGAGAATCAGATTGTCAAGCAATTGAAGAAGACTGCGGCTCAAATATCCATCTGGGATCTTTTGAGACAGTCCCCCTCTCTTAGGCAGAAGGTAGTGGAGGCTTTGGTTGAGGCCACAGATGCCACCACAATTTCCCCATCAGAACTGTTGGGCTTGGTCAAAGGAGGATCCGAGGAGAGATTGGTCTTTTCTGATGCCGACCTACCGATCGAGGGCCGTAATCATAACAGACCCCAGTACATCAAAGCGCAGATTAACGACAAGCACACTGCTTGCGTTATGGTAGATGATGGGTCTTCTATCAATGTGTTCCCCCTGATAGCTATGCAGGCTTTTGGTTTAAACGAATATATGCTCAGTGGATCAGATCTGACTATCACGGCCTATGATAATTCGAGGAGGCAAGCCTCGGGAACCTTTAAGACCTTGGTCAAGACAGGACCCATTAAAGTGGAGGTAGAATTTGTAGTTCTGCCCATCCCTGCTAACTTCTCAGCTCTACTTGGGAGACCCTGGTTTCACAAATTAGGAGGAGTACCATCTACGCTGCACCAAATGATAAAGTTCCCACATGAAGGGGAGGTGGTGACTATCAAGGCAGCCAGAGAGAACCAGGTCTCAACGCTTGAAATTGCTAATCAGCCATTTAGTGGCTTCCACGTGTCCATGATAAGATAAGAGCACGGGTCAGTAGATAACCCAGCTGTGGTTAATATGTTGAAGAAGATGCATTATCTCCCTGGGGCTGGTTTGGGCAGAAACTCTCAGGGGTTGCAAACAGCGATCACCACTCGAGGTCAGAAGAACCAAAAAGGTCTAGGGTACAGAGGCGGCTTCGGCAAGAAGAAGGCGACAGACAAGATCCCTCACATTTCAGAAAGCTTTGTGCCCGCATCCTCAGTTTGCGCATACACTGGCGAAGATGAACCGCAGTGGGTGAAGGGGAGAATTGTCCCTGGGTTTGAGATCTTTAATGATGTATTTAACTAGAGAGTCGGGTTTATCAAGACTGCTGAAGACTTCTGGGATGAGGAGGTCATGACTCAGGGTTTCACTTGGGAGAGATGCGAGCCTGAAGAGGTCGTTACCGAGAAAATGATAGCTGCCAAGCTGAAAGGAAAAGAGAAGATAGCAGAATTAGAGCTGAGAATGGGGGGTTTGAAAATCTCCTCTGACATGCCTGAGGGGCCTCTGCTAAATCAGGAAATCAGTGAGCAAGCTGCGACAGCATCAACCTCTGGAGTGGCAGAAGAGGACTCTAGTTTAGACTGTCTTTTTATTCCAAAACTCTTTTATGATGTAAATGACAATTATAATATTATTAATAAGGCAAACAATTTCTCTTACTTGTGCGATGTTTGTAATGATTTCAACATGCATGAACATAATCATATTCCATCAATTTTTGACATTGATTTCACTGATACAACGCCTTTTAATCTTGGAACCTCGGAAAATCCAAGAGAAATTCTAATAGCATCAAATATAACTCCTGAGGAGAGAAAAAATTTTGAGAGAATAATAAGAAAACATGAAAAAGTCTTCGCCTGGACCTATGAGGACATGCCAGGAATTGACCGAGAAGTGGCAGAACATGCTATCCCGACTTACCCAGATTACAAGCCTGTGAAGCAGAAGTTGAGAAGGCTCAGGCCAGAATGGGAAGACAAGGTCAAGGAGGAAATTCGTCAGCATATCGAAGCCAAGTTCCTTATTGAAGTACAGTATCCTACATGGTTGGCAAATGTGGTCCCTGTAGCAAAGAAGAACGGAAAGGTCAGGGTGTGTGTAGATTATTGAGATCTGAACAAGGCCTGCCCCAAAGATGATTTTCCACTACCTCATATCGATGTATTGATAGATAGTGCCGCCAATTGCGCGATGTACAGCTTTGGAGATGGTTATGTGGGCTACAACCAGATCCTGAACAAAATAGCTGACCGGGTTAAAACCGCTTTCATCACAGAGTGGGGGACCTACGCCTACCGAGTCATGCCTTTCGGCCTGAAGAATGCAGGGGCCACGTACCAGAGGATGGCGACCAAGATCTTGAGTGACCTGATCCACAAAGAAGTGGAAGTGTATGTCGATGACATGATGGTCAAGTCAGCCACTCAAGAGGGACACTTTGAAGCTCTAGAGAAGTTCTTCACCAGGATTGACAAGTATAATCTGCGACTTAACCCCAAGAAGTGCATTTTCGGAGTGACTTCAGGAAAACTATTGGGACACGTCGTCAGTCAGAGGGGAATAGAAATTGACCCGGACAAGGTGAAGGCCATCAGAGAGATGCCCGTGCCTCAAAGAGAGAAGGATGTAAGGAGTTTCCTGGGTAAGCTGCAGTATGTCAGCAGATTTATCGCCAAGCTCACTTCGATATGCGAACCTATTTTTAAGCTGCTTAGAAAGAATCAACCTGTGGTCTGGAATGAAGACTACCAGAAAGCCTTTGACAGCATCAGAGAATACATGTTGAATCCGCCAGTGCTAAGGCCGTCGTAACCAATCAAACCGCTTATCCTGTATCTGGCAGTAGAAGGCAGTTCAGTGGGTGCCATGATAGCTTAAGAAGATGAATTTGGGGTGGAATTTGCAATTTATTACCTCAGCAAGAAGTTCTTGGCTTATGAGATAAAATATGCTGAAGTAGAAAAGATCTGCCTCGCAGTCATTTGGGCGTCAAAGAATCTGAGACATTACTTCCACTCATACAAAGTTCAGGCAGTGGCCAAGCAGAATCCATTAAGATATTTGCAGGATGCGCCGTCTTTGCTTCGTAAGATGGGGAGGTGGCTGCTCTTGCTACAGGAGTTCGATGTGCAATACATCACTCGCAAAACTATTAAGGGGCGGGTCGTAGCAGAATTTCTTGCCGAGCATCCTATTCAAGGAGACACTCCCGAGTTTACCTTTCCTGATAAGAGCATAGTCGCAATTTCTGTCCAAGGATGGCAGTTATACTTTAACGGGGCAGTGAATAATAGAGGGGCCAGAATCGGAATCGTCCTGACAACCCCAGACAACGAAAAACTTCCCCTAGCCAAGAAACTGAGATACAAAGCAACCAACAATGAAGCCGAATATGAAGCATGCACTTTCGGATTGGAAGCTTTAGCGGCATTAGGGGCAAAGAATATGAGGTTTTTGGTGACTCAGCCTTGGTAATTAACCAGATTCGAGGTGAGTGGGCTGTAAAAGAAGAGCGGCTAGTACCCTATGTCGAATATTTGAAAGAAGCCTGCGGGCAGCTTGAGACTTGCACTTTCCACTTCGTGCCGAGAGATGAGAATCGTCTGGCTGACGCACTGGCAACCTTAGTGTCGATGTGGGATAACCCTGAGGGAGTGGCTATGAAGCCGGTGCTAATTTTGAGTTCTGATAAGCCTAGCTTTGAGACCGAGCCTGTAATGGAAGTAGAAGTGGCGGACGGGAAACCATGGTACTTCGGCATCATGAATTATTTGGAAAATAATGAATTTCCAGAAGAAGCTACTGAGAAAGACCAAAGGATGATCCGGAAGCTATCTACTCAGTTCATATCCTTGGAAGGGGTGTTGTACAAAAGACAGTCGGACGGGATTCAGCTCAGGTGCTTGAATGAAAAGGAAGCCCGCAAGGTGATGGAGGAAACCCATGCAGGTGTCTGTGGGGCCCACATGAATGGTTTGAACTTGGCTAAGAAAATCATGAGACAAGGCTTCTATTGGCTTACGATAGACAATGACTGCTCAAAGTATGTTAAACAATGCCAGTTGTGCCAACAATATGCAGACTTGAGACACCTGCCGGTATCAGAGTTACGTAACCTGACATCACCTTGGCCTTTCGCTGCTTGGGGGATAGATATCATTGGAGAGATTCGCCCTACGGCATCCAATGGGTACAGATACATCATAGTCGCAATTGACTATTTCACCAAATGGATAGAGGCAGAATCCTTCAAGATGATTGACGCAAGGGATATGGCCAAGTTCATAGAGAGAAATTTGATCTGCAGATATGGCCTCCCTCATCATATAGTGTCTGATAATGGGGTGCAGTTCATGGGAGAAACCAGGAAGCTCCTCGAGAAGTATGGTATCGAGCATCATAAATCCTCTCCCTACCGACCACAAGCGAATAGAGTAGTAGAAGCCGCTAATAAGAATATGAAGAAAATCCTGTCCAAGATGGTCCAAACCTACAAAGACTGGGCTGAAAAGTTACCTTTCGCCCTGTGGGGATATAGAACAACGGTAAGGACATCTACAGGCGCTACACCATTTTCCTTGGTATACGGAACAGAAGCAGTATTACCAGTTGAGATAGAGCTCAAATCACTGAGGGTGGTCATGGAAGCCCAAATCCCAGAGGCCGAATGGGCACAGCAGAGGCTACAGCACTTGAATTTACTGGATGAGAGTAGGCTGAAAGCTTATTATCATAATCAGATTTACCAGAAGAGATTGGCAAGAACTTTCGGAAAGAAGGTAAGAAAGCATCCGCTGAAAGAAGGGGACTTGGTGTTCAAGCAGATGAGGCCAGGCATACCAGATATTAGAGGGAAATTCAGACCGACCTGGGAAGGGCCGTATATCCTTAAGAAACTGCTGTCCAAAGGAGCTGCAATCTTGTCGGATAGTGATGGGAACGAATTCAAAGAGCCGATCAATGTCGACAGACTCAAAAGGTTCCACGGCTAAAGACCAAAATAAAAAGAAGAGAATAAAATGCCCTGCAAGTCGAAAATCGAAAAAAGGCGGCTGTGCTAAAATTAGGTGCCTCGACAGGGTGAAAACCGAAAAAGGCATCCTGTGCAAAAATTAGAGTCATGAGAGAAAATGTCCGATCGTGAAAACCCGAGAGGGCCGATTGGTAACAGGAGTTGATGCTGTTAAAATTTGGTTCCTTGTATTGACAGCGCGTAAGCAGCTGAGTAAATGCCAAAACTGATCATGTATGCTGAAATTATATGAAAATGTACACAAATTCGTGAAATAGAATGAATATTATTCTTTTCATTTTTGTAATTTCCCAGTTCTGCATTATAAAGAAATGTAGCACCAAAAGAAATACATATGTAAGCTAAGCTAAGTCCTGCTGCTGCTCTCGCCGACCAAATGCTTGAGCCCTCGAGTCCTGTTATCAGATGCTGGACTAAGGATCCACTTCTTGTACTCGTTAGTCGAAGACACGGAATGATTGCCGAACCTCGGGATAACAGTCTTCACTGGTAGTCTGCCCCACAGCTCATGATACCGAGAAGCAAACGCAGTCGAGAGAGCTCCTCCCCGGAAAGACAAGGGAACCCTCACTACATCCTGGGTCATCCCGAGCTGGCGTGTACATCGAGAGGTGATGCAGAAGGTGGCCTGACGGAGGCCGTAGAGGGGAACACACCCCGATGGCCCATCAATGACCACATGAGACAGTGGGAGCCAGGCAGACGTAAAACTGATGTCATCATCTGACAGCTCGCCAAATCTGGTAATGCCTTCACCAGTAGTGGCACACCCATGAAGTCGTCGACGCGGTAGAAAGTGGCTCGGCGAGTACTGTGGAGTAACTCGAGGGGGTGGCTCAGACAGCATCTTCAGTTTCTCTTGCAGCCAGATCTAAAAAAAAAGAGAAGAAAAAGAAAAAAGAGGAAAAATGCCGCTGGAGTAAGTAGGGTTTACTTCATGCAAAAATAAGGCACAGGGTTGTGTGAAAATCCGAAAGGACGCACCTCCCGCTAAGAAAAGCTAGTGTGAAAATCCATAAGGGACGCACTACCTTTAAAATAATGACGTACCTGGAGCAATAAGGGGCTACCGGCAAAGGTTGTAGTGGATCCAGAGCTCACAGCGTCCAAGCCCAGAATGGTCTCAGCCAGGATGAGCGGCAAGGGTGATAATCCCAGATGAAAGTCGCCCAAGACTCCGAACAGGAGAGAGTCACCTATCAAACCCCCTGGAACAACAGTAAGGAAGTTCACCATGCAAAACAAGAATATGATGCTTACCCGATAGGTGGGGATGTCGGTGAACTGATCCAGAGCCTCGATCAGTGGCCCCAGAGCGAAGGAAGAGCCTGGAGGAATCAGCCGGACGACCTCAGAAGAAGGTATGCCCAGAGCCATGGCTATGTCCCGGGTCTGAAATAGACCGCAGCGGGGGACGCAAGGCAGAGCACTAGGAGGGAACCAGGCTCCCAGAATGGTAGCTAACTCTTCAGGCAAAGGGCACAGTTCCTGGTAGGTGAAGCGGAAGACGTTAAACCGGGGGTTCCAGAAGTGGGTCGCCGCCAGAAGGAGGTTTTGGTCGACTTTGACCCGGCACAGGTATTTCAGCCCGGATAAAGAGGAAAGGGCGCCTTCTTCCCAAGTGTGTTTGTCATCTAAAATACGGTGCATCCTTTGGGCTAGAGAAGAAGACATATTGGGAGAGATGAAAGGCTCAAGATGTTGGAAAATGAAGAGACACAAGAAGAGCAAAAATTTTGTGAGAATTTATAAGGAAGTGTCACAGCGACGGCCTGCCCGCCTATCCTTAGGGACGGCCTGCCCGCCTCTCCTAAGAGACGGCCTGCCCATCGATATAGATCCACCTGGCAGACGTCAGCATTGCATTCATCACGCGCATTAACTTGCATTTATGGCGTGACAGCCCGTCGGTCACATACAGATGCCCAGCCCGTCGGTCACGAAATTCTATATAAGGGCGAGTGACAGACGGTACAAACGCTGCTATCCCTTTCATTTCCTCTCTCAAACCGTTTTTTTTTTGCGTTTTTTAGCGGTTTTTCAAGCATTTCCTCTTATTTTTTCGCGATTTCTTCATATTTTCACATTCTCTACTCACCGGGTGCTTGGATATTTATTTTTCTCCAGTTTCTACACTTCTCGCGACTACAAGTAAGTAAATAACTACTTTCTTTTGAATTTTATTTAATTTCTTTCTTCATTTCTTTTTCTTTTAACTTTAGAAATGTTTAGAAAATTTTAGATGCCTTAGGAACTTAGGGAGAATGCTGCCCATTTTTTATTTTAGTGTATTTAAACCTGAATTTTTGCATGATCACATAGAAATAGAATTTTTCTATAACTTTGGTGCTTTAGAAATAGACAGTTTCTAGCGCACTATTCTGTGTATATATTGCTTGTGAGGCCTGAGGCCATTATTTTGTGTTGTTGGGGACTCACTCTTGCCGGGGTGTGTCCCATTTATATGCGTATATTATTGTCGAGGCCTGAGGCCTATTTTGTTGCCTTTTTATGCAAGAGGTCGGGCATACCCCTGCCGGGGTGCTGCCCAAATTTTTATTATTTATTCTAGAATTGAATATTTTCATGTATAATGCATGCCTTGGGACCTAGAAAGCCCATTTCCTTTACTCGTTTCAAATTATTTTCATGCTAATTGCATATTGTTTTTGCCTTGATATGTGCAAGGCATGTGGGCAACCTTTGCCCTTTTCATTTATTATCAGTTTCTCTATTTAGTTTTCGGGCCGCCATTGCCCTGGTGAGGCCCAAGTGGGTCGTCCCCTTGAGAATAAGTCTAATAATACTTGTTTTATCAAATTTTCGCTATCTAATTTTTTCGTCTTTGTAGGATGCCTCCCAGACGTAGAGTACCGCAGGCCCAGCCTGAGATCGTAGTTCCGGATTGGATGGATGTTGAGTCAGCTCAGAGGTATAGAGCATTGGCTCAGGTAGAGCTTCGGGCCAGCCGTTTTGTATCCCGGCCGTTCCTGGAGGCCCTAGGGATGGCCCCAAAGTTTGATTTGCTCGTCGAGGGTGCTGGGTGGACAGAGTTCCTTGAGCCCTCCTTCCAGACTTTTCCAGAGGCTACTCGCCAGGTCCTGGCCACTCTTCGCTACACCGGTTTTCAGAGTGCAGATACCGACCCAAGGGTGGTTCAGTTTTGGTTCGACGGCGACCACTTCAGTATCACTAGACAGAGATTCGCTCAGGCCATGGGGCTCCCTACAGAGGAGGGGGTCGAGATCCCACGGCGAGCTGTTAGACGCGCCCATTGGGCGGCTATTGCCATACCGGGAGTGCTGTATGATCATGATACAGCAAAGAGCACCGTACTGGTGTCTCAGGCACTCCGGTATTTGCACAGAGTGCTGTCCAGTTCGTACCTCGGTCGAGCTGGTAATCCAGGGTCGCTTAATACGGCCGAGATCTGGAGCCTCTGGGCCATGGTGGCAGGCCAGCGTCTCAACATTAGCCATGAGATCTTGGCCAACTTGACCAGAGTCGGCAGAGGGTTGACACCTGTGGTGATAGTGGGAGGAGTTATCACCCGGCTACTTTTGAGGTTGGGAGTTGCCCCTGACAGGTTGAGAGGACCCTTGGAGGAGGGGATCCATGTAGACGCCGCAGCGGCAGAACAGATAGGGATGATCTCCCAGATATCAGGCCAGGCGGAGGCCTATAGGGTGTTGACCATTCATGAGACCCGGCGGATGTTATCGCTTCCACCCTTGGATCCAGATCCAGATCACCCGGAGCACCCAGAGGATCAGCCTCCACAGCCAGAGCCCCAGCCTCAGCCAGAGCACCAGCCTCTACATCCAGAGCCAGAGCCTCAGCCTCCTCAGCCTCAGACTGTGCCACCGCCGCAGCAGTAGGAGCAGTCCAGGACCCCATCGGACTTCGATATAGAGATCACGATGGATGATCTTTTTGCTGCCTCACCAGTATCCCGAGCACCGACTCCTGTCCCATCGCCGGGCTTCAGAGTGCATAGGACTACCCACGGGCCCCCCGAGAGGTATCACCCTTATTCTAGAGGCGACCCGGGGGCATCCATCTCTACAGCACCGCCTCCAGAGCCACAACAGCAGCAGCCAGCACAACCCGACTTCTCTCAGCTCCTTACCTCCATGTTCGCAGCTTTAGAGCGACGACAGGACGAGAGGGACAGAGCTATCATGAGAGGTTGGACCGCCAGCAGGCTGCTATTCAGGAGCAGTCCCAGTCAGTGGAACGGTTGGCCCGAGAGCAGGCTGGCTACATTGAGCATACTACGCGGGAGCAGGCTCGGGTTATGGATGCTTTCAGGGATGAGCAGGCTCGGGTCGTAGAGACCCTCAGAGGTGAGCAGTTGAGGCTGATTGAGCAGGTTACTCAGGGTCAGAGGGAGCTCAGACAGCAGCTCGCTCATGATTTGAGGACGTCACAGGACTAGGCGTCTCAAAGGGTTGACATGACCCTGCAGATGATTGACGAGTCACTTGACTCTCTGAGATCCCACGTCCAGGCGATAGAGGGGATACTCCCACCTTTGTCTCAGACCATAAGGGAGTTCAGGGACCAGACAGAGCAGCGCCTAGAGCACATGAAGGGGGCCACCAGCGAGCAGACCACTCAGTTGAGCAAGGCGTTCAAGAAGTTGGGAGGCACAGTATCAGAGACATTGGAGTTCATCAGGACCTGCACCCAGCCTTTCTTGGATGGCCACGCTCAGATCCGATTCAGGTGGGCCCACGATGCCGAGGCGGGACCCTCCACAGCTTAGCCTCCACCTCCGGCATGGCCAGCTCCGCCTCCACCTCCGGCACGGCCAGCTCCGCCTCCACCTCCGCCCGGGACAGTGCATATATCGGATGATGAGGACCCTGATGAGCCCTCTGACTACACACCTCTATGACGTTCAGGGAGTCATATTTTTTTTTGTATATTTGTACTTTGTACATACGTTGTACAAAATAGATGTTTTTAGTGAAAAACTTTTATTTTCAAAATTTATGATTCATTTATATAGAAGATGAATATATACCTTCACAATCACTCATACTCTAAAACAAAAATGGTGAAAAAATGATGAATAACAACTCAATAAAAAAGAACAAATGAAATATGGCATAACAGATAAAAGCGAAAATCCCGCCATTAATAAACAGGTTAAAAGATTACCACTCGAACATGAACTAACAAAACCTTTTTATCACACAGGTACAGAGAATATCGCTTCACTTCAGATCGAAGCTGCAGTTAAAGAAACACTGCTCTTCACCAAACCGGGATTGTAGCCAAAGCCTGCTACGTCTCACAGTTCGCGCGGCAGCCAGAGAGTGCTACGCACCTTGCAGATCGAATAGGGGTTAGCAAGGGAACTTCAGATCGAAGCTGCAGTTAAAGAAACACTGCTCTTCACCAAACCGGGATTGTAGCCAAAGCCTGCTATGTCTCACAGTTCGCGCGGCAGCCAGAGAGTGCTACGCACCTTGCAGATCGAATAGGGGTTAGCAAGGGAACTTCAGATCGAAGCTGCAGTTAAAGAAACACTGCTCTTCACCAAACCGGGATTGTAGCCAAAGCCTGCTACGTCTCACAGTTCGCGCGGCAGCCAGAGAGTGCTACGCACCTTGCAGATCGAATAGGGGTTAGCAAGGGAACTTCAGATCGAAGCTGCAGTTAAAGAAACACTGCGCTTCACCAAACCGGGATTATAGCCAAAGCCTACTACATCTCACAGTTCGCGCGGCAGCCAGAGAGTGCTACGCACCTTGCAGATCGAATGGGGGTTAGCAAGGGAACTTCGGATCGAAGCTACAGTTAAAGAAACACTGCTCTTCACCAGATCAAGTCCGTAGTTAGAGAATGCTACGTCTCACCAACACCTACAAGTCGAGACGAGATTGGTAGGGGTATCTTCGCATCGCCGAACAGACCGAGACGAGGTCTACCCGGCAAAAGGCGCGGAAGGTAAGAACCGTCGTAGGTACGCCTTCTTTCTTTCTGTCCTTTCTCTGAGTTTTGGCTTCTCTAGGCACTCGTGCACTAGTCTCCCCAAAACTGGGGGCAACTGTAAGCACCGTGTCCCGGAGCGGTCCGGATCAGAGGTTACCCTGTGATGAAATTAGTATCCTAGCCTGCATAAATGGTTTGGATTTGGGGGTTTTAGTCCCACGTTCCACGAGAAATGAGTCTTTTTACCTTTCGTAGGTAGAGGGGGAGAAAACGGGGCTTTTTTCGAGTCAAAAAGCTTTTTTTTTCTCCACAGACGGCCAGCCCGTCTATGAAGTCAGCCCGTCGCTTGGGGTCACCGATGGCTTGTGGTATTTTTCGACGCCCGTCGAAAAGTCACCGCCCCTGTCAGAATGCCGCCTGGTTTCCCGGAGCACGCAACCTTTCCGACGCCCGTCGGTGGATGTGGCAGGGCCGTCGGACGAATCCTTGTGTCAAAAGGATTCTTCCGACGCCCGTCGGTCGTTTCTGGCTTATAAAAGCTCCGAATTTTCAATAGAAAAGGGTTCCAAAAATTTTTGAAGAGGGGAAACTCTGCCCAAAATTCAAGCATATTTTCTCTCTCTTCCAGCAAACACATTTCATAAAGAAATCTTGTTCAAAAGAGGATCAAATCCATAAGAAGGGACTAAAAACTAATTAGTTTTCCTTTAGATTTTGATTCCAAAGACAATACTTTGAAGGTTTGAGAAGGAAGTAATCTGATTTCCTCTTTTCAATCCTTCATCTTGCTTTTCGTGGAACACGCGGGGCTCTAATCAACACAAGAATTTCACCCAAAGCAATTATCTGAGGGTAAATATTCTGGATTCCTTCTCCATATCATTTCATATTTATTCTTTATTTGTTAAATTCTTCCATTTTTGTCATTATTTTTCTTTATTTTGACTCTCATTACTTGATTTTATTGTAAAATCTCCTTTTGGCCTTAAAAGGAATTTTTCTCTTTCTATTTTTTTGGAGACAGTGGTGACCGACGGGTCATCTCTATCACCGACGCCCGTCGGTCACCTCATCTACAAATGCCCACTTTTTGAGTGACAGACGGACGTGTCGGTTATCTTGACGGACACCCGTCGGTCACCTAAAAGAGGCCGTCGGTGGGCTCTATCTCTTCCCCTTTAAATGATTTTCTATTTTTTTCAAGTCCCTTTGGATTCCCATATATTGATTGTATGTATATTGACATCTTTTAACTTTCTATGAGTGTATATTGATTCTCTTGGACTATCCCGAGTTGGAGCGGCTACCTACCATATGTGGAGGATTTCGTCCGGTTTAGTTTCCTAATCCTTTTGAATATTTTATTCATTTGTTATTCATTGATTATTTTATGTATATGGATGTACTTCTTTCATGTCCCGTTAATGTATAAAAATGACTCAATGTTTTATATTCAATAAAATGAGATTTACACTAAAGCAAGGGTCCAATACCCTATTTTTATCCAATAAAGATCATCACAAATATAAATATCCACTTTTGATAATAGTGCATGCGAGGACCAAAGTCCTCAAAAATAAACAATGCCCCGATTCATGTATGTATCGCACATTTATAAAGGGAGTTATATTCTGCTCCTTGTATTATTGTAATTTATCATCTTTTGATATTTACTTGCTCATTTATGGCTTTCCAAACATGAATAAATGTGCCTTTAATAAATTGCATCGTGTGGAGAGAGAGCAAATCAATGATAATTAAAATTTGATCATAAAATAATCGAGGTAGAAATAGATGAGAAATCCCGGACCCAGCTCTGTTCTTTGGGCTCAAAGAGGCTAGAGGTCTACCCTCCAAGACACCTTTTTGTGCCACGAGACTTTAGCGCTAATCCTAGGCTCCTTAGGGCGAGAGGTTTACCTTCCAAGACCCCTCTGGCTGGCCCAAAATGTATACAACGCGCAGTCTTAGGCTCTCCGAGGCGAGAGAAACTTTCCCAATGTTCTATTGGGTGGCGACTCCATGAAACCTCCTTGTTGCCCAACATAGACGCACTTGTGATTATTGCAAGCTGTCAACGGACCCACAAATGCCCCGATCGCCCTCAAACGGGCGGTCCCATGAGCGGCCGCGGGGATCCAGCGCGCGTCACAATGTGGTTATGATCTTCTGAATGCATGACTTTTTATGCAAGCATGTATATCTATCTATTAGGACTATATGCATTTGCTATTATGAATGTGTTATGCTTTGACGACCATTGCGAATGGCCGTCCATGTTGCTTGTGTTTTCTTCCCACTAAGCGTTATCGCTTAGCACAGATTCTTTTCCCATGCAGGTGGCAGGTTTGGTTCCGTTCAAGTCACGCATCTGCAAGGTCGGCCACCTAGGAGTTAGAAGTTTTTTATTTTGTTCAGCTTTGGTATTTTGGATTTTGTAATTCTGTAGTCCTTTGTATATGTAGTATATGTAAGGATCTTATTGTAATTAAGTTTTCAGTTATTTCTCCGTTTTATTTTTCGTCTGCACTTCCGCTGAATGATTATATGTATGTAAGTTAATGTATGTTCAGCTACTGTTTGCTTAAAGTTTTAATTTTTGTTGTATCTCCGTATGTTTTTATGTATGAATGTATGCTTCAGCTTAGCGTATGTGTGCATGTATGCGAGTGAGCGTCGGTAGCGCTCTCCGGCGTCCTTCCAATGGGGACGTAGGGGGTGTTACATTTAGTGGTATCAGAGCGCCGGTTTGGCGGTTCTGGTTGTCTTGTTTATTATGTGTTGAGTCTTTGCATGAGAGTCGGTTTTATGTTGTGGCCTAATGCAGATGTGTCTTGCTTTGTGTCGTGTTTAGATGTGTCTTGCAAGTGAATGTAAAACGATTTTGGCAGTTTAACAGAAGTATCGTTAAGAGAACAACATGCATGACGAACCTCTTTGAAGTATTAAAGGATTTGTGTAGCTATCAGTGGAAGTTAAATGGTTTATGTGTGAAGTGTTTGTGTTTTGATTTCGGATGTGTAGTTTAGTAATGATTATCCAGGTAAGTGTGATTAACTCGAATATAAGAAATTGATCCAAGAGTGTAGCGATGGCGATAAGTGTAAGCAAGTGAGTAGTTTGAAAGGGGAGTATAAGAGTTTGGTTGTGACTTGGAATGTAATGTTGGGAATTATTTTCGATGTAAATGAATTTCGAGGACGAAATTCTGTTAGGAGGGAAGAGCTGTCACAACCCGAAAAAGGCCTGGTCAGAATTTGCATGCTGAGTCGGGAATTTAAGGGTATTTCGGTAATTTATGCATAAGGAATTTGGATGACAAGGATTTAAAGTAATTAATTTATTAATTTATTAAATAAGTTAAGTGTGGAAAATTATTTGGTGTGCATGTGGTGTATGGTTGTAGGGTGTTTTGTTGTGGCATTTATCTAGTGAAGTGTGTGTATTATACCCAAGGATGTGAAGTGTTTTTGAACAATTGTTTGGTGTGTGTTGTGGTTTGGTACCAAATATTTCAAAGCATTGATTTAAGGGATCATTTAGTGTGTGAGTGGTGTATGGTGCATTGGAGCTTGAAAGTCAAAGTGGGTTTGTTTGGTCCAATAGTAGGCTGCCATGTGGATTGGTTGGTAGAGTAATTAATGAAGAGGGAAAAGAAAGAGAAAAAGAGGGAAAGGAAATCTGCCTCACATCCTCTCCTCTCTCTCTCTCTATTTCTTCTTTCTTTTCCTTGTTCATTCCCTACTCCATCTCCTTTCTTCTTGGCTGGTGTTTTGCAAGATCCTTGGTTTGTTTTGGTTGAGTTTTGGGGCAAGATTGAAGAGGTAAGAGTTAGTTTTGGTTTGCATGTGTTTGGTTCTTATTCTCCTTCTGTTTTGCTTTTGATTTGGGGAAAGTTAGGTTTTGGATGAGTAATTTCTGGGTTTTGCCGGTGCAAGTGATTGGTGTTAAGAAGAAAGAATGATGATTGAAGGTTGAAGAAGAGTGATTTTGGATCTTCAATTCCAGGTTAGGGAAACTCTCTATTATGTATATGAATTTTAGTATATTCATGTGTGATATAAGTTTCTTGAATGTGTTGTTGATGATATATGATGATGGTAGTGAGTGTTGGTTTAAATTGTTCATTTGTGCATGTGAATAGGATTTTGGGTGAAAAACTGGGTTAGAATGCACTTGACCTTTCTTTTGTTTTTAAGCTGTATTGGGAGTTGTAGAACTCTAAATGGTATGAAACTAGTACCGTTGGAAAGCTAAGATATATTCCTACATATTTGTCAGAAATAATCTTGAACTAATTTTAACTCTAAGTGTCTCAAAAGTAGTCATGAAGTAGAGCTATCTTCTCTGGCCGGGGTTCAGGGGAGCACTATAGGTTGTTTAGATCATACTAAAGTTATAGATGTCCAATTGATCTAAATTTTGTTGCATTTGAAATTTAACATCTTAAGGAACAAATGTTAAGAGGAAGTTTTGCCAAAAAAATGTCGTTTAGATGCCCGTTTAGGCTGAACAAAAAGGAGTTGTGAAACAGTCCTGAATTCTAGCTTCTATTTTCCAAATTTTTGGTAGATCACGGTGGTAACCAAATTCATTACCACCGTGACATATGAAAATGCTAGGCAGAATGCTTAGTTTGGACCTCATGGTAGTAACCAAATTCATTACCACCGTGACCCTTTCTGTCTTGACCATTTTATGTGTTTTTCTTCACGAATTGAACCCGCTTTCCACCAAAACTTTTTAGGATCTATCCGATGCAAGTTTAGGACTATTAAATGAGTATAATAATAGTTATCACTTGGAAAATAAACATGAATAGGATTAAGATTAATAGCAAACTAATGAAGTAATGATGTATAATTGTATGTATTAGAATCAAGTCAAGTTTAATGACATTATTGAACATTATAATACTTTAATCTATATAAACGGGTATGATATGAACAAGTATGCATAGGTATGACTTAAGATCTAAGTTATATACACATGAAAGACATCACATGAAATGAATTTGCTTAATGAAATATATATATATATATATATATATAGGTTATGAGTAGTGAATGTGTGATTGAAGTAATTGCCTAACAATACTATATGATGCATGCATTGATAATAAATGTTAATATAATGTATTAGTATGCAAGATATCTATGATGCTATTATGGTTCATGTGGATATTTTAATGATTATATAATATGATAATGATAAATGTGATTTAATGCTTTTAGCTTATGAATTTCTCTTTTAAATGGAGATCCATAATGTGGCAAACAAGGGTAAGTAAGTATTTATAGAAATGTACAATTAGTTGGTATGATTGATATGATAAAGTGGGAGGAATAGCATTTTGTTTTGGGCAATAGGTATGTCACGGTGACAACCTCAAGGGTTACCACCGTGAGGTACCCCAGACTTGCATTCTTTCGAGATCCTTGGTATGTCACGGTGGCAACCAATATGATTACCACCGTGACCTACCCTGTTTTTGCAATAGAATCTTATTTATTTTATATGATTTAAGGATGTTAAATTATGGATTTTTGTACACATTGTCACTTAATATGAACTGTATACTAGTAAGGTGATGTCTGTATTCGATTCGCACTCGTAAGGTGATGTCTGTATTCAATTCGCACCCGTAAGGTGATGTCTGTATTCGATTCATACCCGTAAGGTACTGTCAGTACATTCGTTATCCACTATTTTGAGTCAGTAGGTATCCTGTTTGTTTTATCTGATATGATTAAGAGAATGTGATATTTGGATGAGCATAATTCTGGACATGTGAATCAGTTATGTACTCGAATGTGATTATAAATCTCTAAACGGATTGTGTAACACCCCAAATCGGGCCTGGTCGGAATCGGCAAGCTAAGTCGGTTAAGTGAAGGGTATTTCGGTAATCTATGTATGAGTAATATGGATAATAAGGATTTATTTACTAAGGAAATTAATTAAATAAAGTAAGTAAAGGAATTATTATGGTGTGTTAGTAGTGTATGGTAGTAGGATGTTAATGGGTTAAGGGATTTCATTTAGTGATTTATGAGCATGGTGCCTTGGAGATATTTGCATAAAAGAAATATTTATCAAGTGGATTATGGGTATGGAACTAAGGATGTAGGATATTTTATGAGAAGTGATTTAGTGTGTGTATGTGTATGGTGTGTGTGTAAATGTAGTCAAAGATATTTTGTGTGAACCAATTAAAGGATGCTAAGTGGGCTAGTAATATGAGGACATTTGGGCCGATGGGAAGTAACCAAGTGGAGTAAGCAATTAAGAGGAGATAAGATTAAGGAAAGAGAGAGAGAGTGAGAAGGCAGATTACGTTTTTCTCTCCTCCTCCTCCTCCTTCCTCTTTCTTTTCTTTTCCTTGGATCGTGTTCTTCTCGGTGGCTAGGCATGGGTTGATGTCTTGGTGGAGCTTAAGAGTCTTTTATGGAGGTATGTGTATGGTTTTGAGTGCTAGGGTTCCTAAGAGAGATTATGTTCCCCTTCTTCTCTTTGTTTTGTTTGAATTAGGGTTTTTGGGTTAAGAGTAATTCTTGGGTTTTTGATTTGTGTAAGCTTTGGATACCAAGAGGAAGATTAAAGGCAAAGAGAAGGTGGAGGTTTGAAACAGAAGATTGAACCTTCATTTGAGGTTTGGGAAACTTTATTTTTATATATATAAATTTTTATTTATATATATATATATTCATGTATGTTATAAGTTTCTTGATTGTGTGGTTGTTGATAGATGATGATGGTAGTGAGTGTTGGTTTAATTGCTCAATTGTGCATGTGAGTAGGTTTTTGGGTGAAACTAGGTTGGAATGCACTTGACCTCTCTTCAGTAATTAGGCTGTATTGGGCGTTTTAGAACTCCAAATGATGCGATTCTTGAACCATTAAAACCATGAATTCTATTACTTTAAATGACTTAGAAATAGCCTCGGGCCAATTCTTGCTCTAAGACCCTGAATTTTGGATAACATCGTAGTGCCTCATTTTGTATCGGAATGTGTGACCAGTATAGGTTGTGGAGGTCATATCTGGAGTTATAGATGTTCAATTGACCTGAAACCTGTCCCTTTTGAAATTTACGACGTAGGAGAACATTTGTTAAGAAGACTACTTTTCCTAAAAATGAGGTTTAGAGGTCGGTTTTTATGATAATAATTGGTGGTAGAAAGCAGTCTGTTAAGTTAGCTGAGGCGAGTCTCTGTCGCGAGCGCGACAAGGGTCGCGACCTCGCGACAGAAAAACATGTTTTGAGCCTTTTCTTCTTTATTTTTGAGTCTAGGATTGACCCGGATCAATCCCGTGCCTTTCCCATCAGTTATTATGCATGTTTAGGGTAATGAAATGGCTATATAAGTAATTATCGTCGGGAAAAATTTAGGAGTATGCTTAAGATTGATGATTTAACTAGTAATTAATAATAGATATAACTCCATGAAGGTTGTTTATTGATGAGTGCTATTATGTGATGGTCTCATGAGTAACCTTAACATGATGTACCATATGTATGAATGCAGTTAATGTGGGTGCGATGGAAATGATTGACGAATAATGTTGTTATTATAGATTGTGTATATAAATATTGATAATGGCATGTTTTACTGAAATACTTGATACGAATGTTGGATTTATGTTGTCAATGATATGTGACTGGCTGGAGATGAGGTAAGAGATCTTTGGATGTGTTTCGTGTGTTGTGGGTGAGTTTGAGGAAGGAAAGATCTTGCAAAATTCTGCAGATTTTCGGAATCCTGACTCTGTCGCGATCGCGACACTGTCGCGAGTGCGACAGAGACCGGTGATTTTGATGCTGTGTTGTCGCGAGCACGCGATGCTGTCACGAGCCCGCGATAGCAATAGCTTGTCTGCTCTCCGTCGCGATCGCGACAGAGCACATTGTTGGCCTGTGCTATCGCGAGCACGCGACTTGTCGCGACCCCGCGATAGCAATACTTGTCCTCTGTCGCGACCGCGACAATATCGCGAGCGCGACAGAGCCGGGCCCTTCTCTCCTTCCCGCGATCGCGAAGTCCGTCGCGCGTGCGCAGCGAAGAGACTATGATCTCTGTCGCGAGCGCGACAGGGATCGCGAGCGCGACAGATGTGTTGTATTGAATGAGTTTTCTTTGGGTGATTCCAATGTTTGAATTCCAAACTTATGATGCCTCTAGGTTTGTTCCTTGACTATTTTATGAAGTATGTTAATATAATTGAATATACTATGTATATCTATACTGATGATTTTTCTCTAAAATTATTATGTTATGCTTAAGTGTAAATTGTATGATGCATGATTGACTTTATGAACTTATTCATATGTCTCACCTATTGCTGATTATGTACAATGATGTAAATTAAGTGATTTGAAATATGATTTGTATGATGCATGACCTGCGAGAGTCAGTCTAGTGGATAGTTAGGCATGCCTAATAGAGTCTATGTATTTGTAGCTGCAGCGCCCTTTGAACGATTTGGACCCTGATCAGGTCCCCGAATGGTTCCTCGCGAACCCCTATTATGTGTATGTGTATGGATCTTGTTTAAGGTCCTGTTCAATGAAATGTTGCCTTTCGACTTGTACCTGTATGGTACATTATATTATATGTTCCCTCTGAGGTTTACCCGGTCAGAGATCGGGCTATATGTTCCCTCATGAGGTCTCCCCCTCAGTACTCGTTATCCACTATTGTGAGTCAGCAGGTGTATGATTTGTTATGTTGTGTTTATAAGCATACGGTTCTGATCAGTTATGATTATAGATATGTGAATTGATAAGTGCAGATTTATTGGCTCTCTGAAACACCGTGATTGGAATGCAATATCATATAGTTGTTTATGTCAAAGATTAATGTTGCGCAACGGAAGTGTGATGGTATTGTGATTATGTAACTATGTATGATGTACTTTCAAAAGTTTGATTCCCCAACGTGTTTGGTAAATGTATGCAAATGAGGACCTGTACTGGTATAACGATACAAGTATTGACATATAGGTGTATTAATACTGACCTGTAATGTATAGGTAGGCGCTTGCATGTGAAGTTATATGTAGTTATGCATGAATATACTTACATTTTGTAGGATGATGTTGACTTGGTTTGTGTCGCACATAAGGATATGAATATAACAAGAAACAATTGAATGCACAGCTATTATATGTAAGCATATATATATTTCTCGGTAAGAACTATGTGTGTATGAGATTTGCATGTGTTATGCCTCGACGACCATTGTGAATGGCCGTCCATATTATTATGTTTGTTTTCCCCACTAAGCGTTATCGCTTAGCACAGGCTCTTTTCCCCGTGCAGGTGGCAGGTTTTCTTTTGTTCGAGTCGCGCATCTGCAGAGTCGGCCACATAGAAGCTAGAAGTTTTGTATCTTGTTCAGCTTTTGTAATTTAGAATTTTTGTATATCTGTGTTATATGTATAAGTAATAATATGTAAAGAGAACGATGTAATATTTCAGACTCCTATTGTATGATTGTAAAATTGTAGATGTGTATGTTTTCGTTTAAAATATGCGCGTTTATGAATATGTATGTTCAGATTTTTGCTCCTTAAAAGTTTTAATTCTTTCATAATTATATACGCTTTGTATCGTTTCTGTTCGGTAACACACCTACTCGTACGGCTTCCTACTCCCTTGCGGATGGGTTCGCCTATGTATGAGTTGGGGTGTTACAGATTGAATGTGACTCACGCATGTGTATTGTACATGATTATCAACATATATCATATTGTGAATGTGTTCGTATACAATCAGTCATGGACATAAGTATGTGAATTGAAAGGTGTACAACTGTGATCATGATCTCTTGAATGCCATGGTTATAGTTTATTATGTTGTGCTGATGAGCATGTGAATCCGATTAGTTATGTTTATAAGCATATGAATTAATTGGTATATAAATGTAAACTTGAATTACCGAATGCTATGGTTAATAAGTATGTATATGAACGTGATTTTGGTGCTATTGACTGTTATGGTGAAGTATGTGAATCAAGATACGTATGAATGTGCTCTTGACCATGGAATGTTATAAATATTGTGTTATGTTATGTGTTCGCTCTCTAGCTTTTCCCAGGGTAGTGATTTCGGTGTGTGGTCATGTGTCTACATTTCAGGCATGATAATTAGTAGTTATGCATGTGAAATCTCTGACATCTGATGCCCGTGAGTTCGGTAAGTGAAAGTTAATTTGTATGTGTAATTGCATGATATCGCTTATATCCTATATGGTATCCTATCTGCTTTGGTTGTTTGAGTGTGATTATAGAAATATGGTAACCGTATAATTATGATAATAGAAAGAACAATCAGGTAATATGTACATGAATGTGGTTATGATCTTCTGAATGCATGACTTTTTATGCAAGCATGTATATCTATCTGTTAGGACTATATGCATTTGCTATTATGAATGTGTTATGCTTTGACGACCATTGCGAATGGTCGTCCATGTTGCTTGTGTGTTCTCCCCACTAAGCATTATCGCTTAGCACGGATTCTTTTCCCGTGCAGGTGGCAGGTTTGGTTCCGTTCAAGTCATGCATCTGCAAGGTAAGTGTAAGCATCGTGTCCTGGAGCGGTCCAGATCGGAGGTTACCCTGTGATGAAATCGACATCCGAGCCTGTACAACGGTTTAGATTCGGAGGCTTTAGTCCCATGCTCCACGAGAAATGAGTTCTTTTTACCTCCTGTAGGTAGAAGGGGAGAAAATCGGGGAGTTTTTAAAGTCCAAAAAGCATATTTTTCTCAAGAGACGGCCAGCCCGTCGGTAAGCGGCAAACCCATCGGTCGGAGGTCGGCCCATCTGTTGAATCCTTGTGTCAAAAGGATTCTTTCGACGCCCGTCGGTAAAAGTGGAAGGGCCGTCGAATGAATCCTTGTGTCAGTAGGATTCTTTCGACGCCCGTCGCCATTACAGACGCTCATCGATCGTGCCTAGCTTAAAAAAGCTTTGAATTTTCTCATAAAACAAGTTGGAAAAATTTCTAAAAGGGGGAAACTCTGCCAAAATTCACGCGTGTTTTTCTCTCTCTTCCGACATACACATTTCCAAAAGGATTTAATCGATTCAGGAATCAAACCATCAAAAGGAGATAAATTTAATTGATTTTTCCTATGGTTTTGATTCCAAAAATTCAGTTTTTCAAGAAAAAATCAAGAAGAAAATAGTCTATTTTTCTCATTCTTGATTTTTTTTATCTTGTTCTCTCGTGGAGCGTGCGGAGAGCCATATAACAACAAGGAATCCAACCAAAAAGGTTATTCTGAGGGTAAATATTCCGGACCCTTTTTTGTCCTTGTTTTAGCTTCATTTTCAATATTACATTTGGTTTTGCCTTTATTTTCATTTCTTGCTATTATTCTTCTTGAGTTTTGTGTAAAACTTACTTTTTTGGATTTTTGGAAAGCCTATGTTTTCGAGGACAGAGGTGACCGACTGATCATCTGTTGTGACCGACATCCGTCGGTCGCCTTCTAGCATAATCCGTCGGTCAACCCCATAGACGGCTCCCTTCGAGTGAGCGACGGACCGTATTGGTCACCTTAACCGACGTCCGTCGGTCATTCAGCATAGCCCGTCGGTGGGTTTTGTCCCACGTTTTCAAATCTTTTCCTTTCTTACTTTCTTGTTCACTCAAACATTTATGTTTATTTATAATTTTTTCTGTATTTTAACATCCCTTTGGCTTGTTTTGTGAGAATATATTCTTGCTTCTCGGATTGGTTGGAGCTTGAGGGAGTTCGCCCGCATATGGAAAGTTCGCCTGGTTTAATTCCCTATTTTCCTCTCTTTTATATTTCATGTATTTATTTATTGTTTCTCCTGTATATGACAAAATTATTGTATTTCTCGCTAATGTAAAAATCGGCCAAACGTTTTATATTTAATAAATTGAATTCTTCATAAAATCAAGGACCCAATGTCCCATTTTTATCCAATAAAATCCTCACAATGAGAATATCCATTTTAATAATGATGCATGCAAGGACCAAAGTCCTCAAAATAAGCAATGCCCCGATTCGTGTATGTATCGCATTTATAAAGGGAGTTGTATTCCGCTCCTTGTGTTATTGTAATTTATCACTTTCATTATTTATTTGTTCATTTACCGCTTCCCAAATGTGAATAAGTACGCTTTGATTCAATTGCATCGTGTGGAGAGAGAGCGAATTAATGAAGATTAAAATTTAATCATAAAATAATCAAGGTAGAAATAGATGAGAAGTCCCGAACCCAGCTCTGGTCTTTGGGCTCAAAGAGGCGAGAGGTCTATCCGATCACTCATTGGAACTATGACCTCCAAGACACCTCTTGCTTCATGAGACTTTGACGTTAATCCTAGGCTCCTTAGGGCGAGATGTTTACCCTCCAAGACCCCTTTGGTTGGCCCAAAATGGACACTAAGCGTAGTCTTAGGCTCTCCGAGGCGAGAGAAACTTTTCCAATGTTCTATTGGGTGGCGACTCCATGAAACCTCCTTGTTGCCCAAAATAGATGCACTTGTAAATATCTTTACAAGTTGCCAACGGATCCTCAATTGCCCGATCGCCCTCAAGCGGGCGGTCAGAGGGGCGGCCGCGGGGGATCCGGCGCCCGTCACAGTGGCGACTTCGCTGGGAACTTGTGGTTCGAGACTTCGATTTGAAAATACCTCTCTTAACATTTATGATTAAAGTTTAATTCATAAATTCGCTTTCTCTCAAAATTGCATTTGCATCCCATTAGAGCCTTAGAATATGCTAGATTGGTCCCTTCTTAGCCTCGGTGCATTCCTGAAGCACAACCCTATGTTCACTCAATGTGGGGAAGTGTTAAGGATAATCACCAGCCCAAGCTTTGTACCTAATGGTATATCAAATGATGACCCGATCGGTCGTTATGCTCGTGATGAGCTAGACCTGTTGGCAGGGATCATGCTTGGGTAGCCCTAAAGTAACATCTCCCTTGTCTAAAGCTCATATAATGGCCGTAGCTACTTTCCATAGGTGATATGAACCGTAATTCCATGCTTGCCGTATGGATCCTTATGTATTGGGTGAGTCCACATGTCTCGCTTGGTAACTTAGCCAAAAGCTTTCATGCCCCGGTAGGGCCATGTCAAAATTTTTGGAATGTCTAAATACATGATGATCATTACCCATGCGCTTGTACATTAGCATAGGAGTGTCATGCTGTCGATTTTTTGCCGTGCACCATACGCGTCCATCGGGTCTCTCGCTGACCCTTGGGCTAATCCTGCCTAGGAAAGAGACCGCACGACCACGTGTGTGGGAGAAATAAGGGTGGAAGGACCTACCTGTTTGCTTGTGTTTTGTGGGTGTTGCATATCACGACCACGCATTACATCTGCATTTCATGCATCACATCTAACGCCTTGTCCCTGCAGCCATCATAGATCTGCCCAGGTGGACTAGATCACCTACCGGACGATTGATCCGAGTTCTTGCATCTGAACTGCCAGACAGAGAAGGCCTTCTAGAGATCTTATCGGAAGTCAGCTATACCGTATCTGAGATGGAAAACTCACCTAGGGGAAATGACGCCACCAGGGCCATGATTGCAGAAGAAGTGGGCCGACGGTTTGAAGAGTTTGAGGGCAGAATGATGAACATGCTAACTGCTTTGACACAACAAAATGCTCCGCAGAATCCACCACCACCTCCTCCCGTGAGACAGAATGAGCAAGAAGAGGAAAGAGCTGAGAGACAAGAAGAGCCTATTCGGTCGCCACCAATAGAGATGAGGTCAGTAACTTCGGGAGGTCAGAGAAGAAGACCAGTACTGAGGATAGATGGTGACAGGGATGACGAAGACGACAAAATGAGTATTGTATCTGAGAGGGGGAGGGCACCCCACACTGATGAGTTCATTCTGAAGAAGATGGAAGAGAGGTTTGAAGCCATGGCTCGTATGTTGAGTAGAGGTCAGGGGATGAACCCGGAGGACAAAGAATTGGAGGGAGAAGATCCGATTCCTTATAATTTCAAGATGCCTGATGTGCCAAAATTTGACGGTACCTCTGACCCGACTGCCCATGTGAAGCAATACTCTCTGGTCATGAAAGGGACCACTTTGTCTAAGAGGCAGAAGGTGGAGTACTTTTGTTTGAGTCTGACTGGCCCCGCCATTGATTGGTATCGTAGCCTCGATCGTCGAACTAAGGACGATTGGGATCTACTCACAGAGGAGTTCTTGAGGCAATAAGATTGCAACACCCGGATGGAGGTGACTCTTAAAGATCTTGAATTGCTCCAGCAGAAGGCCGGGGAATCTTTTCACGATTATCTCACCCTCTGGCGGAATAGGGTAATGGAAATGCGAAGAAAGCCAGACACCCAAGACCAGATCCGTTTGTTTGTCAAGAATGCAAGCCCGTATTTGAAGGATGGTCTAAAGATGAAAGGGTTGAAAGATTGGGAGTCTCTGAAAGACATAGCCATTGAAGCAGAAGGAGAGTTCTTGGCTCGGAAAGCTAGCAATGATAGTTTTGCAAAAAGGACTAACACCAGTCAGGGAACCAGTAGGCCAACCGGTCCCAATGGTAGCACCAGAAGAACAGTTGAGGTGTCTGTTACTGGCACGACTAACCCGAGGAAGTTTTTGAACTTAGGAAGGCCACTGTCTTGGGTCTTAAGGAGGTTGATGAAGGAAGGAAAGTTGCAACCTCTGGCTCCTAGGCCTGCTATGACGCAAGGGAAGCCAGGTTACAAGGACAATGAATACTGCGCATTTCATCAACACACAGGCCATCTAACAGATAAGTGTAAGGCGCTGAGACACTCTATTCAAGATCTGATTGATGACAAGCAAATTTTCGACCCTGAGAAGAGGGAATCCAAGAAGGAGCCTGGTTACAATGCCGTACCGCCACCAGTTTTTATGATCGAATCCAGCTTGCCAGAGCAGTACGTGCTGCAGGACTTATATGGGAGCAGGGGTATTGCTGTTGTTTGTTCTAAGGATAGAGATGGAAGAGCAGTTGTAGCGACCATTGATTGTTGGTCGAGCAGTGAAAGCGGCAAAGAGGCCGAAGAGGAAGGAGAGGTGAATTCTGATTTGTGGAGATCTGATGAGGATGAAGAAGAGGTAGGGGCTGTGACAAGAAGTGGGAGAGTGGTCCCTGAGATTACAAGGGTATCGGAACCAGCAGAGCCATCGACGAAAAAGGAGCCAGAGGAGAATCAGATTTTCAAGCAGTTGAAGAAGACCGCAGCTCAGATATCCATCTGGGATCTCTTAAGACAGTCCCCTTCTCACATGCAGAAAGTGGTAGAGGCCTTGGCTGAGTTCATCGTTGCCACCACAATTTTCCCATTAGAACTTTTGGGTCTAGTTAAAGGAGGATCGGGGGAGAGATTGGTTTTTTCCAATGCCGACCTGCCAGTCGAAGGCCTCGATCATAACCGACCGTTGTACATCAAAGCACAGATTAACGACAAGTACACCGCTTGCGTTATGGTAGATGATGGATCTTCTATCAATGTTTGCCCTCTGATAGCCCTTTAGGCTTTTGGATTGAGTAAGGATATGCTCAGTGGATCAGATTTGACGATTACAGCCTATGATAATTCAAGAAGACAAGCCTTGGGAACATTCAAGACCCTGGTCAAAACGGGACCCATTGAGGTAGAGGTAGAGTTTGTGGTTCTGCCCATTCTAGCTAATTTCTCAGCCCTGCTTGGGAGGCCTTGGTTTCACAGACTAGGAGGAGTACCCTCCACGCTGCATCAAATGATAAAGTTCCCACATGAAGGGGAGGTGGTGACTATTAAGGCAGCCAGGGAGAATCAGGTGTTAGCTCTTGAAATTGCTAATCAGCCTTTCAGTGGCTTCCACGTGTCAGTGATAGGAGAAGAGCACGGACCGGTGGATAACCCAGCAGTGGTTAACATGATGAAGAAGATGTACTATCTCCCTGGGGCAGATTTGGGTAGAAACTCTCAGGGGCTGCAGACTGCGATCACCACTCGATGTCAAAAGAACCGGAAGGGTCTGGGGTACAGAGGCGATTTTGGCAAGAAGAAGACGAAAGATAAGATACCTCATATCTCAGAGAGTTTTGTGCCCGCGTCCACAATATGCGCCTATACTGGTGAAGATAAGCCACAGTGGGTAAATGGGAGGATTGTCCCCGGATTTAAAATCTTCAACGATGTATTTGACTGGGATGTTGGGGTTATCAAAACCGTTGAGAACTTCTGGGATGAAGAGGTTGTGACTCAGTGTATGGCTTGGGACAGATGTGAGCCCGAAGAGGTTGTCACCGAGAAGATGTTGTTTGCCAGGCTGAAAGGGAAGGAAAAGATGACAGAAATAGAACTGAAGTTTGGGGATTTAAGGATTTCCTCAGGCATACCTGAAGGGCCTCTGCTGAATCAGGAAGCCGATAAGCAAGCTGCGGCAGCATCAACCTCTAGAGAGACAGAAGAAGACTCTAGCTTAGATTGTCTTTTTATTCCATAACTTTTTTATGATATAAATGACAATTATAATATTATTAATAAGGCAAATGATTTCTCTTACTTGTGCGATGTTTCCAATGATTTCAACATGCATGAACATGATCATATTCCATCAATTTTTGATATTAATTCCACTGATACAACACCTTTTAATCTTGGAACCTCAGAAAATCTGAAAGAAATTCTAATAGCATCAAATATAACTCCTGGTGAGAGAGAAAAATTTGAGAGAATAATAAGAAAATATGAAATAGTCTTTGCCTGGACCTATGAAGACATGCTGGGGATCGACCGAGATGTAGCAGAACATGCCATCCCGACTTATCCAGATTATAAGCCTGTAAAACAGAAGTTAAGAAGGCTCAGGCTAGAATGGACAGACAAGGTCAAGGAGGAAATTCGGCAGCAGATTGAGGCCAAGTTCCTGGTTGAGGTGCAGTATCCTACATGGTTGGCCAATGTAGTCCCTGTAGCGAAGAAAAATGGGAAGGTCAGGGTATGTGTGGATTATCGAGATCTGAACAAGGCCTGCCCTAAAGATGATTTTCCACTACCCCACATTGATGTGTTGATAGACAGTGCCGCCAACTGCGCGATGTATAGCTTTGGGGATGGTTATGTGGGCTACAACCAGATCCTAAACAAGATAGTTGACCGGGTTAAGACCGCTTTCATCACAGAGTGGGGGACCTATGCCTACCGAGTTATGCCTTTTGGCCTGAAAAATGCAGGGGCCACGTACCAGAGGATGGCGACCAAGATTCTAAGTGACCTGATCCACAAGGAGGTAGAGGTGTATGTCGATGACATGATGGTCAAGTCAGCCACCCGAGAGGGCCATTTTGAAGCTCTAGAGAAGTTCTTCACCAGGATTGATAAATACAATCTGCGACTTAACCCCAAGAAGTGTATCTTCGGAGTAACCTCAGGGAAACTGTTGGGACATGTCATCAGCCAGAGGGGAATAGAAATTGACCCGGATAAGGTGAAGGCCATCAGAGACATGCCCGTGCCGCAAAAGGAGAAGGATGTAAGGAGCTTCCTGGGCAAGCTGTAGTATGTCAGCCAATTCATTGCCAAGCTCACTTCGATATGCGAGCTCATTTTTAAGCTGCTTAGAAAGAATCAGCCTGTGGTCTGGAACGAAGACTGCCAGAAAGCCTTTGACAGCATCAAGGAATATCTGTTGAATCCGCCAGTGTTAAGGCCGCCGCAACTAGTCAAACCACTTATCCTGTTTCTGGCAATGGAAGGCAGTTCTGTGGGTGCCATGATAGCTCAAGAGGATGAATTTGGAGTGGAATTCGCAGTTTATTACCTCAGCAAAAAGTTCCTGGCTTATGAGATAAAATATGCTGAAGTAGAAAAGATCTGCCTCGCAGTGATTTGGGCATCAAAGAAGCTGAGGCATTATTTCCATTCGTACAAAGTTCAGGCAGTGGCCAAGCAGAATCCGTTGAGATATTTGCAAGAAGCGCCGTCTTTGCTTGGTAAGATGGGGAGGTGGCTGCTTTTGCTACAGGAGTTTGATGTTGAATACATCACTCGCAAAACTATTAAGGGGCGAGCCGTAGCCAAATTTCTTGCTGAGCATCATATTCAAGGAGACACTCCCGAGTTCACCTTTCCTGATGAGAGCATAGTCGCGATTTCTGTCCAAGGATGGCGGTTATACTTCGACGGGGCAGTGAATAATAAGGGGGCCGGAGTTGGAATTATTTTGACAACCCAAGATAACGAGAAACTCCCTCTAGCTAAGAAGTTGAGATACAAAGCAACCAACAATGAAGCCGAATATGAAGCATGCACTTTCGGATTAGAAGCTTTAGCTGCTCTGGGGGCAAAGAATGTAGAAGTCTTTGGTGACTCATCCTTGGTGATTAACCAGATCCGAGACGAGTGGGCTGTAAAAGAGGAGCGACTGGTACCCTATGTTGAATATCTGAAGCAGATATGTGGACAGTTTGAAACCTGCACTTTCCACTTTGTGCCAAGAGATGAGAACCGTCTAGCTGATGCGTTGGCAACCCTAGTGTCGATGTGGGATAATCCTGAAGGGGTAGTTATGAAACCAGTGCTGATTTCGAGTTCTCAGAAGCCCAGCTTTGAGGTCAAGCCAGTAATGGAAGTAGAAGTGGCGGATGGGAAACCATGGTACTTTAACATTATGAATTATTTGGAAAACGCTAGGTTTCCAGAGGAAGCTACCGAGAAAGACCAGAGAATGATACGGAAGCTATCTACTCAGTTTGTATCCTTAGAAGGAGTGTTGTACAAAAGACAGGCAGACGGGATTCAGCTCAGGTGCTTAAATGAAAAGAAGCCTGCAAGGTAATGGAGGAGACCCATGCAGGCGTCTGTGGTGCTCACATGAACGGTTTAACCTTGGCAAAGAAGGTCATGAGGTAAGGTTTCTATTGGCTTACGATGGATAATGACTGCTCAAAATATGTCAAGTAATGCCAGTTATGCCAACAGTACGCAGATTTGAGACACCTGCCAATATCAGAGCTACACAACCTGACATCGCCTTGGCCTTTCGCTGCTTGGGGGATAGATATCATTGGGGAGATTCGCCCTACGGCATCTAACGGGCACAGATACATCATAGTCGCAATTGACTATTTTACCAAATGGGTAGAAGCAGAATCCTTCAAAAAGATTGACGCAAGGGATATGGCCAAGTTCATAGAGAGAAATCTGATCTGCAGATACGGCCTCCCTCACCACATAGTGTCTGACAATGGGGTACAGTTCATGGGGGAAACCAGGAAGCTCCTTGAGAAATATGGTATCAAGCACCATAGATCCTCTCCCTACCGGCCACAAGCTAATGGGGCAGTAGAGGCCGCTAACAAAAATGTGAAGAGGACCCTATCCAAGATGGTCCAAACTTACAAAGACTGGGCAGAGAATCTACCCTTCGCACTATAGGGGTACAGAACGACTGTAAGGACGTCTACAGGCGCTACGCCGTATTTGCTGGTATATGGGACGAAGGCAGCATTACCAGTTGAGATAGAGCTTTATCATTAAGGGTGATTATGGAAGCCCAAATTCCGGAGGCTGAATGGGCACGACAGAGGTTACAGCACTTAAACTTACTGGATGAGAGTAGGCTGAAGGCTTATTATCACAATCAGATCTACCAGAAAAGGTTGGCCAGGACATTCGGGAAAAAGGTGAGAAAGCACCCGCTGAAGGAAGGAGACTTAGTGTTCAAGCATATGAGACCAGGTATACCGGATATCAGAGGAAAATTCAGACCAACCTGGGAAGGGCCGTATATCCTTAAAAAGCTGTTGTCCAAAGGAGCTGCAATCTTGTCGAATAGCGATGGAAATGAATTCAAAGAACCGATCAATGCGACAGACTCAAAAGGTTCCATGGCTAAAGACCAAAATAAAAAAAAAAAAGAGAATAAAATGCCCTGCAGGTTAAAAACCGAAAAAAGGCGGTCGTGCTAAAATTGGGCGCCTCGACAGGGTGAAAACCGAAAAAAGGCATCCTGTGCAAAAATATGAGGCACGAGAGAAAATGTCCAATCGTGAAAACCCGAGAGGGCCGATTGATAACAGGAGTTGATGCTGTTAAAATTTTGTTTCATGTATTAATAGGGCATACACGGCTAAGTCAATGTCAAGACTGATCATGTATGCTGAAATTACATGGAAATGCACACAATTTCGTGAAATGGAACAAATATTATTCTTTTCATTTCCGTCATTTTCTAGTTCTGCATTAAAAAGAAATGTAACACCAAAAAGAAATACATGTAAGCTAAGCTAAGTCCTGCCACTGCTCTCGCCAACCATATACTTGAGCCCTCGTGTCCTATTATCAGATGCTGGGCTGAGGACCCATTTCTTGTACTCGCTGGTTGAAGCCACAAAATGATCGCCGAACCTCGGAATAACAGTCTTCACTGGTAATTTGCTCCACAGCTCATGATACCTTGAGGCGAAGGCAGCAAAAAGAACTCCTCCCCGAAAAGACAAGGGCACCCTCACCACATCCTAGGTCATCCCAAGCTGACATGCACATCGAGAAGTGATACAGAAAGTGGCTTGACGGAGCCTGCAGAGGGGGACACACCATGATGACCCATCGGTGACCACATGAGACAGTGGGAGCCAGGCAGACGTGAAACTGAATATCGTCATCTGGCAGTTCACCATACCTGGTAATGCCCTCACCAGCAGTGGCACACTCAAACAGCCATTGACACGAAAGGAAATGGCTCGGCGAGTACTGTAGAAGGACCCGAGGAGGTGGCTCAAACAGCATCCTCAGTTTCTCTTGCAGCCAAATCTTAAAAAAAATAAAATAAAAATAAAGATAAAAAGCCGCTAGAGTAAGTAGGGTTTACTTCAGGCAAAAGTAAGGCAAAGGGTTGTGTGAAAATCCGAAAGGACGCACCTCCCGCTAAGAAAAGCTAGTGTGAAAATCCATAAGGGATGCACTACCTTTAAAATAATGATGTACCTGGAGCAATAAGGGGCTGCCGATGAAAGTAGTGGTGGATCCAAAGCTCACAGAATCCAAGCCCGGGATAGTTTCAGCCAGAATGAGTGGGAAGGGTGATGATCCCCGATGGAAGTCGCTCAGAATCCCGAACAGGCGAGGATCGCCTGTCAAATCCCCTGGAACTGCAGTGAGAAAGTTTGTCATGCAAAACAGAAATATGATTGTTGAGCATTTTCTATAGATGCTAATTATACCGCAAGTATACGGTGTACCGCAATAGTACTTAAGATATCGATCCCACGAGGAACGTGTTTACACACTATTACTAATTGATTTTAATCTTGTTTACAATTATAAAATGATGGAGAAGTGATTCTAAATTAATCTAATATGTAAACTTACTAAGTCAAGTTTATGTGAATTCAAGAAGATAGAAAAGATTAATGATGCTAGATAAAAAAATGGAACTTGAATTAATTGTTCTTAATGATTTTAGCATTCTTGTCTTGTAAGTCAAGTTGAATAAATTTCCTACTTACTTTCTCAATATAAATAGGACTGCCTAAAACATACACATATAAGTCTAATTCCAAATTTTCATTTTAGAACTAGAATATTATACATGCAAATCTTAAGAATAAAACACAACCTATAACAACCATTTCAATATTATGCCTTCTCAAACAATATCTTGATGATGAATTTCCAATTAGATGTAAGAATGAATTTGATTTCTCAATAAAACTCAAACTTATAATGATAATAAATAATGTACTAATGAGAAATTCTACAATTAAGAACACTTGAATAAATATGAACAATAAAATAATTTAATATTAAACATTTAAGTTCAGAATTTACATTATAAAAATTACAAAGAAGAATTAAAAGATAAGAATTTAAGAAGGAGATTTCTCAACCCTTTTCAAGTCACCAATTGTAGTCCTCTTCCTTGTATAATATCTTCTCTTCAACACGTAAACTCTACTTAAGAAAAACTAAAAGAAAACTATTTTTAACTACAGAAAAAAATATTCAAATGTTCAATTCTAAAGTCATCATCTGTAAGTTACAGTTAAGAATAGTATTTATAATATCAGCTCATGCCCCTTCAGATGCCCTTCTACAAAGGTTATAATTGTTGGTGGAAAGGTGCAACTTTTCAAGTTCAAATTTGAACTTTAGTGTCTAACGGATCCTTCTGTCACGATCGCGACAGCTGTCGCGCTCGCGACAGAGCACGCCTTCTCTTCCGCTCGCCTTTCCTCACGTGTGCCTTCTCCGCGCCTTGTCGCGACCTCGCGACAACGTCTCTTGGTCGCGACAGCTTCTCTTTTCTTCTCTTTTCTCTTCTTTACTTATTCTTCCCTTAGCACGCTCTGTCGCGCTCGCGCCGCCCATCGCGATCGCGACAGAGACTTTTCTGCCTTAGCCCATTCCTTCTTCTTCTCTCCATTTGCTCCATATTTTCTCCATTGACTCCATTTTTTCTCCATTTGTCTCCTACATACAAAACTTAACAAAACACATAAAACTCACCTAATTCTAACAACTAAAAACACATAAAACATTATTTATAACCACAAAATATAGTTTAATTATGAGCTATTTAAGCTCATATCAAACCCCCACACTTAAACATTTGCTTGTCCCCAAGCAAAACACTTAAACAACACAAAAACAAAATACACAATAAACACAATATTTTGGAGCTCACTTAGACATTTGACAATTATTTGAAAACACCATGCATAGATTTATCCTTCTAACACACTAGCCTCAATATGCAACCATTTAAACATTCCCATCATGCATTAAACTTTAACCCTCTTTGCACATTTGGAAAACCATGAAATGGCAAAACACAATGATGTTTGATCTCAAGAAATCAAATATCTTAGCACATGTATAGATTATTTCACACAAAACATTGCCTAAAATAATTTTCACTCAACACTTATTTTGATAAACACTCAATCACTCAAGTGTATAAAGGTTAGTGTTTTCCCTCATTCCTTGATTATGCCATTACATACCATAAGCTTGTAAGTAGTAAAAATCTCCACTACTAGTATAAAGTAGTAAAGAGGATCAAAGGGTCTTAAAAAGGGTTGTAATGTGGCTTAGGTTAGGTTAAGAAACTTTTGGGTTTAAGTAGCTAGTATTGTGTAGAGAAAAAGCATCAATACAACATAGGAGAATTAACCAAATCAGAATAGAAACAAGCATGATACTTTTCATCAAATTTACTTCTTAAGAATATAAATTTGCTGCTAGCTCTTAATGTATGCTTACTATTTTTTTCTTTTTTTTTTAAAAATATCTTAGGATAGCAAGAGAAGTTAGTATGGGTGCATTTTAATGCTCTATCCCACACATAAATAATTTTAGATGTACATCTTGCTAATCCCATATTGTTTTATATTTTGTTTCTACTAGCATTTGTAACTCTAACTTTGAAAAGAAGGAAATTACAATTGCAACTTTTTACTAATTTCATGCTTTCCAATAACAAATATATCTCCCATGCTATATCAATCCTAATCCCTCCACAATAGGGTAATAACCACAAAATTAGGCCTTGGTTAAAAAGATTAGGGTATTAATATGTTTAAACAAGAAAAACAGGAAATAGGCTCAAAGTTGGCTACCTAAAGTCAAAAGGTAAAGGAATTGAAAAGTAAGCCAAAAATAGTTTATTCTAAATGCCCTTATCATATCTCGTGTACATCCCATACTAAAATATAGTCTCAAAATTTACCAAAAACAAGTTCTAGAGGATATGGCATAATAAGGCTCTCATACAAAGAAAAATTCGTGTATGAGGCTTCAAAAGCTCACATGTCTATAGTTTAAACTATCATAGGCAATAAATTGGCAAAACAATCTTTATTTACATATAAAAAGATATTTAACGTAAAAAGAACCTACACTAAAGTGTTTTACTAATTCATACCCTTCACTATGTACAACAAAAAGCTAAAGTAAAACAAATAAGGAAAATGGTCAAAAAGTTACTATCTAAACTAATGGTCAAAAAAAAATAAAACCTATACATGCTCTAATTTTCAAATATTCATCAAATACTAAGCTCCAAACTGTTTAGCATAAAACAACCTAAAACAATCTTAAACAATACATACCTAAATCTAGCAGTTCATGTAAACACAAGCTATACTACACAATTAATAACACATATAACCATACATGCATATATGCATTAAAAACAGAAAACCTATCAAAACACAAAATACCCCCCCACACTTAAAGGACACAATGTCCCCATTGTGTAAAAAGGAATAAACTAAACAAACAAACTAACATAAACAAAACACAAATGAAAACAATAACAAAATGAAGAAAAAGAAAGGAGACAAACTCAAAAACTCCCACTAGGGGAGCTTGGTGGAGTTGGAGAAAGTTCCACATTCTGTTTGCGGAAAAAACTAAGGAGTTTGCGACCCAAACTCTTCTGATTTTGCAGCACATTCCACACATCCGACTCAAGAACATCCATTCTTGCTGCCATACTCTGATTTGCTGCCTCTATTCCATCTAACCGTTGCAAGACAGGCTCCAAATCTACAGCAGCTCTTCTATTATTCCTCCTCTCATCATCATTAGCACTAGCAGCCGCCTCATCCTCACCCGAGGAGTCATGAGCAGGAGCTGCTGAAGCTGTTTCACGTGCCCTGTCATGGGGCACACTTGGCCCAGCCATATTGGGGTCAGCCCTACTTGATCCACCTGCACATCTATCAACAAACCTTGGGGGCCAAGCTCCCTTGGTTAAAATATTGGCCCGGCGCAAATAGACAACATCCAATAAAGGAATTGATTCTTTTTCATCCATTGCAAAATTATTCAAATCTCCCATACACCCCAAAATAATCCCCGTTACCATATGACACATACCCACTGATTTACTACGCGCAATAGAAGCATGATAAAGACCATCTAGTATAAAATCAATGGAGTCAGGTGTTTTGTGAGATTGCAATAAATCCAAAACAAACAAATCCTTAGTTTGAACCTTAGTACTTTCAACTCTCCCAAACATGGCATGGCAAAGAAATTTATGAAAAAGCATTAAAGCATTGTCTTTAATCTGCCTATTAGTAGAATTTTTGTTATTAAATCGTTCAAGCCCTGACAATGTATTCCACACAGGGAAAGGCTGAAATATATGTGAATCAAATCGCTTACCGTTCAAAGGGAAACCAAACCAGGGATGCAAATCATTATAGGTAAAAGTATAATTAACACCCTGATGCCTAAATTTCATGGAGTCCCTTCCTTTATCCACATAATCTAAGGTAACAAAAAATTCTACAGCCCATTCCTTACGTACAGGTAAAGAGTAAGTTATGAATTTCCCCCATTTCATATATCTAAGAAAATTATTAATTTGATCATGTAAACCCATTGTATTCAAAATAGCAAAATCAAGAGCCCACATCCCGACATACGTTTTCTTAGCAAAATAAAGGAACTTCTCACCCTCCTCATCAGAATAAATGGGAAAAGGACAGTCGTACCTGTTTTGAAAAATAAGGGAAGCAGGAGTTTATTCCTCCTCAGGTTGGCTGGATTCGCCCATTGGTCGTTTCCCTTTGCTTTTATCACCCACATGTTTAGTTCTCACCATTTCCAAAATTGTTTTCCAATTGAAGAACAAGATGAGAAGAAATAGAAAAAGAAAAACAACAGATTTATAGAAGAAGAAGAAAAACGAGATTTGCGTTGGAAGTTAGAGAGAATCGTGAAAAAGATTTTGAGAGAATCGTGCGAAAATAAAGAGAAGAAAACTGAAGAGGCAAAAGAAATAAAATAAAGAGAAGTTATTAAGGTAGAAAATGAGGTGGGGAATTAAATGTGAGTCTAACGGTTGGTTTGACCAAAAAATTCGAATTCCGCATTCTGTCGCGACATCGTCGCGATCGCGACAGAAGCAAAATGAAAAATTTGAATATCGCGATAAACGTCGCGTCATCGAGACAAAATAACCCCGCTCTCCATCGCGACAACGTCGCGATCGCGACAGAATGCAATTTTGAAAAATCAAATATGAAACTGTCGCGATCACTCGATCCGTCGCGCCGTCGCGATGAAGTCTAAAATACCCTTTCCTCATTCTGTCGCGCTCGCGACAGAATGGAATTTTGAAAATCACATTTGCTTTTCCTTCCAAAAACAACACAAGAAGGTATATAAAATAAATTTACATATGAAAAACATATGTGGAACAAAAAGAACGACATTAGTATATACAAATATCACACATATAATAAAACAATTAATTAAAAAGAAAAGTTAAACCAAGTAACCATCAAATCATTTTTAAGGAAAGAAATGAAACCTCCCTTCCATGAAATGTTTCCTCCAAATACACTTTACATCTTTGACCATTGGCTTTAAATAACTCCCCTTTATTATTTTTTAGCTCTAAAAACCCTTGATCAAAAACTTGTGTAACTTCAAAGGGTCCACTCCATCTAGATCTTAATTTTCCCGGGAAGAGTTTCAATCTAGAATTATACAAGAGAACCTTGTCCCCAATATTAAAATTTTTAATCCGAATATGTGCATCATGCCATTTTTTAGTCCTTTCTTTATAAATCTTAGCATTCTCAAATGCAAGAAGCCTCAATTCATCTAGCTTATTTAATTGTAAACATCTTTTGACACTTGCATCTTTAAGATCATAATTCAAAGTTCTAATGGCCCAATATGCTTTATATTCTAACTCCACAGGTAAATGACACGCTTTTCCATAAACCATTCTATATGGTGTCATACCAATTGGGGCTTTGAATGCAGTGCGATATGCCCACAAAGCATCATCTAATTTATGTGCCCAATCCTTCCTAGAAGTAGAGACTGTTTTTTCTAATATCCACTTTAACTCCCTATTGGACACTTCCACTTGACCACTTGTTTGTGGGTGATATGGTGTAGCTACCCTATGATGAACTCCATATTTTTGCAATAATGAATCAAAAGAACGATTAATGAAATGCTTACCTCCATCACTTATGATGGCTCTTGGCACTCCAAATCTTGAGAAAAGCTTCTTCAAAAACTTTATCACCACCTTGGAATCATTGGTAGTTGTGGCTTTTGCTTCAACCCATTTTGATACATAATCAACCCCAACCAAAATGTAGTTTTGTCCAAAAGAAGTAGGGAAATGACCCATGAAGTCAATCCCCCACACATCAAACACTTCAACTTCCAATATGTTATTCAAAGGCATCTCATCTCTTTTTCCAATATTTCCAGCCCTTTGACATTTATCACATTTGGCTACATACATCTTTGCATCATAAAATAAAGTTGGCCAAAAGAATCCACATTCAAGCACTCTAGATACAGTTTTATTGGCACCATTATGACCCAAATATAATGCAGCATGACAATGCATTAAGATGTTTTGATAATCCCCCTCACTTACACAACGACGAATTATACCATCTCCACTTATCTTAAACAAGTAAGGCTCTTCCCAAAGATAATTTTTAACATCACTAAAGAATTTCTTCTTTTGTTGCCATGTCAAATTTTCAGGTACAATTCCAGCAACAAGATAGTTAGCAAAATCAGCATACCAAGGTACATGCATATTCAAAATTGACATCAAGGCTTCATCCGGAAATGTTTCATTAATTTCAATACCATCATCTAAAGTTTGTTCATTGTTTTCTAACCTAGACAAATGGTCAGCAACAAGATTTTCACTTCCCTTTTTATCTTTAATTACAAGGTCAAACTCTTGCAATAACAATACCCAACGAATCAACCTAGGTTTAGCATCTTTCTTTGCAAATAAATACCTCAATGCAGTATGATCAGTATAAATTATGACTTTAGATCCCAATAAGTAAGATCTAAACTTGTCACATGCATAAACCACAGCTAACATTTCTTTTTCAGTTGTTGTATAATTAACTTGAGGAGGTGACAAGGTATGACTAGCATAATATATCACATGCAAATTCTTACCATGTCTTTGGCCTAATACACAACCCACAGCAAGATCACTTGCATCACACATAATCTTAAATGGCAATTCCCAATTAGGAGCAGCAATAATAGGAGCACTTATAAGAGCCTTCTTCAAAGTTTCAAAAGCATGCATACATTCTTTAGAAAATTCAAAGGAAACATCCTTAACTAGCAAATTAGTTAAAGGTTTAGCAATTAAAGAAAAATCCTTTATAAACCTTCTATAAAATCCAGCATGTTTAAGAAAAGATCTTACCCCCTTAAGTGTAGTGGGTGGAGGTAACTTTTCAATTAATTCAGTTTTTGCTCTATCAACCTCAATACCCCTACTTGAAATTTTGTGCCCTAATACTATCCCTTCATCTACCATAAAATGGCATTTCTCCCAATTAAGAACCAAGTTAGTTTCTTCACACCTAGCCAATACTTTGTCTAAATTTTGTAAACAAAGCTCAAATGAATCCCCGTATACAGAAAAGTCATCCATAAAGACTTCCATTATATCCTCTATCATGTCTCCAAAAATTGAAGTCATACATCTTTGAAATGTGGCTGGGGCATTACAAAGCCCAAAAGGCATTCTCCTATAAGCAAAAGTTCCATAAGGACAAGTAAATGTAGTTTTCTCTTGGTCACTAGGGTAGATAAAAATTTGGAAATACCCTGAATATCCATCAAGAAAACAGTAATGAGAATGGCCTGCAATTCTCTCTAGCATTTGGTCAATAAATGGTAAAGGAAAATGATCCTTTCTAGTAGCCAAATTAAGCTTCCTATAATCTATACATACCCTCCAACCTGTGGTGGTTCTAGTTGGAATTAAATCTCCATTCTCATTCCTTACTACTGTCATACCCCCTTTTTTGGAACACAATGTATTTTGGACTCACCCAATCACTATCCGAAATAGGATAAATGATTCCAGCATCAAGCAATTTAATAACTTCCTTTTTAACTACCTCTTTCATATGAAGGTTAAGCCTCCTTTGTCTATCAGCTTTTGGTTTATAATCATCTTCCATATTTATCCTATGCATGACAACATTAGGACTAATACCCTTCAAATCAGATATTTGCCATCCAATACTTTTTATCCTTTTTTTAACAACTTCTAATAATGCATGCTCTTGTTCTTTATTTAGTTTATTAGAAATAATAATAGGCAAAGTATGATTTAATCCAAGAAAGGCGAACCTCAAATGACTAGGTAATTCCTTTAGATCAACATTTGGTGGACTTTCAATGGAAGGTGGTAAAGGTGCTTCATTACGAATAAGAGGTTCACTTCTAAAACTTTCTTGCTCTACCTCTTCATAAACTTCCTCTTCCATTTGGACTTCCTCTTCATCTGCATTTTCTAAGACTTCCACAACACACGCATCAATGACATCTATTTTCATGCACACATTTTCATCCATTGGGTATTTTAGTGCCTTTTCCATGTGATATTCAACACTATCATCCCCTACTCTTAAGACTAATGTGCCCTCATAGACATCAACTAAAGCCCGACCAGTCCTCATGAAAGGTCTACCCAATATTAAGGGGCATTTCTCATCATATGCAAAATCTAAAATGACAAAATCAGCGGGCAAAATAAATTTATCCACTTTTACAAGCACATCTTCAACTATTCCATATGGTTTCTTAATAAATTGATCAGCTAATTGCAAAACCATGGAAGTAGGTTTAACATAGTCTAAACCCAATTTTTTAAAGATAGAATAAGGCATGAGATTAATACTTGCCCCCAAATCACATAAACACTTAGGAAACTCTTTATCCCCTAAGGTACATGGAATTGTGAAACTACCATTATCTTTAAGTTTTGTAGGCAAATTATTTGTAATTATAGAACTACATGCTTCAGTTAATGCAATAGTGGATATATCCTCCCAACTTCTTTTCTTAGAAATTAATTCTTTAAGAAATTTTGCATAGTTAGGAATTTGTGATATGGCCTCAATAAAATTCAAATTTATGTGCAAATGCTTCAATTTATCAATAAAAGATTGAAATTGCTTATCTTGGTTTTGTCTCTTTAGGCGTTGCGGAAACGGTGGGCAAGGTTGAAAAATTTTGGAAGAATTTGCTTTAGATGCCCCTTCTGTCACGACCGTGATAGGTGTCGCGACCGCGACAGAAGACTCTCCTCCTGCTGTCGCGTTCACGTCTGGTATCGCGCCTGGAACTTTGGTTTGCTTCTCTTCTGTCGTGACCGCGACAGGCATCGCGCTCGCGACAGAAGAATCATTCTTCTTTTTATTTTCCTGAAATTCTCCATTCTTGTTAGTAATAACAAATTCATTGGTGTAAGATTTACCTGACCTCAAATTGATGGCTTTTAGATGTTCCCTTGGGTTCTCCTCCGTATTACTTGGTAAAGTACCTTGTAATCTTGAAGGTAAAGCCTTTGCTAATTGCCCAATTTGCACTTCTAAGTTGTGAATGGATAAGGCTTGATTCTTTGTGATTTGATCAAACTTATTTTCTAGCCTCTTTTGGTTCTCCTCTTGTGAATTAAATTTCATATTAATCCCCTCTAAGAACCTATCCATTTTAACCTCCAAAACCCCAAACCTATCTTGAGGTGGTTGAAAACTTACTCCTTTATTTTGATTACTACTATTCCCCCATGAAAAGTTTGGATGGTTCCTCCATCCAGGGTTATATGTATTGGCAAATGGGTTACCTCTTCCTTGCCCTTGGATAAAACTAACTTGCTCCTCCATACTATTTATGCCTAAATTACATACCTCACTTGGATGTCCTTGTTGCCCACAAATATTGCATCTATTTGGTTAATTACCTCCCATACCCAAATTATTGAGTTTGTGAGTCAATGCTTCCACTTGAGCTTGCAATGCAACCACTTAATCGAGTGCATGAACTCCTCTCACAATAGTAGAATTTGAATCTCTACTTCTTTCGGTAGGCCACATGCAGTTGTTCATGGACATCCCCTCCAATAATTCAAACGCCGCTTCAGTAGTTTTTCTCATCAAAGATCCTCCAACAGCAGCATCAATAGTTCCTCTTGTGGTAGGATTTACTCCATTATAGAATGTTTGCATCAACAATTCTCTTGGCAAGTTATGGTGTGGACACATCCTTTGCAATTCCTTAAATCTTTCCCAAGCCTCATATAATGATTCATTATCATTTTGAACAAATGTAGTGATATCTTTTATGATTTTTGCAGTTTTGGCCAATGGAAAATATTTGGATAAAAATGCTTGGGCCAATTGGTCCCAAGTAGTTATAGATCCTCTTGTTAGAGAATTCAACCAAGCTTTTGCTTTATCCTTCAAAGTGAATGGAAAAAGCCTAAGCTTGATTGCATCAGCCGAAACTCCATTTATCTTAAAGGTATCACAAATCTCAAGAAAGTTTGCCAAATGAGCACTTGGATCCTCATTTGCCAAACCATAAAATTGAATACTATTTTGAATCATTTGTAATAATGAAGGCTTAATTTCAAATTGATTTGCATTTACCGTTGGCCTTACCACTCCTTGTTGAGCACCACTCAAAGCAGGTGTGGCAAAGTCCATCAATCTTGGTGGATTTTCTTCAGCCATGATAATTGATCTCCTATTTTTGTTCTTCTTTTTATTGGATTTCCGGTTACTCAATAAAAACCTCTCAATTTCAGGATTTAAAGGCTCAAGTTCTTCTAAAGAACTCCTTGTACTAGGCATGAACTTTCAAAATCCTGTAAAACCAAAAACAAAACACAAAATTAATTTAAACATACAAACAAATTAAAACAAAAAAAAATATTGTAATCCAAAATCATAAATCAATTTTTGTAATGGCAAACAACCGTTCCCCGGCAACGGCGCCAAAAACTTGTTGAGCATTTTCTATAGATGCTAATTATACCGCAAGTATACGGTGTACCGCAATAGTACTTAAGATATCGATCCCACGAGGAACGTGTTTACACACTATTACTAATTGATTTTAATCTTGTTTACAATTATAAAATGATGGAGAAGTGATTCTAAATTAATCTAATATGTAAACTTACTAAGTCAAGTTTATGTGAATTCAAGAAGATATAAAAGATTAATGATGCTAGATAAAAAAATGGAACTTGAATTAATTGTTCTTAATGATTTTAGCATTCTTGTCTTGTAAGTCAAGTTGAATAAATTTCCTACTTACTTTCTCAATATAAATAGGACTGCCTAAAACATACACATATAAGTCTAATTCCAAATTTTCATTTTAGAACTAGAATATTATACATGCAAATCTTAAGAATAAAACACAACCTATAACAACCATTCCAATATTATGCCTTCTCAAACAATATCTTGATGATAAATTTCCAATTAGATGAAGAATGAATTTGATTTCACAATAAAACTCAAACTTATAATGTTAATAAATAATGTACTAATGAGAAATTCTACAATTAAGAACACTTGAATAAATATGAACAATAAAATAATTTAATATTAAACATTTAAGTTCAGAATTTACATTATAAAAATTACAAAGAAGAATTAAAAGATAAGAATTTAAGAAGGAGATTTCTCAACCCTTTTCAAGTCACCAATTGTAGTCCTCTTCCTTGTATAATATCTTCTCTTCAACACATAAACTCTACTTAAGAAAAACTAAAAGAAAACTATTTTTAACTACAGAAAAAAATATTCAAATGTTCAATTCTAAAGTCATCATCTGTAAATTACAGTTAAGAATAGTATTTATAATATCAGCTCATGCCCCTTCAAATGCCCTTCTACAAAGGTTATAATTGTTGGTGGAAAGGTGCAACTTTTCAAGTTCAAATTTGAACTTTAGTGTCTAACGGATCCTTCTGTCTCGATCGCGACAGCTGTCGCGCTCGCGACAGAGCACGCCTTCTCTTCCGCTCGCCTTTCCTCACGTGTGCCTTCTCCGCGCCTTGTCGCGACCTCGCGACAACGTCTCTTGGTGGCGACAGCTTCTCTTTTCTTCTCTTTTCTCTTCTTTACTTATTCTTCCCTTAGCGCGCTCTGTCGCGCTCGCGCCGCCCATCGCGATCGCGACAGAGACTTTTCTGCCTTAGCCCATTCCTTCTTCTTCTCTCCATTTGCTCCATATTTTCTCCATTGACTCCATTTTTTCTCCATTTGTCTCCTACATACAAAACTTAACAAAACACATAAAACTCACCTAATTCTAACAACTAAAAACACATAAAACATTATTTATAACCTCAAAATATAGTTTAATTATGAGCTATTTAAGCTCATATTAATGATGCTTACCCAGTATGTAGGGACACCAGTGAACCGATCTAGAGCATCGATCAGAGGCTCCAAAGTAAAGGCAGAGCCCGGAGAAACCAGCCGAGCGGCCTCAGAAGGGGATATGCCAAGAGCTATAGCTATATCCCGAGTCTAGAGTAGATCGTAACGGGGGACGCAGGGCAGAGCATTAGGGGGATACCAGGCTCCCACAATGGCAGCTAGTTCCTCAGGCAGGGGGCACAGCTCCTGATAAGTGAACCGAAAGACGTGAAACTGGGGGTTCCAGAAGTGAGTCGCTGCCAGAAGAAGGTTCTGGTCAACTTTGACCCGACGTAGATATTTTAGCCCAGACAAGGAAGACAGGGCGCCTTTTTCCCAAGTGTGCTTGTCATCTAGGATGCGGTGCATTCTTTGGAGAAGAGGGGAAAACATTTTGAGAAGAATGAGGGGCTCAAGATATTGGGAAAATGAAAAGGCACAGAAAAGCATTTTTTTGGAGGAATTTATAGAGAAGCGCCACAGACGGCCTACTCGTCTCTCACAAGAGACGGACTGCCTGTCGGTAAGAATCCACCTGGCAGCTGCATACGTCTGCATAGCATTAATCACGAGCATTAAATGCGCATTAATTGGGGAATGGGGAACGACAGACGGGCAAACCGTCGGTCGCTCCTAGAGATGCCCAGCCCGTCGATCACGAAACTCTATATAAGGACGAGTGACAGACGGATCAGGGGCTGCTGTCCCTTTCACTTTCACTCTCAAAACAGTTTTTTGCATTTTTTTCTGCATTTTCAAGCATTTCTTCCCTTTTTTCTTGCATTTTCTTTATCTTTTCGCATTCTCCACTCACCGGACGCTCGGACACTCATTTTTTTCTTCAGTTTTTCCACACTTTTCGCGACTACAAGTAAGTAAAATAACTGCTTTACTTTTTAATTTAATTTATTTCTTCTTCTTCTTTTCTTTTTCTTCTTCTTTTAGCCTTTAAAAATGGTTAGGATGCATTAGATGCTTTAAATATCTAGCAGGAATGCTGCCCGTTTTTTTATTTATTTATTTTATTTTTTATTTTTAGTGCAATTAACCTGAGCCTGTGCATGATCACATAGAAATAGGACTTTTCTATACCTTTGTCGCCTTAGAAATAAGCTTTCTAGCGCATATTTTGTGTTGTTGGGGGCACACCCTTGCTAGGGTGCATCCATTTATATATATTGATGTTAAGGCCTGAGGCCTGTTTTGATGCCTTTTTTTATGCAGGAGGTTGGGCACACCCTTGCCGGGGTGCTGCCCAAATTTTTATTTTTTATTCTAGAATTGATTATTTTTATGTATAATGCATGTCTTGGGGCCTAAAAAGCCCATTTTTATCCGATTTCAGAATATCTTTTTCTACGCCAAGGAGGGGCACACCCTTGTCGGGGTGCCGCCCATTTTTATTATTATTCAAATCTTTAATTCTTTATATGCCAATTGCATGTTTTTCTGCTTTTGATATGTGCAAAGCATGCTGGGCGACATCCCTTAACGGGGTGCTGCCCATTTCCTCTTTTTACCTATTTTTGTTCCACCTCGAAAACGAGCCTAATAACGCCTGTTTCGTCAAATTTTCGTTATCTAACATTCCTTTTGCAGGATGCCTCCTAGACGCAAAGAACCACAGGCCTAGCCTGAGGTCGAGGTTCCGGGTTGGATGGACAGCAAGTCAGCCCAGAGATACAGAGCGCTAGCTCAGGTGGAGATCCGAACTAGTCGCTTTGTGTCTCAGCCGTTCCTAGAGGCCCTAGGGATGGCCTCAGAGGTCGATATGCTTATTGAGGGCACTGGATGGACGGAGTTCCTTGAGCCTGCTTTCCAGACCTTCCCTGAGGCCAACCGACAGGTGCTAGCCACCCTGCGATACGGCGGTTTTCAGAGATCAGATACAGAGCCGGGGGTGGTACAGTTCTGGTTCGATGGCCAGCATTTCAGCATCACCAGATAGAGGCTCGCGCAGGCAATGGGGCTTCCCAGAGAGGAGGGGGTCGAGATCCCACGGCGAGCAATGAGACGCGCCCACTGGGAGGCCATTGCCTTACCAGGAGTGTTGTATGACCACGATACAGCGAAGAGCACCGTACTGGTGTCTCAGGCACTCCGGTACCTGCACAGAGTGCTATCCAGCTCGTACCTCAGTCGGGCTGATAATCCAGGGTCGCTTAATGCGGCCGAGATCTGGAGCCTCTGGGCTATGGTGGCAGGCCAGCGCCTCAACATTAACTATGAGATCTTGGCTAACCTTGTCAGAGTTGGCAGAGGACTGACACCCGTGGTGATAGTAGGGGGAGTCATCACTCGTTTGCTTTTGGGGTTAGGAGTTGCCCCGGATAGGCTGAGAGGACCCCTGGATGAGGGGATACATGTGGATGCCTCTGCAGCAGTTCAGATGGGGATGATTTCGCAGCTGTCAGGGCAGGCAGAGGCTTTTAGGCTGCTATCTATCCACGAGACCAAGCGGGTCTTCTCCCTTCCACCTTTGGGTCCAGGCCCGGAGCAACCGGAGCAGCCAGAGCACCCAGAACAGCCAGAGCAGCAGCCTCCTCAGCCAGAGCTAGAGCCCCAGCCTCCTCAGTCACAGGCTCAGCCGCAGCCGCAGCCCGAGCGGGAGCCGCCCCGGACTCCATCGGATTTCGACATGGAGTTCACCATGGACGAGCTGTTCGGTACTCCACCAGCATCCAGAGCGCCGACTCCTGCTCCATCACCGAGTACTAGGGTGCAGAGGTCTACCTTCAGGCCCCCCGAGAGGTATCATCCATATTTCCGGGGCGACCCGGGGGCATCTTCCTCCACAGCCCCACCGCCAGAGCCAGCACAGCCGCAGCCAGTACAGCCTGATTTCTCCCAGCTCCTCACCACCATGTTTGCAGCCTTCGAGCGATGACAGGATGAGAGAGACAGAGCTTTATAGGAGAGGTTAGACCGTCAGCAGGCTGCTATTCAGGAGCAGTCCCAGATGATAGAGCGGTTGGCCCTGGAGCAGGCCGGCTTTATTGAGCACACGGCACGAGAGCAGGCTCAGATCGTGGAGACCTTTATGGACGAGCAGGCGAGGCTGGTAGAGTAAATTACCCAGGGCCAGATGGAGCTTAGACAGCAGCTCGCTCATGATCTGAGGACGGCCCAGGACCGGGCGTCTCAGAGAGTTGATTTGACCTTACAGATGATCGATGAGTCACTCGATTCCCTGAGATCCCGGGTCCAGGCGATAGAGGGGATCCTTCCTCCCTTGTCCCATACCATGAGGGAGTTTAGGGAGCAGACAGAGCAACGCCTAGATCAGATGAGGAGGGCCGCCGGCGAGCAGACTACTCAGATGAGCCAGGCATTCAAGAAGTTGGGAGGCACAGTCTCAGAGACTTTGGAGTTCATGAGGACTTGCACTCAGCCCTTCTTGGATGGCTATGCTCAGATCAGGTTTAGACAGACCCAGGATGCTAGGGCAGGACCCTCCACGGCTCAGCCTCCACCTCCGGCACAGCCAGCTCCACCTCCACCTTAGCCAGGGACGGTGCATATATCAGACGATGAGGATCCCGATAAGGAGCCCTCCGACTACACGCCCCTCTGATGTTCAGGGAGTCATTTTTGTATTTTTGTACATTTTTCACTTTGTATATATATTGTACAAAAGTGGATATTTCTAGTGAAAAACTTTTGTTTTCAGTTTTATACATTTATTCATATTTATGATTCATTCATATTACAGATAAATATATGTTTTCACATTTACTCATATTGCAAAATGATGACGACAAAACAAACAAAAAACAAACAAAAAAAATGACAACTTAATGAAAAGAATATAAATGAAACATGACATGGTAAATAAAGTAAAACCACATCATTCATGGACATGTTAAAAAGATAATAATCCAAACATGAATTAACAAAACCTTTTATCACACAGGTATGGGGAAACATTGATCCGGACACAAGCGTCGATCAAAAGTCCGAACATGGGCGCCTAAGATTCATATCTTCTTGGAAAGGAAACCCAATGAGATCTCCTCATCCACATAATCAAGATTATGGTCAGAGAGTACCTTGTCTCATAGTTCACGCGGTAGCCAGAGAATGCTACGCACCTTGCAGACCGGATGGGGGTTAGCGAGGGAACTTCTCACAAATCGAAGCTGCGGTTAGAGAAACACTGCTCTTCACCTAGAGATTGTGGTCAGAGAGTACCGCTTCTAACAAATCGAAGCTGCGGTTAAAGAAACACTGCTCTTCACCTAGAGATTGTGGTCAGAGAGTACCGCTTCTCACAAATCGAAGCTGCGGTTAGAGAAACACTGCTCTTCACCTAGAGATTGTGGTCAGAGAGTACCGCTTCTCAACAATTGAAGTTGCAGTTAGAGAAACACTGCTCTTCACATCGAGTTTGTAGTCAGAGAGTGCTACATCTCCTCAACACTGCGCGAGCCGAGACAAGGACCGCAGGAACAATTGAAGTTGTGGTTAAAGAAACACTGCCCTTCATATCGAGGTCGTACCTAGAGAATGCTACATCTCACCAACACCTACAGGTCGAGACGAGACCGATAGGGATATCTCCACCTACCGAACAGACCGGAACGAGGTCTATCCGGTAAAAGGCACAGAAGGTAAGAACCGCCACAGGTACGCTTTCTTCCTTCTCGTCCTTTCTCTGAGTTTTGGCTCGTCTAGGCGTTTGTGTACTAGTTTCCCCAAAACTGGGGGCAACTGTAAGCATCGTGTCGTGGAGCGATCCGGATCAGAGGTTACCCTGTGATGAAATCGACATCCGAGCCTATACAACGATTTAGATTCGAAGGCTTTAGTCCCATGCTCCACGAGAAATGAGTTCTTTTTACCTCCCGTAGGCAGAAGGGGAGAAAACCGGGGAGTTTTTAAAGTCCAAAAAGCATGTTTTTCTCAAGAGACGACCAACCCATCAGTAAGCGACAAACCCGTCGATCGGAGGTCGGCCCGTCTGTTGAATCCTTGTGTCAGGAGGATTCTTCCGACGCCCGTCGATAAAAGTGGCAGGGCCGTCGGATGAATCTTTGTGTCAGAAGGATTCTTCCGACGCCCGTCGGTAAAAGTGGTAGGGCCGTCGGATGAATCCTTGCGTTAGTAGGATTCTTCCAACACCTGTCGCCACTACAGACGCCCGTCGGTCGTGCCTAGCTTATAAAAGCTTTAAATTTTCTCATAAAAAGGGTTGGAAAAATTTCTAAAAGGGGGAAACTCTGCCAAAATTCACACGTGTTTTTCTCTCTCTTCCGACATACACATTTCCAAAAGGATTTAATCGATTCAAGAATCAAACCATCAAAAGGAGCTAAATTTAATTGGTTTTTCCTAAGGTTTTGATTCCAAAAATTCATCTTTTCAAGAAAAAATCAAGAAAGAAATAGCCTATTTTTCTCATTCTTGATTTTTTTTAATCTTGTTCTCTCGTGGAGCATGCGGAGAGCCATATAACAACAAGGAATCCAACCAAAAAGGTTATTCTGAGGGTAAATATTCCGGACCCTTTTTTGTCCTTGTTTTAGCTTCATTTTCAATATTACATTTGGTTTTGCCTTTATTTTCATTTCTTGCTATTATTCTTCTTGAGTTTTGTGTAAAACTTGCTTTTTTTGATTTTTGGAAAGCCTCTGTTTTCGGGGACAGAGGTGACCGATGGGTCATCTGTTGTGACCGACGTCCGTCAGTCGCCTTCTAACATAATCCGTCGGTCACCCCCGCAAATGGCTCCCTTCGAGTGAGCGACGGACCGTATTGGTCACCTTGACCGACGTCCGTCGGTCATTCAGCATAGCCCGTCGGTGGGTTCTGTCCAACGTTTTCAAATCTTTTCCTTTCTTACTTTCTTGTTCACTCAAACATTTATGTTTATTTATAATTTTTTCTATATTTCAACATCCCTTTGGCTTGTTTTGTGAGAATATGTTCTTGCTTCTCGGATTGGTTGGAGCTTGAGGGAGTTCGCCCACATATGGAAAGTTCGCCTGGTTTAATTCCCTATTTTCCTCTCTTTTATATTTCATGTATTTATTTATTGTTTCTCCTGTATATGACAAAATTGTTGTATTTCTCGCTAATGTAAAAATCGGCCAAACGTTTTATATTTAATAAATTGAATTCTTTATAAAATCAAGGACCCAATGTCCCATTTTTATCCAATAAAATCCTCACAATGAGAATATCCATTTTAATAATGATGCATGCGAGGACCAAAGTCCTCAAAATAAGCAATTCCCCAATTCGTGTATGTATCGCACATTTATAAAGGGAGTTGTATTCTGCTCCTTGTGTTATTGTAATTTATCACTTTCATTTTTTATTTGTTCATTTACCGCTTCCCAAATGTGAATAAGTGCACTTTGATTCAATTGCATCGTGTGGAGAGAGAGCGAATTAATGAAGATTAAAATTTAATCATAAAATAATCAAGGTAGAAATAGATGAGAAGTCCCGAACCCAGCTCTGGTCTTTGGGCTCAAAGAGGCGAGAGGTCTATCCGATCACTCATTGGAACTATGACCTCCAAGACACCTCTTGCGTCACGAGACTTTGACGTTAATCCTAGGCTCCTTAGGGCGAGAGGTTTACCCTCCAAGATCCCTTTGGTTGGCCCAAAATGGACACTAAGCGCAGTCTTAGGCTCTCCGAGACGAGAGAAACTTTCCCAATGTTCTATTGGGTGGCGACTCCATAAAACCTCCTTGTTGCCCAAAATAGACGCAATTGTAAATATCTTTACAAGTTGCCAACGGATCCTCAATTGCCCGATCGCCTTTAAGCGGGCGGTCAGAGGGGCGACAGCGGGGGATCCGACGCGCGTCACAATCGGCCACCTAGGAGTTAGAAGGTTTGTATTTTGTTCAGCTTTGGTATTTTGGATTTTGTAATTATGTAGTCCTTTGTATATGTAGTTATATGTAAGGATCTTATTGTAATTAAGTTTTCAGTTATTTCTCCGTTTTATCTTTCGTCTGCACTTTCGCTGAATGATTATATGTATGTATATAAGTTAATGTATGTTCAGCTACTGGTTGCTTAAAGTTTTAATTTCCGCTATATCTCCGTATGTTTTTATGTATGAATGTATGCTTCAGCTTAGCGTATGTGTGCATGTATGCGAGTGAGCGTCGGTAGCGCTCTCCCGCGTCCTTCCAATGGGGATGTAGGGGGTGTTACAAATTTTGTAACACCTCAATACCCCTCAGGAGGAATATCGGAATGCTACACACACAAACACATGCATTCATGCAAATAACTAAAGTGGAAGCTTATAAAATAGAACATAAGCGAAAGCATTCAGGAACAATATATATACTTGCATTCATAACTTATAAAGTATACATATACAAAATCATTACATTATCGAATATCAGAATTACATGCCTTTCAAAATGTATACAAAACGTACAGAGCAAAAGCGTGTCTATACAAACATATCCCTATACTAGTACAAAAAGAAGACTTCGACTCCTAGTGGCCAACAGATGCGCGACTCCAAAACTGAACCAACCCTGCAAACCTACACGGAAACAAACACCCATGCTAAGCGATAACGCTTAGTGGGAATGAACCAAAACAATGGGCTACTCAAGCAAGCATAAAAATTATCAAAAACAATCATGCTCATAGGAACGATTAGATTCTCACTTTACATGTCACATATCAAAATCATAACATTATTATGTCCACTAGATAAACATGGCCTGAGTCGTAAGCATTAACATGAATTGCTCAAAATAATTTTTCAATCACTAAAGCAAAAGCTTAAATATCACAAAACCAAACAGAAAGCAAAGAGCCTGAACTTTCATAAATCGTGGATACGGGTACTGAAGATACTGGTTGGACACAGTATCTGAACACACATAAGACATAAGTCTCAAAATATACAAATACCCGAAGGTAACAAAAGAGATCAAAATCTCTAAGCAAAAGACCCATACGAGTCTACTGAGCAGCTGCACTAAGCCCTTTATAAGAATGCTTATCTATCCACTAACTTGACACTTCAGGCTCGCTAACACTCTAATCACTATAACACATATTCACGTATACAATCACAATCACATTTCACTCAATTCATGTACATGCTAAACAATCCAATATATATATATATATATATATATATATAATTCATACTAGCAAATAATACCTATGATCTATAATATGCATGTTCAAACATATTCATATAGTTCACCATACAAGTACACATACCATTATGATTCAATCATATGTCATTAACATCGCATGACATATCATGTTTAATAATTAAAAAGCATGTATACGTTTAATTCCTTTATTAAAGTACTATGCCATAGCATCATTTACATATAATTTCCATTGACAAACATTCATAGACTCATCTCATAATGTTAGACATGAGTTGGACAAGCTATAGGAACTTGTAGAGAAGTTCGGGTGCATTTCGGGAAGGATAAACACACAAAAATACACAAACTAGAGGGGGGGGGGGGGGGGGTAAAGGTGGGCAATGATTCATGCCAACCATGGGATCAAAATATGAAGAAAAATCCCTCATTAAACTTGTTCTATCGCGCTTGCGACAGTAGCTTCCATCAGGTGCCCTACTAGACTACTTTTCACCTCAAACTTGTACCGCCTAAATCAACGTCTAAACCTCATTTTTAGGCAAAACATCCTCTTAACAATTGTTCCTTAGAATGTTAAGTTTCAAATTGAAGAATTTTCAGGTCATTTGAACTTCTACAACAACAAATATAAACTAAACTATCTATACTCTTCCAACAAACCCGCCAGAATAGAGACACTTATGTTTTGGCCACTTTTGGGAAATTTAGAGCCAGAATGCATTCATGGTCATTTCTGAGACTTATATAGGTATAGAAGTCACGGTTATAATGGCACAATAATCACTTAATTTGAAGTTCTCAAACTTCGCTTATTACCAAAACATCACACGGAGGTCTGATACAATCTGAGCAGAGTTTTCCCCTACAACTAGGATCATACTCATGGCAATTCAATTAATACTTCAACACACATCCCTTCTACTTTTCAATTATATCAAATATTAATTAACACATACAATTTCTCCAAACTACACAAACATATTAAACATGCATCAATTGACACTACATCACAATACGCTGCACATGCAAAAATCAAAGGGGCACATGATCCCAACCTCTAGTAGTGCAGCCGAGACACCCCAAATTCAGATCTTGTCCTTGCCCTTCTCAATCCTTTTATCCAGAACTTCATACATAACCAAGAACACCAACACAAAATCTCTTAGTCCATTACACAACCAGCTCAAATCAAAACAGAAAATGGAGTAGAAGAAGACCCAACACAAAGCTAAATCACACTTACCTTCTTAATCCTTTAATAACCTCTTCGAACCATCCAATGCAGAAATTAACCAAAGGAAAACAAAAATCAAAGGAGAAAGGGAAAGTGAAATTGAGAAAGAGAGTGGAACCAAATGCATGCAATCCAACGTTGAGGACAGATTTCCCACTAAGATCACTTATATTGCATGCAAAAATCCACTTGGCACTCTCTCCTCAAGCCACATGTCTACGTTAAGACATGTGTCTCACAAACCCTTCCTAACTCCTTCTAAGCTGCCACTTGTCCTAACCCAACTCCAAAATCCAATTAAATCCCGCCATAATTAGATTTCCCGCAAGAGTGTTCTGCCGCGCTCGCGACAGAATCCTCACTGGAAATCTCTAATTCTTTAACTTGACCAATCCTCTACACAATTTCTTCACTCACCCAAGCACTCATTCCAATGTGTCCTATCTTACTAATACACATCCATAAACTTACCAAAACACGGCAAATCCTACTAGGGTGTAATTCGAGTCGTTATAATCTCTCCTCCTTAGGAAATTTCGTCCTCGAAATTTCATCCGATACCACAGATAGCAATAGACTTACTATAACAGAACTTATACAAATCAAACTCAATCACATGAGAACTTACCAAAAGGACCCACTTGATCATCTTCCTTATCCCTAATCATGGCGAAACACCAAGCTGGACCACTCGAAGGAATTGGCTTCTCAACCGTTTTCGATATCTCATGCACTGCTCGACCTCTTCTTCTTTCACCTCTTGCATATCCAGTCACTCCCTTGCTACCTCTACTACCTTGCTGTACCATGCTCTCTTTTATCTCTGGGCAATTGGCAAGCATATGCTCCATGCTGCCACATTTGAAGCACGCTCCACTGAGCTTCCTACACATACCTCTATGGAATTTCCTGCAATGCTCATACTTTGGCACATTGCTTTCCTTACTAGGGGGTGCCAAAACACTTCCCTTAGATTCTTGCACTGGACCTGACCTTCGAGTATGCTTTCCACTAACTACATCACGGGTTCTCTTACTACTTAACACATTACCATTGGTTACTCTTCTCTTGTGCTCCTTCCTTTGCTTGATCACTTCCGATTCTTCTAGCTTTATCGCGGCTGAAACTAATTGGTAATAACCCACCACATGCATCACTGCCATGGCTGATAAAGGACCTCTAATGCTTTCTCTTAGCCCGTCTTCAAAATGATGACACTTAAACTTTTCAGTAAGCAACACTTCCGACATATACTTACTTAGCCGACTAAACTCCTTTTCATAATCACTCACTGTCATACTTTTCTGCTTCAAACTCACAAATTCTTTCTTTTTGCTTCTCTGAATGCCTTACTGACATATCTCTTCTCAAACTCCTGAACAAAGAACTCCCAGTTCATCTCAATAGGCCGCTAGGGATTCCTCATCACTAGCGTCCACCAATCATAAGTTGGGCCTTGTAGTAAGGACACTGCACAATTAACTCTCTGATCTAATGGGCAATTCATTTCCTGTAGGATTCTGCCCGTCTTCTCTAACCAATATTCGGCTAAATCTGATTGATCCATATTTGTTGCATTAAATTCCTCTGCTCCTCTCCTTCTAATCAAATCCTTAGGGCCTTAGGGGCAATTAACCTTTCAATCAGTTACATCATCACTTGCATCAATACTGGATCACCATAAGCCAGACCCATACCTTTAGCTCGGGGTCTCTCTTGTGCAGGCTGACGAACCCTAGCTGGATTCACACTACCCACTGTCTCACCTATCTCCTCACTGGGATCGGACTCCATCCAAACTCTACACAAGACAACATCTGCATTAGGCCATTACTCTAGATAGACTCGTACACATCTAAACATCTTATAGTCCAGAACTATCTACCTAAACTCTGATACCACAACTTGTAACACCCCAATACCCCTTAAGAGGAATATCGAAATGCTACACACACAAACACATACATTCATGCAAATAACTAAAGTGGAAGCTAATAAAATAGAACATAAGCGAAAGCATTCAGTAACAATATATATACTTGCATTCAGAACTTATAAAGTATACATACACAAAATCATTACATTATCAAATATCAGAATTACATGCCTTTCAAAATGTTTACAAAACGTACAGAACAAAAGCGTGTCTATACAAACATATCCACTACACACACAAACTCATACATTCATGCAAATAATGAAAGCGAAAGCTTAAAAAATAGAACATAAGCGAAAGCATTCAGGAATAATATATATACTTGCATTCAGAACTTATAAAGTATACATATACAAAATCATTACATTATCAAATATCAGAATTACATGCCTTTCAAAATGTTTACAAAACGTACAGAGCAAAAGCAAGTCTATACAAATATATCCCTATACTAGTACAAAAAGAAGACTTCGACTCCTAGTGGCCAGCAGATGCGCAACTCTAAAACTGAACCAATCCTGCAAACCTGCACGTATAAGGATATGTTTGTATAGACACTATTTTGCTCTGTACGTTTTGCAAACATTTTGAAAGGCATGTAATTCTGATATTTGATAATGTAATAATTTTGTATATGTATACTTTATAAGTTCTGAATACAAATATATATATTGTTCCTGAATGCTTTCGCTTATGTTATATTTTATAAGCTTCCGCTTTAGTTATTTACATGAATGTATGTGTTTGTGTTTGTAGCATTCTGATATTCCTCCCGAGGGCTATTGGGGTGTTAAAAGTTGATATCACAAAACCAAACAGAAAGTAAAGAGCCTGAACTTTCATAAATCGTGGATACGGGTACTGAAGATACTGGTTGGACACAGTATCTGAACACACACAAGACATAAGTCTCAAAATATATAAATACCCGAAGGTAACAAAGAGATCGAAATCTCTATGCAAAAGACCCATATATGTCTACTGAGCAGCTGCACTAAACCCTTTATAAGCATGCCTATCTATCCACTAACTTGACACTTCAGGATCGCTAACACTCTAATCACTATAACACATATTCACGTATCCAATCACAATCACATTTCACTCAATTCATGTACATGCTAAACAATCCAATAAATAAATAAATATATATATAATTCATACTAGCAAATAATACCTATGATCTATAATATGCATATTCAAACATATTCATATAGTTCACCATACAAGTACATATACCATTATGATTCAATCATATGTCATCAACATCGCATGCCATATCATGTTCAATAATTAAAAAGCATGTATACATTTAATTCCTTTATTAAAGTACTATGCTATAGCATAATTTATGTATAATTTCCATTGACAAACATTTATATACTCATCTCATAATGTTAGACATGAGCTGGACAAGATATAAGAACTTGTAGAGAAGTTTGGGTGCATTTCGGGAAGGATAAACACACAAAAATACACAAACTAGAGGGGGGTAAAGGTGGGAAATGATTCATGCCAACCATGGGATCACAATATGAAGAAAAATAACTAATTAAACTTGTTCTATCCCACTCGTGACAGTAGCTTCCATCAGGTGCCCTACGAGACTACTTTTCACCTCAAACTTGTACCGCCTAAATCAACGTCTAAACCTCATTTTTAGAAAAAATGACCTCCTTAACAATTGTTCCTTAGGATGTTAAGTTTCAAATGGAATAAGTTTCAGGTCATTTTAACTTCTACAATAACAGATATAAACTAAACTATCTATATTGTTCCAACAAACCTGCCAGAATAGAGACACTTAGGTTTTGGCCACTTTTGGGAAACTTAGAGCCAGAATTCATTCATGTTCATTTCTGAGACATATATAGGTATGGAAGTCATGGTTCTAATGGCATATCAATCACTTAATTTGGAGTTCTCAAACTCCGCTTATCATCAAAACATCACATGGAGGTCTGATATAATCTGAGCAGAGTTTTCCCCTAAAACTAGGATCATACTCATGGCAATTCAATTAACACTTCAACACACATCCTTTCTAATTTTAAATTATATCAAATATTAATTAACACATACAATTTCTCCAAACTACACAAACATATTAAACATACATCAATTGACGCTACATCACAATTCACTGCACATGCAAAAATCAAAGGGGCACACGATCCCAACCTCTGGTAGTGTAGCCGGGACACCCCAAATTGAGATCTTGTCTTTGCCCTTCTCAATCCTTCTATCCCGAACTTCATACGTAACCAAGAACACCAACACAAAATCTCTTAGTCCATTACATAACCAGCTCAAACCAATGCAGAAAATGGAGTAGAAGAAACACAACTCTAAATCACACTTACCTTCTTAATCCTTTAATAACCTCTTCAAACCATCCAATGTAGAAATTAACCAAAGGAAAACAAAAATCAAATGAGAAAGGGAAAGTGAAACCGAGAAAGAGAGTGGAACCAAATGCATGCAATCCAACTTTGAGGGCAGATTTCCCACTAAGATCACTTATATTGCATGCAAAAGTCCACTTGGCACTCTCTCCTCAAGCCACATTTTTAACTTAAGACATGTGTCTCACAAACCCTTCCTAACTCCTTCTAAGCTGCCACTTGTCCTAACCCAACTCTGAAATCCAATTTAATCCTGCCATAATTAGATTTCCCACAAGAGTGTTCTGTCGCGCTCACGATAGAATCCTCACTGGAAATCTCTAATTCTTTAACTTGACCAATCCTCCACACAATTTCTTCACTCACCCAAGCACTCATTCCAATGTGTCCTCTCTTGCTAATACACATCCATAAACTTACCAAAACACCGTAAATCCTTCTAGGGTGTAATCCGGGTTGTTATAAATTTTATCTCTAAACAACTATTGGATCATTGGGTTATCAACTCTTGATGCATGCATATCATAAATGCACTCTTTAATCTTATCTCTAGGTCCATTAGCCTTGACTTTGGTCAACAAGATAATAGGCTAGCTAAGATGACCCATTAATTGGATTTAAACATATTTGAAATAATATGGGCTTAACTGTAACACCCCTTACCCGTACGTAGTACACTACACCTCTAATAGATGCATTTCCACGATGGCTAAAGGATGTCACACAACTATAACATTAACCTAACTAAGTTCATTAAGCTATGCCCAAAATTATAAAACTTCTTTAAATTAAATTACAAGCATTCAAATTCATGCATTAATCCACATTCCACACACAAATCCATTAACTCATAGCAACTTTAAGTTCTCATATTACATATTATTAATTCCTTTTTCAGACAAAAGATTATAATTAACATATTACATCACTAAACAAAACAATATAGAATACATGCCCCTAATGTGTTGGCCGTTAAGGATGCAGGACTGTCCTTCAAAATCACTTATCTTTGAAACCTACACGGATAAACACCAGTGCTAATCATAAAAGCTTAGTGGGGAAAATATGAAATGGATGACCACTCACGGTGATCATCAATGCATGTCAACATACGCATTATGCATATTTATAATAGAATAATTAACACGTATGGTATCCATATTCTTAAATTCACATATCACTTATTAATCATTCCATTTCCCTTTATTCACATGTTGCCTGCATTTACAAAGTAGTGGATAACGGGTTGAAATGCAAAGGTACCTGAGGGTACAGTTTCCTTTACACATAGGGATCTAAACAGGATCTAAAAATGCATAGGGATCCTAACAGGATCTAAAAACACATAGGGACCCAACCAAGGTCCAAACACATAGGCTACAGTAATAGACCCTATAATCATGCCTATTTATCCACGGTCCGACTTTGCAGGCTAATTATTATTTAATCCAATTGTTCACATTGTCACATTAAATAATATTCACATAAATTACTTCACAGAATAATTCCATGCACATATGGTCCATTAGATAGGCCTAAATAAGATTATTTAATTCATATAAATGCAGATCAAAGTACTCAGAAAATAAACAAAATAATGGTGAGGGACGGTCGTGACTCATTGAAGGATGACCGTCACTCAACATAGGTGCCTGTCCCTAGCAAAGCAATGCCAAAGGGATGGCCACTACCTCACCTCATCCCATTCCTAGCGAAGTCACGCTTGATGGATGGCCGTGACTCACCAGGTTCGCCTGTCCCTAGCAAAGTGATGCTTGAGCGATGGCAACAACTCACTAGGTATGCCTGTCCTTGGCAAAGTGATGCCTGAGGGATGGCTGTGACTCACCAGGTATGCCCGTCCCTTATAGAATCATGCTTGAGGGATGGCCTACCCAGCTCAAAAACTTTGAAACCAATCCTTTACACACAAAATAGAATGAAAACTCAACTTACACAGCTAGAAACACTATGGAAACCTCATTTTTAGGAAAATGATCTTCATAACATTTGATCCCCAAGATATTACTTTCTAACGGCATAATATTCAAGTCATTTGGAGCAATAACCAAGGAGTTATACCCTTACAAGCACACACTGCTCCATAGACCTTCCTAAAGAAAAAGGCTACTATTTTGGATACTTTTGGGAACCATAAAGATAGAATTAGCTCATGATAATTTCTAGGACATTTATGGGAACAAATATTCTAGTTCTAACCCAACTAGAATCATGTAATTTGGTGTTCTAAAACTTGACTTATGATCAAAACAACCACCAAAGGTCAATTTGAATTTCTGGGCAGAGTTTCCTTTAGAAACTCAACATGCCCTAAATCAACCAATTCCATAATTACTCAATTCAATTTAACAAAAAAAATTTATGTACACTTTAGAACATGTAATTCATCATTATAAACCTAAAAACACATAAATTTCCAAACCTTTTTTCCCCCTTGCACTTCTTTGCTTCAATTGATACCTGCTTCTCCTACTTTCTCTTTTCCCTTTGCTCCACAAGCCTTCTCCACTACAAATCATATTTAAATTTCAGAATTATAGTAATGAATCATAATTTCAATTCCAACCCATAAGGAGAAAGGAAAAAATCACACCAAAACTCTTACCTTAAACTTGTAAGAACACAAGCATAACTTAACTAACTTTAAGCACACTTGCATAACACTTAATTGGAGAATTTGTGAATGAACAAAGAAGAAGATGAAGAAGGAAAAATGCATAATTCTTTTCCCTTGAATGATCGGCCAAGCATCGGTGGAATAATTCCAAAATTCCACCTCTTCACACCTTATAAATATGCATGTAATTGCATTGGTGGCTTAACCACCAAATGACACATGCATTCCACTTACACACACACTTAAGCACACTTTACTTAATTAATCCCATCTTAAATTTAATTAATCACTCACTAATCATTAATCATATAATATGCCATTTAATCCCTTAACTATTCCATTTATGCAATTAACTCCTTCTTGAACTTTCAATTATACCGGTTAAATCCCCAACACATATATTTAACCATTTACACAAATTAGGCCACTCTCGTACCCTAAAGGTATGCAATACGACTAGGGTACAAGTCGAGGCCTTACATCTCTTCCCTCCTTAAAGAATTTCATCATCGAAATTCATACCTGTACTAAACATGTGAGGATGTTGAGCTTTCATTATTGACTCGGATTACTAGGTTGCTTCTTCAATTCCATGGTGCTACCAAAGCAGTTTCACTAATGGAATTTGCTTATTTCGAAGTTTCCTTACTTCCCGAGCTAATATTGCTTTAGGTTCCTCATTATGAGAAAAATTTGGTTACACTTGCACATCTTGCACTGTTAAAATGTGAGATTCATCTGAGCAATAGCTTCGAAGCATAGACACGTGGAATACATCATGAAGCTTGGCCAATCCCGATGGAAAAGCTAACCGATAAGCAACTGGTCTAACTCTCTCAAGTACTTCATACGGTCCAATAAATCTTGGACTCATTGTAACACCCTTACCCATACATAGTAAACCACACCTTGTTAGGTAAGTTTACTATGTTGGGTGAAGAGTGTCACAGACTAGGTGCAAAACCCAATAGTAACTAATCATACCTAAATTATCATCAAAACCGGAATTATAAAATTTTTCTTTCTACTCATACATACCATTTAAGTTACCCTAATATAGTCCATATTATTTTACAATACAAAAACTATTGCAATTACATATATGTGTTTAAACTCTAATGTGATACATATTCATAACAAAAAAAAAAAGATTACATTTATAAAGCTAACATCAAAACATGACATTTAAAAGTGATAGTCTTAACTAGTGTGTTGGCCTTGAACACTACAAAAAAATAGGGAATTAGCGATGGACATTTTCGTCGCTAATCCCTTAAATTTCGTCGCTAATTAATTTTAACGATGAGACAATTAGCCGTCGCTATTTCGACCATCGCAAGCATATTGCGACTAAATAATATTTTAGTCGCTAAAAATAGCGACGGAAAAAAACCGCCGCTATTTACATAAATTCTGTCGCTAATTAACCTTTGAAATTACTCATGAAAAATATTAAAAAAAATATTAGCAACAGATATTCCATCGCTATTCCGTCGCTAAAAATATTAATTTTTTTATTATTTTTAATTATTATTATTATTATTATTATTATTATTATTATTATTATTATTATTATTATTATTACATCCAATTTAATAGTGCACATAACATCGCTAATTTAGTTTTAACATTATTATTATTATTATTATTATTATTATTATTATTATTATTTACAATTTAATTTTATTGTTATTATTATAATAACAGTGTTAAATTCAAAATATTCTTCTCATTTCATATATATTTATACGCCCAAATACAACTTTTTGGCGGAATTCATAATAAACTGAAAAAAAAGTACTAGATAGGTAATTTACAGTCCTGTTCTTAATTTGAGTTCTGGTTCTTGTAGAAAATGCTTTTGTAAAGTCAAACAAGGGCATGATTATAATCATGGAAATGAAAATTCTTGTAAATGAAGTAAGCAAGCCATCTTGAAGCTGCAAAGCATAGCACTACAAGCAAAAACATTGCAGTTCTTGCAATTGCAGATGTCGAAGTTTGAAAGTTGATTCATTAGGGATGAGGACAACAACCACAAAGCAATTCAAGTAATTAGATCACTGCAACAGATTGTTGAAAATCTAAAGTCATTATTAGACATTAAAAGGGACACCCACTTTCTACAATTTGTGGAATATAAGATTCAAAATTTTCTTCAGTTATGTATGCATTAATACATATGTTATTAGCAATTAGACATCTAATGAGCAAAACTTTTAGGGCTGGAGAAATCACACTTCATTCAGGCATTCTATCAAACAATTCTCGAGCGGTACCCATTTCACCAAATTTATTATACATATAAAGAAGTTTATTCAGATGCAAATATTAGTTTGCTACAATTTCAATTTCCAGCGGAGCTTTTGCTGGATCAGTGCTTGAGTTTGCATTGGACCATTAGTTTCAAGAGAACATTGAACCGAAAAACCAAATCAACCCACAAAATAAGCCATTCGTCTCAAACAATAAAACATTAACTTTCTCAATATTAATTTTCATGAGCAGCCAAACCAAAAAAAACCCACAAGCAAAATCAACTCATAAATCAATTAAATTAAATCAAGCAAAAGTCACTTGACCGTAAGGACGATAGGAAACGTCGCCGTTGCCGATGGTCACGCACCTTAAGGACTCTCCGTTTGGCCGGAAACGTCGCCGGAAGCTCATGGGTTCCTCCACTCCCATCTAACTACTGCCGGCGAGTGGGGACGATCAGCTGGTACCCGAAGACTTGTCCCATCCTCCTCTGTCGTCCGGTGATGTGCGTGTGGTAGTCCGATGTTGGAGCTGACAGGTAAATGAGAAGGACCGTTTGTCTCCTCTCTCCAAAACAGGCTAAAAACGGTGGAGATGGGCGGCAGATCGGAGGGCGAGGATGATGGGCTCGTCGTTGCGGCGGAGCACGCAGTCATCGCCGTGCTCTCTCTCTCTCTCTCTCTCTCAGTTTGCTCTCCCCTATTCTAATTCCCCGTTTCTGTCTTTCCCTCTCTCTAACTTTTTCTAAAATATAACTTCATTTTCTAAAAATTGTTTATATAATTAAAAAATTTAAAAGCTATTTCGTCAGTAAAATTTACGCCAAATTGAGAATGTTCATTTTCGCGACAAATTTGAAAAACCTTCGGTAATTAGCGACTGAATAATTTTTGTCTCTAAATTCCATTGCAAAAACAGAGCGCCATTAGTTACCGCCAAAAATTAGCGACTGTTTCTTTATTTCCATCGTTATTTAGTCGCTAAAATTGAAAAAATGAATTTTCGCGACAGAATTGAAAAATTGTCGCTAATCTGTCAGTAAATAGCGATTAAAAATTAGCCGTCACTAATTTCGTTTTTTTTGTAGTGGAAGCTTGCTAGATGTCCTTGGTGTTATCTCCTACTTCAGTACCTACACGGATGAAACACCAATGCTAAGCACGAAGGCTTAGTGTGGAAAATTTATGAGATGAACAACCACTCATAGTGTTTATCAATGCAAAACATATGCATATGAAACAAATATAGCTATATGAACATTTTACATATAACCATTTCATACCTATTAACAATTAAAGGGACACAATTAATTATATTAGCAGATATTTAAAATTTACATTTATCAAAGCATATTTTTCATATACAAATCCATGTTATTTCTTTAAACAAATCATCCAATTTAATTTATTGCCTGCTTTACCAAAATGAGGTGGATAACGGAAGTTACAAATTAAAGCAAAAGTGATGCGGAACCCCAAGGTTAAAGAACCCGAAACCCCTTGAACATACAATATGGCATGAACATGAACAAGAATAAACCCCCAATCTAAAGAACCCCCAAACAACTATGTGAATGGAAACGCTTATAATAGATTGATTTAAAAACACAAGAACAGAATTCGCCACAAAGTAAATACCTTGATAAGAATTAAAGTTCTTGATGCAAAAGAAGAAGACAAACAATCCTTTCCAATGAAGAATTCGGCCAAGCCAAAAAAAATTTATCAAATTAATCAAATCTGCCTCCAATCTCATTTTTGTAGAGTATTTATACTCTCTTAAGCTAATAAAAACCCTAATTAATCAAATAGGCCTTAAAACATGGGCCTTACACTAAGATAACTAAAGCCCACACTAATTAACTTAAAATTCAGCCCAAAAAGCCTAAAAAGAACTAATTAAATGAACCCAAGCTAATTAAAGCTCATCTCACTTAAATAAGCCCAAAACAATAAGTTAAGGCCTATTATATTACAAATAATCAAATGAAAATAATAAATAAAAGCCTAAACTAAAAGCCCAAATAAATCAGCCCCTTAATCCACCAATTAGCACATGCATTGCACATGCTCTGGCTCACATGCATAGCACATGTCAAGGTCACATGATCGGCACATGTCAAGTGTCACATGACCTGCACATGTTAAGTCGTCACATGCCTAGCACATGTCCATCTTCAATTTGGCTTCTTCATAAATTTGGCCCACAGACTTCCTTCAAGCCTTCTTTAACTTCTCCAAATTTGATCTCCATGAATATGAACTTCCATTATTTATAATCTTGAAATGTTGACCCCCCTGTGCACGCATCATTCCCTCCCTCTTTAAAAAAGATTCGTCCTCGAATCTTCGTCTTGTTCAAGTTGGGAATTGACACTTGTAGAATAAATTCATCTTCATATAAGATCTTCTGAATAGGTGGAAATAAAATGAATACTTCTTCAGCTGAGGACTCATCATGTTCCTGCAATTTAACATGAAAACTAGGCAAAACATGGTTAGTCTTTAATATAATCTTTTCATTCTGATCATTATTATCTTCACTTTCTACGTTCAATTCAACCTCCTTAAGAACTGTAGGGTCAATTATAACATGCTAATCTTCTATCTCAATTACACAAACATCCTTCTGTTCACTCAAAGCAACATCTTCTCTTTCAATTATGTTTTCCTTGTCACTCAAAACAACATCTTCATCACATCCACTTATTTCTTCCTCATTTACAACTTCATCAGCATATAAGTCTATACCATCTCTTTCAGCTTCACAAACAATTTTGTCGACAATAACTTCCTCTTCTTTCTTTCTTTCCTCCTGTCTTATATACGTACTTACTAGTCTAGAAAGTTGTTTAAACTGTAACTCAAAATCTTTAAGATTTTTATCCAACAACTTAGCATCCTTCTTCAACTCATTCAATGTTTCTTGATCTAAATGTCGTCTTGACTTGTAATAGTACATCCTCACAATCACTCCCTCGCGTGTTTCACTCAAAATATGACACTCCACTCGTTGTCACACCCCAAAATGGCCCTGGTTGGATTGTGCATGTTAAGTCGGGATTGGAAGGGTATTTCAGTAATTTTGTGCATGTGAAATTTGGAGTGTTAAGGACCTAATTGATAAGATAATTAATTTGGTAAAGAAAGAAATGTGTAAGTGGGTAAAGTGTAAATTGTCTAAGGACTAAACAGCATTAAGACAAGATATTTATTAAGGCAATGTTTGGGTATGACTCTAGTATTGTGCCTTGGTTTGAAATGCTAAGTGGAGTTTGGGGTCCAATAGGATGTTGCCAAGTGGACTGTTAGGTGGGCAGTGAATGGGGAAAAGAAGAAAAGAAAGTGGAAGAGAGAGGGAACACAGATTTCATTTCCCGTCCCCCTCCTCTCACGTTCTTCTTCTCTTCTCCCTTCCTCTGCTTTTCCTTTCTTTTTCCTTGGCTTGGAGTTGTGTTTGGCTTGGGTTGTGCTTTGCTTTGAAGAGGTAAGTGGGAGTTTAACGTGATGTTCTTCTTCTGTTCTTCTTCTTCTTCTTCTCCTGGTTTAGGTTGAGTTAGGGTTTTGAAGTAACTGTGGATTTTGTTTGTGCAAGCTTGGGATTGTAAGAAAGAGCATTGTAAAGGCAAGGAAAAGAGAGAGATTTGATTTTGAAGCTGGAAGCCTGATTTTGGATCGTGATTTTTGAGGTTTGGGAGCTCTGTTTACTGCATTTGGATTTCTTAATGTTTTGCCCTAAATCTCACTTAGGATGTTTGTGTGTTTGCATTTCTGGAAATTGATGTGGTTTAGAATGTGTACATGCATGATTAAGTGAGTAAATGTGTTAGTAATGCATGACAAGTATTGATTTGGAAGTTCTGAGTTTGTGTTTTGAATCTACTGTAATTTTTAGGGTTTATGCTCTAGAATGGATTAAATGTGTTTAAGCATGGTTTTAATGATTTGATTGTTGAATTAAGTTGCAATTGTCTTGTTTATGCTGGTTGGGACATCGATTGAAAGGTAAGATGAGTTTGGTGGTGTTTGAAAATGAATTTATCGAGTTCTTGGAGTTCTGGGTAAATGGGAATGGAAAAAAATTGCGTCTCTGTTCTGTGTGAGGCGAGTCACGTCGCGTGACTTAGAGTCACGGCGTGACTCGTGTGAAGGGCAGCGTGACTCCCAGTTGCGAAGCGTGACTCTTCTCTCTGTGAGAGGAAAGTCACGTCTCGTGACTTAGGGTCACGACGTGACCCTTGTGATTGGCAAAGCGTGAAGCGTGACTCCAGTTGCGAAGCGTGACTCTTCTCTCTGTGAGAGGAAAGTCACGTCTCGTGACTTAGAGTCACGGCGTGACTCTGGTAAGGGCAATGCGTGACTCCTCTCTCTGTGAGAGGGAAGTCACGTCACGTGACATAGAGTCACGGCGTGACTCTTGTGAGGCCAGGCGTGACATAGAGTCACGTCCCGTGACCCTCTAGCAGGTCACGAGACGTGACACTAGGTCACGCCGTGACCCTCCTGTGAGGTCAGTCACAAGTCGTGACACGACTTGTGACCGACTCCTCTTCAGCTCCTTTTTCCGATTTCGCCCAGTTTTTAACCAAAATGAATTTTCTATCTCTTCTGTATGGGTCTCCACTGCTATATAAATTATGTTATACTGTTATATGCTCCTATATAGCTTTTCTGTTTTGATTTGTTCCCCGTGACCAGTTTATTGTAAAATGACTTCCAAATGCTTTTATAGCTCTTTCCTCTATCGAGTGCTATCTTATTTTGCTCATCGGATTAGTTAGTCTATTTCAGTTATGATTAGCGATATGTTATGCATATCTTTGATTGAATTCTGCTCTGAGAGGAATCTGTCATGCTTAGAAATATATAGTATCATTTCATGATTCAGATTATTCGTTTTTGGATTATTGGCATGATATGATTCCACGTGTATTCCAGATATGCTTTAGTAACTTGAGTAGTGCTAAAATGTGATTGATTGACCTATTGCATGTTTCAGAATATGACTTGAATGAGGTATGATTAATATTATGCTATGCTATATTTAGTTGAATATTATGATTAATGTCTGAATGCATTGTTATGCTTTAGCCTGGGAATTCAAAGTGTTATGTTTAAATGTAATTTGGACTATGCATGATTTATACTTAGTATCCTCACCTAAACGCATGTTTAGGATTATGTTTTGATAATCATTGGCATGGTAGTGTTTCTTTACCTGATTCTTGGCATGCTTTAGAATATTGTTTAATGTTAAAGTGTAAGGACTGTAATATGTTTTGCAATGGGGATGTATGAGATATGACCAACCTTATGAGCATATGTATATGGCTATTGTACTTTGATTTATGCATGATGTATATATTTATATATATTTATGCATTGTGCGATTCGTAATGTGAATGATTTATGCATGACCTGCGAGAGTCAGTCTAGTGGATAGTTAGGCATGCCTAATAGAGTCTTTCAGTAGCTGCAGCGCCCTTTGAACGTATTGGACCCTGATCAGGTCCCCCGTATGGTTCCTCGCGAATCCCCCCTCAGTACGGATCCTCGTGGTCCTTTTTAATGAATTTGGATCGGGTTAAGATCCCCCATCAGTAAAATGCTTTTGTGACAAAATAAAGTGGTTTTCGATTTGTACCCGTAAGGTACTAATCAGTTCAGTACACTCGATATCCACTATTGTGAGTCAGCAGGTGCTTTACTGGTTTGTATTACTTTGAAATAACTATATGAATGTGATATCCGTTTGATTGTGATAAGGATTTCTGGAATCAATTTATGTGTATATGAATGTGATCATGGGCTTCTGAATGTATGTCTGTTTTAAACAAGCATGACTTTATATCTAACATGATTATCCGTACTCGTCATGTGATTTGTTATAAGTTTCTGAATGCTTTGATTATGATGCGACTAGAGAATTTATGTATGTGACTTAAACATGTTTTGTTAATATATTAGCTTGTGAACCGAAGCAGCTGTGATGGTAAGTATGTGATGATTACTGTACTCTCTGCATGATGATGATATGAATGTAATACTAAGTGGTTATGCCTTCAGTCTCCGTTATCAGAATGTTTCTGCATGATGCTTAATATATTAGAGTTGCGCAGCGGTATTGTGATGCTCTAAACGTTATCTTCTGGATATTTGACTAGTGTTTGTGTTAACATGTTTAGGTATGTTAATTAACTGGCATGCTTAACATGATGGTTTGATTGTCAGTTCATGCATGGGTACTTTGTTATGTCTATTGCATGTGTATAGCTCTTGTGACTCTGTACGGTAAGATGTTGTCATCTGATACCCATGTAGGTTTATGCATGAGTTATAGTATGTAGTTCGGCATGATAATATTTGTATCGTATATTGTATTATGTCTGTTTTGGTATATCCTGGACATGAGTTTATGGTCTGTTTATGAGTTATCGATTGAATGCCTTTATTGTGCAGCCTGATTATTGATATGCTATGAATATCCGCATTTTCCATTTGAATGTGTTTTGCCTTGACGACCATTGTGAATGGCCGTCCATATTCTTGTGTGTTCTCCCCACTAAGCGTTTATCGCTTAGCACGGATTTCCTTTCCGTGCAGGTGGCAGGTTTGGTTCTGATCGAGTCGCGCTTCTGCAGGGTCGGCCACGTAGGAGTTAGAAGTTCTGTATTTTGTTCAGCTTCTGTATTTCAGCTTTTGGTATTCGGTAGTTTTGTATATGTAATTATTATGTTTCGTTCTTGAGTTTTCGTTTGGAAATGTAATAGTTAGTATGTCCTTATGTTTAGTTATTCCTTTGTTTTATTATTTCGTTTATGCTTCCGTTGAATGGTCATATGTATGCTTCTGTGTATGCTTCTGCTTAGTGCCTGCTTGTGCGTGAGTTTTTGCATGTTCACTCTGCACCGCAAGGTAAGTTTTTAATTAATCCGTATTTCTGTATGCATGTTATGTATGAATGTATGCTTCCGCATTGTGCATGTGTATATCTGTATATGTGAGCGTCGTGTAGCGCGTCCGTCGGCGTTCTTCCAACGGGGACGGCGATGGGGGTGTTACACTCGTATTTTGCTCAATTTGGCTTTTACCCTCCTTTAAGCTCACACTCTCAAGCCTTTTACCACTCAAGCTTGTTATCTTCAGTTGCACTTCAGAACTCAAACTCAAGTCAAAATAGTTCACAAGCAGCAAATTATGGTAAAGAATGCAATGAAAATACTTAACAAAGAAGATAGGCACAAAGCTAGAAGCAAAAGACCAAAGTGAAGAACGTTGAAATGAGCATACAAGGTGAAGATATGTATGCTGTCCGAATTATGTAAGTTTAATTAACAAGAATCAAATTGTAAATTATAGTGTAATCGGAAGCAAAAACACAAAGACACCAAAAATGGAAACTTAAGAATGAAAGAAATGACAAAACTAATGCAATAATGCAGAAATTGAAATCTCCCTAATGGAAAATTCAATTTGAGACAATATGTATTATCACACTAAGACAAAATGGAAAGGAGACAACAATATGTCCAGACTAAAAAAAGATTAAGAAACCCAAATGTTTGTCCAAAATAAGATAAAGATTAAACCAATATGTCTTAATAAGATCAAATAAGGAAACCCAAATGTCTAAACTAAGACAAAATGACTTATCCACTATGTCTTAATTAGTTCAAGATATGGAAACCCAAATGTCTAGACTTAAGACAAAATGAAACTTATCTAATTTAATGTCCTAATTTAAATAATGTCCCAATCCTAATTTCTTTTCTTTTTTTTTTTTGAATTATCTCTAACTAATTAGATAATAACAATTCTATCCTAAAGAAATACAATCCTAATTGTTCACACCAACCAAAGTTAACCCAAATTAAAATACTTTTTCTAAATTCGGATGAACAGTAAATTCGGATGAACAGTGCGCTGAACAGTACGTGTGAACAGTGTGATGAACAGTACGTGTGAACAGTACCAGGAATAGTACAACAAATTTTTTTTTATTTTTGGCTAGATAACAACTAGAACAACTAATAACCTAGAAATCAAGATCAAACAATAAGAAATAACACCTAAAATAAAGCTCCCTATAATTTAGGCCACTATGATGAACAAGGGTTCCTAAATTTTAAGAATCAAATAAATTGAAAATTAATGAATAAAAATAGCAAGTAAACATGGATAAATAAGAATTTAATCCAAATCCAAGCTTTGATACCAAATGATGCGGAACCCCAAGGTTAAAGAACCCGAACCCCTTGAACATACAATATGGCATGAACATGAACAAGAATAAACCCCCAATCTAAAGAACCCCCAAACAACTAGTGAATGGAAACGCTTATAATAGATTGATTTAAAAACACAAGAACAGAATTCGCCACAAAGTAAATACCTTGATAAGAATTAAAGTTCTTGATGCAAAAGAAGAAGACAAACAATCCTCTCCAATGAAGAATTCGGCCAAGCCAAAAGAAATTTATCAAATTAATCAAATCTGCCCCCAATCTCGTTTTTGTAGAGTATTTATACTCTCTTAAGCTAATAAAAACTCTAATTAATCAAATAGGCCTTAAAACATGGGCCTTACACTAAGATAACTAAAGCCCACACTAATTAACTTAAAATTCAGCCCAAAAAGCCTAAAAAGAACTAATTAAATGAGCCCAAGCTAATTAAAGCCCATCTCACTTAAATAAGCCCAAAACAATAAGTTAAGCCCTATCATATTACAAATAATCAAATGAAAATAATAAATAAAAGCCTAAACTAAAAGCCCAAATAAATCAGCCCCTTAATCCACCAATTAGCACATGCATTGCACATGCTCTGGCTCACATGCATAGCACATGTCAAGGTCACATGATCGGCACATGTCAAGTGTCACATGACCTGCACATGTTAAGTCGTCACATGCCTAGCACATGTCCATCTTCAATTTGGCTTTTTCATAAATTTGGCCCACGGACTTCCTTCAAGCCTTCTTTAACTTCTCCAAATTTGATCTCCATGAATATGAACTTCCATTGTTTATAATCTTGAAATGTTGACCTCCCTGTGCACGCATCAAAAAGAGTACCCGAGGGTACTTTTACATATTATATTTCATTTCATATTATTTCACATTTCAAAGGGTGACCCAAACGGGATCTAATATAATGACCCAAACGGGGCCGACAGCATAGAACATAGGCTGGGGTTCCCTATAGGCATGCCTATTTATCCACAAGCAGGCGACTAATTTATTGCTCATATATTTACTTTATGTTCATAATTAAATTCGAATGGGTAATATTTATTTTAATTTCCATGTCATGGACAAATTAACACAATTATTTTATCATGCATACTCCATAAATAATATCAATAAATAAAATTACATATGGTTTCACATATATTCCATTTAGGTTCATAGTTCCATATATATATATATATATATAACCATAATATATTATATATAATATAACTATGATCATTTCCATTCCATTAACATATGACAAAGATGGCCATTAACCGTTTATTTCATAACAAATGAAGAATGGAATACAAACGGGACAAAAGGAAATAAAAAGGGAGTTGGGGGCTATCACGAGTTGACACCACTATGCAGACTCATAACAGAAGGTTTCTCTGCTAAGTTGGAATGGTTGTACCTACTCGAGATAGAACCGAAACATGCCGAGTCAGCACAGCTATGCCACTCGGTACCGAGTCTGCATCAGGGAAAACTCTGACCCTTGATTTGGGTGTCAAAAATGAGCTAGTAAATGGAGTTTTTAGCCAAAAAGGTCTCTTAAAAAATGTTTTTCAAGATGTTAAATTTCTAATGGCATAAATTTTAAGTCATTTGGTCCACCATAACTCTAGTTATAACCTAAACAATCTAGACTGCTCGCATTGGGGTGGTAGAATCCTTGAGTCAATTTTGAGCTCAATTTTGAGCATCCTAAAGCTAGAATTGGCTCACAAATATTTCCATAAAAAGTGTAGATATATGTCTTAAATGTTAAACCCAACTAAAATCATGCAATTTGAATATTTATAACTCAACTTATACCTAAAAGAATCCATAAAGGTCTAACGGGATTTAGGCAGAAATTCCCCTTAAAATTCTACCTTCCTAATTCAATCTATTCCACATCAATCATCAACACACTTCAACTCAAATTCACATAAATTATCCATATACACATCAAAATGATTTTATATCAATTAAATACACATAAAACACACAATTCCCAAACCTTTTCTTCTTTGTTGTTCCTCTTGCTTCACTTGGCTCCCTCACCTTCTTTTTCCTTCCCTTTGCCACCACCAACTTCTAACTCTACAAAATATACCTTGAATTTAAAATTCACATTAAAAATCACAAATTCATTCCCCAATTCCCACAGGTAGAAAGAAGAAGAAGAAGAAGAAGAGCCAATATTCTTACCTTATGCTTGCAAGACACTTGAATTTACTTATATAACTTGAGAACCAATTGAGCATTAATTTAGTGGAGAGTTTTGTGAGCTAAATAAGGAAGAAAATGGCTGGAATAGGAAGAGAGAGGAGGCCGAATTTTTCAGCCTCTTCTAACCGACTTTCATGGCTTTAAAGCCATGAAATGTCTTCTTCCTTCTAGATAATTTAGGTGTTAAATTTGATAGGCCAAATCCACCTAATATCACTTTTAATCCTTCCTCTTGTTCTTAATCATAAATTTACCTTTTAATTATTTCAATTTTATATATTAGCATACATAAGTTCTCATTTTATGCAATTTAGTCCATAGGGGTCAAATGACCATTTTACCGCTGACTTTTTATTTAATACCGGTTATATCCCTAACACATATATTCAACCAAATACACATTCTTAGCCACTCTTGTATCCTAAATGTGTCCAAAATGACTAGGGTACAAGTCGGGGCCTTACATTCAGATTTCCTTTCTTTCCAAACCGAAGCGCTGTTCTTCAGGGCGACACTTTTAGACAAAACTTTGTCACCAACTATGTCTTTTCTTTTCAAATCCGCATGAGACTTCCTCCGGTCACTTGCAGTTTTCACTTTCTCTTCAGTGTCTTTTACCAAATCAGGGCCAATTACTTTGTGTTCATTCAACTCTGTCTAATATACAAGAGTCCGACACTTTCTACGATAAAGAGCTTCATATGGTGCCATACCAATACTCACTTGATGACTATTATTGTATGCAAACTCCATTAATGGGATATACCTATCACAACTCTTGGGAAAATCTAAAACACAAGCTCGGAGTAAATCTTCTAACACTTGAATTACCCTTTTCAACTGTCCATTTATTTGAGGATGGAAAGTTGTGCTGAAATTGAGCCGAGTGCCAAGAGCAGACTGTAGTCCTTTCACCTTACTTTATCTCATTTAGGTTTTGAGTATGGTATGTGTCAACTCATATAAACCTAAATATAGGTGTTCTGATAATTTAATCATTGTTCGTAAAATACCCTTTGTGAATTTCATCCACCTTGGCACTATACTCTGGCTAGAGATTCTCTTAAAAAGGGTATTATAGAACTTGTGAGATAACTCCCTTAATAAATGTAGAATGGTGAATCATTTATTGATTACTCAAGTAGGTCATGATATACCCAACTTGTAATACCCCAATACTCCCTAAGAGGATAAAGGAGTGCTACAGAAACTTTTTCTTATAATTATATACATACATGCTAATATGAGGTGAACTTAAAAACAATACATATCAAAAGTTATCATTAGCTTTACTTTATCAAAATTTACATTTTTAAAGTACATAACTATACAATATACGATTACATATCCTTGTTATAAAAAAATGGTACAATATCTGTACAATACAAAAGATTGAACCTAAAATAAATACTTTAAGACTCCTCCTACTGGCCAGCAGGTGTCAACTCCAAAACTTGAGCTTCCAAACTATGAACCTACAAGGGAGATAAACGCTCGTGCTGAGCTATGGCTCAGTGGGGATACAAACAAAACAAATAGACTACTAAGGAAAATCATGAATTAAACATATAATAGAAAAACATACTTTAAATAAATGATAGGTCAAATATTCAATAATACATACTATACTTCATTAACGTTACTAACATATAACTGATGCAAAGATCCCTAAATTGTTACTATATCAGAGCAAATATCACATATTAAAATAATACTATAATCAATCAATGAAATAACCATCCTACTATAGCCTGAATCAACTTAGCAATGGATAACGGGAACACTAGATACCACACGGGTATCAATCTCTAGATACTGGGAAAAATAGTATCAACACTAGAGATATGCAAATTTCGAATCACTAGATGCCAAACGGGCATCGACACTAGATACCAAATGGGTATCAACACTAGCAGCTGCGAACAATAACCCTTATAGGCATGCCTACCTATCCACGACTTGATTTGTAGGCTAAACAACTAATCCATTGAATATTCGTTTTATCATATTATAAAACGTCACATAGTCACATTAAACAATAACTGCATAATCACATTATTCACACATGCATATGGCTTATCAACAAGCCCACACTTCAATATTCAATTCATATACTCGCTTAAGTTACCACACTAATATTTCTAAGCCAAACAACTTTATAAATTACCTAACCAACATACACCTCTATCGCGCTCGCGACAGAACTCAAACATGCCTCTGTCGCGCTTGCAACAAATGTCGCGCTAGCGGCAGAGCACGAACATACAAACCATTGCTTAACACAGCCTCTATCGCGCTCGCGACAGAGCCCAACTTACCAATTCAATCTTCTTTCTACTTCTTTTGCATCTACTCAACTCAAATACTCCCTAAACTCTTAACCAACACACATAAACATTCTAATGACACAAATTATAACTAAAATATAATCAATATGCAAACAATCAAAACATAGTATAACTTCAAATTATCAACAAAGCTTCATCTATTCAATATTACTATCCCAAGTACAATTTAACAATTAGAAGAGATATTGAACTCTTCAAAACCCATATTTCACCCAATCTAATCAATCATGCATCTATTAAAGAGTTAAAATCCCAAACCTTTAGAAGCTAACTCCTTCAACTTCACAAATCAAGTAATCTTCTCTTTACCCTTTGATCTCTTACTTGATTCTCCAACTTCAAACCAGCAATTCTTGAATGAGATGAAAAACTGAGGAAAGAAAACAAGCAAACTAACCCTTGGATGAAATCAAACTAAAGAACAAAGGAAACGAAGAACAAAATAAAACCTACCTTTCACTTGGAGGGAGATGGCCGGCCAACTTGAAGAACAAAAGAGACAAGCTTTGCCCCTTCCAACTTATATATATATATATATATGCATGTCAATCTTAGGTGTCAAACCCACCCCATGCCACTTGTAATCCACTAAGAATTAATTAACCTTAAGTAATCAATCTTAACTTAATTAATCCTCACTTAACACTAATCATGAAAAATTACACTTTAGTCACTTAACTTATTTATCTCATGCAATTAGGTCGTCCTTAATTCCCAATTACACTTTAGTTCAAAAATCATAAATTAAAAATCAAACTCACCTAATCACCCTAATCATGCACAATGCTACTAGGGTGGATTTAGGGTCACTACAACTCTCTCCCCCTTAAAGAATTTCATCCTAGAAATTCCTTCTAATATATATATGCTGTAACTTTAACCATTCAAAACACTATGCAAAGACATATATTCAATCAAACATAAACAATAAGTTTAAATAACATACCAGGTAAAAATCTTGATCTTTCTTATCTTTTTCCATATTCATGGCATACATTGTACCAAAAGGCATATTGGGTCCCTCTACCATTTTGGAAACAACACCAGATCGCTATCCTACCTGACCGATTCCACTTCTAGTTCTTCCTCTTCTATCTCTTCCTGAAATTGATGCATTTTCTCGTCTTGATTATGTAGTCAAGTTTTCCTGAACATGAGGACACTTTGCCACTAAATGGTTAGTACCTCCGCACTTAAAACAAGCTCCGGTGAGCTTCCTACATACACCCCAATGGGTTTTCCCATAATGTTCACATACTGTTGGGGCACTTCCTCTACTTGATGGGACTGGAACACCAACTTCAGAAGCTGATGTCATCCTACATGACTTCTCATAACCCAACGATTTCTATGGTGCACTAAACATATCTTGTCTATCCTGAGTCTCACGAATTCTCTTACTAGAAATAAATCCAGACCCACTATCCTGTAACTTCCTCTTTTGAACTAACTCAGACTTTTCTACCTTCAAAGCAACTAACACCAACTGATAATAACTCACTGAATGCAAAAATGTCATTGCCGCTATCAATCCCTTAATTAATTCATTTAGACCATCCTCAAATTATCGACATATAAACTTTTCAGTCATTAAGGCATCGGGTATATACTTACTAAGTAGGCTAAATTCTTTTTCATAATCAGCCACAATTAAATTTATCTGCTTAAGACTCACAAATTCTCTCCACTTAGCCTCTCTATAGGATTTAGTAACATATTTCTTTTCAAACTCCTAGATAAAGAAATCCCAGGTCTGTAACACCCCAATGTACCTTAGGAGGAAACTAGGTGTGTTACCCTATACTTACACTATCAACTAGTCAACTATCCTATTCAGTAAACAATTATAAATTATTGTTATATCAATCTTATCACTATTCTAACCAATTGAATACCCTTTAACGTTCACATAACTCAAATTACAAACTATACCGACCATGTAATGCAATACTTCAGGATCAAAACTATTTAATATTGAAAATATACAATTATCAGAAATTAATTCTTAATTGTGCAACTTTTCACAACTAACATGTCTATTTAATATCCGTTAAACATTACGATACTCAACATTCTTATAATTAAAAATCATGCACAATCTTATCTCAGGATTCTTCGTATCACTACATAAAACATTATGTATTAATCGATACATCATGATTTAATATAAACACAAACACTTATGGCGAGATTCAAATTTAAAGTACATTATTAGTTTCCAATAATTTGGTTCGGACTCGAAATAGAATTTCAAGCTACCTACGTATCCCATTAGTTTGGGAATTAGAACCACGTAGTTCTACATGCATTAATTCATTATACGTTATCAGTGACATATATTCAAATTAACACATAACCCAATATCACAACACAAATCTATAATTCGAAAACATACTTCATAAACGTTAATTCATTTCGATATGCACACTACAAGAAATTTGCAAAATAACAACGAAAAAATAGCAACGGAATTTTTTTTCGTTGCTAAATAGCAACGGAAATTCATTTCTGTTGCTATTTAGCAACGAAAAAAAAAAATCCGTTGCTATTTTTGGTCAGGTTTTACTCATATAGCAACGGAAATTTTTTTCGATATTTTCGGTCGCTAAAAGAGGAGGGAAAGTTTGGTGCGTAAATTTAGCAACGGTTATTAGCAACGAAATGTCATTACCATTGCTAAATATGGCGCAAACAAAGTGCGGGAGGAATTTGGGGCGAAAAATAGCAACGGAAAAAATAATGGAGAAAATTAGCAACCGAAAATAATTCGGTTGGTAAAATTGAAACAATTAGCAACGAAAATCATTTCGACTGCTATATTTTTATAATTAACAATAATTTTCAACGGATATTAAAACCGTTGCTAAATGGGCATAAAATAGCAACCGAAATTAAATTCGGTTGCTAATGTCGATACCTTTAGCAATGGAGCAGTTTTCTGTTGCTAAAGGTTCCAAAAATAGCAACCGAAATTTTTTCGGTTGCTAATTTTTGAAGAAATAGCAACCGAATCATTTTTCGGTTGCTAATATTGGAACGTTTAGCAACGAAAAATAATTCGGTTGCTATTTATTTTGTAGTTAATAAAATTTTGCAACGGAATTATAAAACGGTTGCTAAATCATGCAAAAATAGCAACCGAATTAATATTCGGTTGCTAATATTGAAAATATAGCAACCGAATATTAATTCGATTGCTATTTGTATAATTTGCACCGGATTCAAACAACCGTTGGTAAATTATTCTAAAATAGCAACCGAATAAATTTTCGGTTGCTATATTTTGTAGTTAGCACTATATTGCAATGGAATTTTAAACTGTTGGTAAATCTAAAGAATAGCAACCGAATTTATTTCGGTTGCTAATATTGAAAAAATAGCAACCAAAATAAATTTTGGTTGCTATTGTGTAAAAAAGTTGTCCACATAAGTTGCAAATAGCAACCGAAATTTATTGGTTGCAAAATTTTTTGTGTTAAAAATACCAACCGAATTATGTTTCGGTTGGTAATAAGTCAATAATAGCAACCGAATTCCTTTCGGTTGCTCGGTTGCTAAATCTTGGGGTTAATTCCAGATTTTAGTATCCTGTTTTGCTTCATTTCTTTTTCATCCTATCCCTTGCGCCGACCCCTCTCCTTCATATCTCCATCGCCGCCTCTGCTTCCCCTATCTCAGACGCCGCCTCTACTCCCCCCATCTCCGACCGCTGCTCCCCCACTACCTCCCCCGATCTCCGACTGCTCCCCCGATCCCTTGAGCCGACTCCTCTCCCGATCCCGGACGAGGCCGTTGCTCCACCGATCTCCGACGCCGCCGTTACCCCACACGGATGCATCAGACTTGCCCACCGCTGCTCCCCCCCCCCCCCACTGATTACGGGTAAGTATTTTTTACAGACATCAATGCATTCGATTTTCAATTTTGAACTTTTCTCTTTAATAAAAATTTGATGTCTCTCGCGTTATTTTTATTGTTTGAGATTTTTCATTTCACTGTTTTTTTTTTATTTGATCTCCAGTGATTATCTCCAGTTCCGAAGAGGAATAAAGAAGAGCAAAGAGAATGGCTCTTCTCTTTTCTTTCTACGATCAGATCTTAATATAGCAAATCTTTAGCAAAAAAGGGTATGTTCCACTTCCACTTCCAGTTCCCATTTTCAGTTTAACGATATTTAGCTATCTTTGGTTTAGTAATCTTTATTTTTTCTTTGCGAAGCACGACAACACTCTCGATTTTCTTGCGACTTAACTATTTCTTTGCTTCTGTTCGTGGGTCCTTTATTTATCTGCTGATTTGTGATTTCTTGTTCTTGATTTGACTCTGTTCCTGTACTCTCGACTGATGTGGAATATTGCTTGTTTCTGTTATATATTGCTTATGCTTGAACTAGTTTTTATGTAGTTCAGACCATCTACGCTTAATCTTTCAAAAATTTTTTTTTTTGAAAAGTATATTCACATTCCACCATACCAAAAGGAGATCAGATTCACTGTTTGTTGTTAAGATAAATGGATCCACTTTTCTTTCTCTAATCTGGCTCTTATAGAAGAGGAAAAAGGGCTCTCTTTTTGATAATTTAATAAATATGTCGGAGAAGACTTTAGCATGTTGGATTCGGCCACTTGACAAGCTTAAACACAGGATTAAGATAACATTTGTTTTCAAGTAGCTCTAAAAATAGATGGCTCTGCTCTGTCAATAGCTGATATATTAATAAACTTTAAATCTACTTTGGAAAATGTATAATGTGGTTATGTAATTTGGGTGCTAATTTTGCAATTATGACAAATTATTGGCATAATTAATAATAAAAAGAAGAGCACTTAATTTTCTTCTCAACTGCCCTGATGAAAAGGGTTTGATTAGTTTGACAAATTAAATAATTGCATGGTACTTGAATTAGAAGCTACCCTATTAGGTAGTAAGCCTAAAGCCTCTTCAATTTGTTTGGTGAATTTTATGTTTTAGAGAAACTAATTTTACTATCTAACTACCTCTCTATTAATTAGCTTGCTCTATTGCAATTTTGGCTATTTATTTTTTTTTATTATATTTCTCTTCAATTGGTGGTTTACAGGGCAACTTAATTGGCTGACATCGAAATTTGAAATTGTCGTCCTGCGTAAGTTACATTTATGCACAATTATTTTTTATACTAACATTGTTTGATGCATAAGTTTTTAGATGATGCATCCTGTCCTCCTACTATTATTGTTTGATTTTAAAGTTTATTAATATATCAGCCCTTCAAAGGAGCAATCAAACTTATAATCAATACAACTTGATGCTACTAGAATATTAACATATCTGAATCTCTATCATAATTTTCTGAAAACATTTTAAGTAGTTATTATTTATGTCTCCAATTTCATTATATGCACTAATAGAAGAGTTTGACAGTATATTGTTTTATAATTGTAGGTTATCTTTCCAGCTATTAGCTTCTTGTACTGGAGCTCTTCAAACATCAATTAACCAACGTCTGTCCAAGGAAGAGGAGCAGGTACTTGTCCATGTTCTTAATTCTATGACAATTTCACATATTTCTTATCATAATTTGAGCTTGTTTATTTGGATGAGCTGAATATTTAATTCAGTATCTAGGAAGAGGTAATGTATTCTACATTATGTGCGTTGCTATTTCAACTGTTCAGTTCAATGACATTAATTTTCTTTGGCAGCATATGAGTTCTGAGATTTGTGAGTCCTAAGATCTTCAGTTGGCATGTTTAGAATTTCTTGTTAGGACTGTGAGCTATTAACTCTACCTCAACACATGGCTAGCATTATTTTTTTTTTTTTAAAAAGAAGAAATAGTAAGATGAAATCTTATTTGGAGATAGTTTTATGGATCTTTATGTGTCCATGAGAGAGTCCCTACAGGACCCTTTCCCTGCTGCAGGTTATAGTAGATGCTATTGTAAGTTTGACCAGGGATTGTGATTAAGGCCAATACTTGATTTTTTTTTTCTTTTGTGTTCAAAAGTCAGAATAGAATTGTGTAGGCTGCCATGATATGATATTATTTATTTTTCACATGAAAATTCTGAGTGTAAAACACAATGGTTATTCTAAATGATCAAGACAATTCGATGTTTTAACCTATTTAACAAAATTATCCTTATTAATACTGCTAGATTTAATTTCTTGTGTATTTATCAAATGGTGAAATGAACGTGGGTGTCCTTTAAAAGTTACATTAAGTAACACAATTAATGTTCCATATGCCTCTTCTTGCAACAGTCAGGGGGAGATTGTTGTGCGAATAATAGCGTTGACTATGTTGTGCATAGGTTATTCATATTTTTTTCCTATTGAAAAATTCTAATGTCTTACAAACAGAGGATGATTTCTTTGATTTTCAGGTTGAGAAAATGCCCACCCAAAAGGAAGAAGCCATTGCTGCCGCCTAGGCTCAGATTATCATTGACTGATAATGAAAATGTACAAGTGCACCCATCTCATGTTGTAGGGTCACATTCAGATCCTCACCAGCAGTGTAGCATTTGTAATATGTCGTTATTTGTATTGAATTTATATTGTGTTTGTGACAGTTTTACCAATTTTTACTATACAGTGATGTTATACTGAATTTACTTTTGTGTAAGTTTTTCCGGATTTTTATTTTATAATATTATAATATATTTTCAAGATTTTAATTATTGTGTATTACAATTTGTATATGAGATTATATTATCTATAAGCATACATTATTAATATTTACAGGATTTGAAATATATTAATTTAAAAAATATTTTTTTTTCTGTTGTAAATAGCAACGGAATTACTTTAGCAACGGAAAAATATTTCCATTGCTATTTTTAGCAACGGAATTAGTATTCCGTTGCTAGCGTATTATATTTATCTAAAAATATAAATCTTGTACTGTTGAAAATAGCAACGGAAAATAAGTTTCGTTGCTAAAAATAGCAACGGAAATGCTTTTCCGTTGCTAAAAATAGCAACGGAAAAGCATTTTCATTGCTACGTGAATTATAATTATTTTAATAAAATTCAAAAAATAGCAACGGAAAAGATTTCCATTGCTAAAATAGCAACGGAAACTGAATTCCGTTGCTAATTTTAGCAACGAAAATAAAGCAACGGAATACTTATTCCGTTGCTATTTTAGCAACGGAAATTTTTCTGTTGCTATTTCGGTTGCTAAATTAGCAACGGAAGTCAATTCCGTTGCTAAATTTAACATCGGCCGAAATTGCAACGGTTTTTTCCGTTGCTAATTTTGATTAGCAACGGAAAATTAGCAAATTCCGTTGCTATTTTTCGTTGCTATTTCGTAATTTTCTTGTAGTGGCATATATATATTAAGAATTCCATAATCCACGTAATAACAATTCATTATCACTTATCCACTTCATTACCATACTTATAATCGCCTGAATACTCATTAAGGTGGATAACGGGAACACTGGATACTACTCGGGTATCAATCACTAGATACAAGGGAAGAACAGTATCAACACTAGAGATATGCAAATCTCGAATCACTAGATGCCAAAAGGGCATCAACACTAAATACCAAACAGGTATCAACACTAGCAGCTGCGAACAATAACCCTTATAGGCATGCCTTTCTATCCAATTCTATGAATAATTCAAGCTTAACATAGAAACTTCATTCACTGTTTCATATACATTACACTTACTTAATTATCTTTTTAAACCAACGCACATTCAATTCAAATCATATATCAATTATGCATAACCATGAACATATATACATATTCTCTTATCAATTATACCAAAACAATATCTATTTGACAAGCTCATATTCATTCTACATGTTCATATATTATACACAAATATCTTAAATTCATATTGCTCACTAAGCATACAAGATCTCATCAAAGCATATCATTCATATACTCATTTAAGTTATCACGTTTATAATTTCCCTATATTTAATCATTCGTAAGCCAATACAATATTTCACACAAAATATAACATTTGTCAAGCATTCACAATTCTTAGTTATGATGCACTCGCGACCCTTATCGCGCCCACGACAGACCATACACATCCTTCTATCGCGCTCGTGGCATAAATCGCACACGCGACAGAACACACAAAAGACTTCTATCGCGCTCGCTCTAGATCTCGCACTCGCGACAGAATAGGACCTGACATTTTTCGTCTACAGAGCCCTCTATTGTGATCGTGACCCTTGTCTCACTCGCGATAGAGCTTGAACTTCATGTTCATAACTCCACTTCATATACCTCTTTTCAAGTACTTTCCTAATTCTGCATACATGACTTCTAAACCAACTAAAATATCAATTTCAGCCAGAATGGCCTTCTAACCAAATGATCACTTATGTTTTAACTTCCTAGTGGCACAAACCTCAATACATTTGGACTCAAAACCAAGGAGTTTTGGTCAAGGGAACACAACTGCTCCCAAAGACCCTCCTACAGAACTTCAACCACACATATGGACAATTTTTGAAGACCTTAGAGTCCTCAAAACAAAAGGACCATTTCTATAGCAATTATAGACATAGACATTAGGATTCCTATCCAATTGATCTCACACAAATTAGAGTTATAAAACTCATCTTATAACACAAACAACTCAAATAGGTCAAAATGACCTCAAAACCAGTTTTACACTATCAAGCTCATCAAGCTTGAAATCAACTAAATTGGCATAGCCAATTCTCCAAACTCAATCTAAACTACCAATACACATGCATGGGCACTTCGACACATTCAATTTCACAATAGACTTTCATTAATTCCAAGATTACACAATAATTACTCAAGTCTCTAGAAATAGAGTTTCATGCTTATAATTCAATAAACTTCTTAGCAATCAATTTAGCATAACAAACTCATATCTTCAATTCAATTTAACACACAACAAATTTACACATTTCAAATATATAACAATCAATATAAAAATTGATTTTGTGTTGAGTTCTTGGCTAATCCAACTGAAGAGACAAGAAAAGTTAAAGGAAAGGAAAGAAAACAAGCAAACTAACCCTTAGATGAAATCAAACTAAAGATAAAGGAAAAGAAAAACAAAACAAAACCTACCTTTCACTTGGAGGGAGATGGCCAGCCAACTTGAAGAACAAAAGAGACAAGCTTTACTTCTTCCAACTTATATGTATGGCATGCATGCATGTATGTATACGCCGATCAAGTTTTTGGCGCCGTTGCCGGGAATAAATGTTGTTTGTTTTATATTTTTAGTTGAGTTAGTTTGAGATTTTGATTTTTTTTGGTTCTTTGTTTTAATTTGGTGTTTATTGACGCGTACTCAGCAAGCGTACTGAATTGGCAAGTAATATAGTGGAATATAATTGAGACCACAAGTTATCGAACCCAAGGGAATGTGTTGTGCAAGTATTGACAATTAATTATATGCTAAAGAATTCCCAATTATTTTGATTTGGTGATTGTTTAATGCAGAAGAATTAATAATCTAACTAATGATATTAATGTCTAAGAATATTAACGATTTAATAATACAGCGAGTTGATAAAATAACTAAGAGATCTTGCTAAAGAATACTCATTCTCCTCAATAATATCATGTGAATACTTAATTCAACAATTTCATATACAATCAGTGAAAAATCTAGCCTATACCATAGCTTGCCTTTCGGATCCACCTTCTCTAAAATATGCACTTATCAATTCGGATTCAGCACATAAATTAGCATTATTACAGATCTTAAGTTCTAAGTTAAATAATCTTACCATTCCGGATTCAGATATTAAACTCATTTATCTTCCACCATTCTGAACCTATTGAAATAAACATTCACAGATTTTAACTACCAATTCGGATTCATCAAATCAATGAAGTTGATTAAAATAGAACAGAGCATGTGTATGTATTTATGGGTTGATTTCAATCAAAGTTTATCTTGGTAGATCTCCCCTTAACTTGCATTCAAACCAGCAACAACAGATAATTTCAGAGAAGATAAAACTGATGTATATTTGTATGTATTTATGAACTGATTACAATTAAAGTTTATCTTGGTAGATCTCCCCTTAACTTGTATTCAAACCAGCAACAACAAATAAAATCAGAGAATGTAAAACTGAAGTATATGCATAATACAATCCATACAAAATTATTCACATGATTTACTGGGGAATTAAGGCATCCCTTAACAAGAAATAGGATTACTCACTCATACTTGAATTAAAGACTGAATTAAATAAAGGGAAATTGATATTACCCAATTGAATCTGAAAATGAAAATCTTACAGCAAACCAAACGATGTTCTTCAACTGAATCAGCTATTCCAACTTCAAAATTAAATTACAGAATTGAAATCTCACTTCTAAAAATTTCCAGATCTGAAATCCTAGAGTTTATTTTTTTTTCAGCAAAAACTAAAAGTAAATTTCTCTATCCCAAGCTCCCCCCTTTTAGCTAGATTTCCCCCCAAGAATAAAAGTCAAAAGTCTATTCGGTGGCCTCCAAATCTGATTTTTCCCGGATTTGATTCACACAACAGATTTTAAATGTTACACGGCGGTGAGAGATATCATCACCGCCGTGTAAATGTCCCTGGGTAAATTTTTATTCTGACATTTTGAAGTTACACGGCGGTGAGAGATTCTTCACCGCCGTGTAAATGGACCAGGTCTGATGTTGATTTCTTCAAATTCGATTCACACGGCGGTGAAGAATTTTCTCACCGCCGTGTAAACATCCCAGTCTGCTTCCTTAATTTTTCTTCTCATGCTTCTGGCCTCCCGTCTCACACGGCGGTGAGAGATTTCCTCACCGCCTTGTAACCTACCTAATTTTGCTAAAAAAACAACATAAATTTCCATTTAGCGCACCAACTAACATCAAATGACATTTTATCAAAAATTAACACAAATAACAGCTTTTAGACTAAGAAATAATCTCTAAATTCACATCAAAACATTATTTAATTTAAACTTATCAAAATACCCCACACTTAGCTTTTACTCGCCCTCGAGTAAAATAACTCTTCAATCCCAAACATCTCAATTTTCAAGCAGGAAAATGGAAACTCAGAATACCAAGCAAACACTTAGTAAATTCCACTTTAGAGTAATTCTTACTCAAACAAGTTTCAAACGAAGAAAATACAATCAAATTTCTGATGTGTGTGTGCAAAGGCCAAAACCAATGTTTTAATATTTTTCAAAACTTAAAACTTCCAGCATCAATCAATCAAGAGCAGATTTAATCAGTACATAAATGCACTTCTGGTTTCTCACTTGAAACTCTAGAAACACCATAGGCCTCTCCTTTAGTACCGGAACCCGAAGGTCATCTCCACTGAACAAACTAAAACATAAACATGATCATTAGGTCTTAAGCAGGTTGTAATGTATGGTTCAATCGGTGATGGCTAACAAGAGAAGTTTAGGAAATCAAATGAAGATTCAGCCACTCTACCAACTAACACTGCTACCCAAAAAATTTCATCACCTACTTCCAATCTAACAACAATTGCCAAGACTTAGCTATTTCCCAAATATGAAAAATTTTTATCACAAGAGAAATAATACGATACAATTTCTTTCTCAGTCCCTATTATACCCCAATATTGTCTTCTAATAGAGGATACCCCACACTTGAATTTTGCTATACTCATAATTAATTTTTATTTTATTTTTTTTTTTATTTTTTTTTTTTAAATAGGAAATTGAACTTAGTGGGATACTTATATCCTCTATTTTCTTACAAGTTACTCGTCAAGCAATATCCCAAAATTCTTTAATTTTTTCTTACCCTCACTTATTTAATACTAAACACCTTATTTCAACTTCCAATGTCTTCCCAACCCAATCCTAGAGTGGCCAATTCTTAGAAGGGATAGGCAAAAGCATTTAAGTTAAATGGCATATTAATTGTGTAACAAGAAAAAAAATCAGAGTACGCTTTTAGCATACCTATTCAGCTCAATGGGGCTAGCAATGGAAAATTAATTCAATAGGTGGGATAAAGTTTATTTTAAGTAGCTACTCAAAAGAATTAATGCCTAAATCATGTCAACATTTATGCCTTAATTGTTATATCGTTTCGAAGGGCAATGAGGAAGGTTCTAGTGTTCTAAAAATTTTCTGATCAAAAGATTTAATGCTGGTTTTTCTTTATTTGTAAAAGCTGGCCTACGTGCACAATTCATAGAAATTGTAATTGTATATTTCTACTTTGAAAATTGTTAAGAAAAATAACTTTAAGACAGAATCTTACTCTCTTGCAGACTAAGTGCTCTGAATGACCTTTTCAAGATTAACAATTGAGCTGGAATAACAACTTAAAATTTTGTTAAGCTAAGCATGAGTCAAATTGATGAGCTCAAATCACAAAATAAAACTTAAACAACTAACTAAATAAACCATTATCAAAAAGCAGAAAATATAACTTCTAAAATATAAAAACAAAAGAAATAATAATATTAAGCTTTGATAAAATTAAACTTACTAATATCAATTTAAACTTACTCAAAAGAAATAATAAAACTAAGCTTACTAAAGTACTGCAGGGTTAGTCACATCAAAGTTACACAAACTAGCTACCCCACACTTAAAAGCTTGTTACACAAACTAGATACATTCATTGGAGGGTGAAGAGTTGGAAGAAGAGATAGGGGGGAAGTGATAGCAGCTGTGGAGAAAGAAGGTGAAGAAGAGGAATCACAACAAGAAGAGCTTAATTCGAAAAAGGGGGATTCAATTCTTGAACTTAAACCCCTTCCTTCTCATTTAAAATATGTGTTTTTAGAGAATGAGAAAAAACCAGTAATTATCTCCTCTTTGTTGACAGGTCCTGAGGAGAAAAAGCTGCTTGAGGTGCTGAAAAAGCACAAAGATGCAATCGGATGGGAGACGTCGAATTTAAAGGGAATTAACCCAAGCTATTGTACTCACCGAATACCGATGGAGGAAGAATGTAAGCCGGTAGCTCAGCCCCAAAGGAGACTCAATCCGGTAATGCAAGAAGTGGTAAAGAAGGAGGTACTTAAACTCCTTGACTCAGGTATAATCTATCCTATTTTTAACAGTAAATGGGTTAGTCCAGTGCAGTGTGTGCCTAAGAAGGGGGAGATGACAGTGGTTAAGAATGAGCTAAATGAATTGATTCCAACTCATAGAGCTACGGGTTGGAGAGTCTATATTGATTTTAGAAGATTAAATAATGCCACAAGAAAAGATCATTTTCCTTTGCCATTTATTGACCAGATGTTAGAGAGGCTAGCAGGGAATAGGTTTTACTGTTTTTTATATGGGTATTCGGGGTATTTACAAATTCCCATAGCCCCTGAAGATTAAGAGAAAATTACCTTTACCTGCTTTTATGGCACATTCGCCTATAGGAGAATGCCTTTCGGATTATGTAATGCACTGGCTACGTTTCAGCGGTGTATGATGGCTATTTTTTATGACTTCATAGAGAAATTTATGGAGGTATTTATGGATGATTTCACCATTTATGGGGCAGATTTGGAGAGCTGTTTAGAGCATCTTGATTTGGTGCTAGGGAGGTGTGAAAAGACCAACTTAGTATTGAATTAGGAAATATATCACTTTATGGTGAGAGGAGGCATTGTGCTTGGGCACAAAATTTCTGAGAAAGGGATAGAGGTTGATAAGGCCAAGGTGGAAGTGATAGAAAAATTGCCACCCCAACTAATGTCAAGGGCATTAGGAGTTTTTTAGGGCATGCAGGGTTTTACCGCCGATTTATCAAAGATTTCTCGAAAATTGCTAAACCCTTGTCCAATTTGCTCATGAAAGATGCTGCTTTTGATTTTGATAGTGAATGCATGCTAGCTTTTAAAACTTTGAAATAAAGGCTCATTTCAACCCCGGTGATTATATCTCCGAATTGGAATTTGCCTTTTGAATTAATGTGTGATGCCAGTGACCTTGCAGTAGGGGCGGTGCTTGGACAAAGGTGGGAGAATGTATTTTGTGCAGTTTATTTTGCAAGTCATGCTACAAGAAAACTGAAAAATAGAGACCGAAAAATAGAGACCGAAATTTTTCCGTCTCTATTTAGAGACAGAAAAGAGTTTTCGTCTCTAAATAGAGACGGAATATCGGTTCCTTCTCTAAATAGAGACGGAAAAATTTCCGTCTCTATTTTTCCATCTCAAATTATGGCAGGATAGATTCCCTCCAAATTTTGAGACCGAAATTAGAGACGAAAATTTTTTTGGTCTCTAAATAGAGACCGAAAAAGTTTTCGGTCTCTATTTTAGAGACCGAAAATAATTCTCGGTCTCTATTTAGAGACGGAAAAAATTCGGTCTCTATTTAGAGACGGAATTTATTTTCCGTCTCTAAATTTAGAGACCGAAAACCATTTCCGTCTCTATTTAGAGACCGAATTAGAATTCCGTCTCTAAGTTTAGAGACGGAAAATCAAATTCCGTCTCTATTTTATGGATTTTTTTTCTACTCCCTTCTTTTCCTTCTCTCTTTCTTTTCCCTTGGTCCCTTTTCCCTTGGCCCCTTCTTCCCCCCTTCCCTCCCCTCGCCGGCAAAAGCTGCGCCACCCCCCTTCCCGCCGCCGTCCAACGCGATTGGCCTCCCCCCTCCTTCCTCCCCACAATATATTCAAATCATACAATTATGTGTTAATTTACATTATTGGGTAATATGTTGATATTATTTTTATTATTCTAGTTAATGTAAATTTTTTAATATTATTTGTTCTAATTTATGTTAATTAATTTGTAATGGATATTTTGCAATTTAATTTGTTCCAATTAAATCATTTATATATTATTTATTTCATACTTTGTTGTAGTTTGTTGTTAATTAATTAGTTTAATGTAGTTTAATATGTTGGTTAATTAGTTTAATGTAGTTTAATATGTTCCAATTTAATTTGTTTCAATTATATACTTTGTTGTATTTTAATATGTGAATTAATTATATTAATGTTTAATATGTTGGTTGTTAATACAAATTAATAATTAATTAATTTGTAATTAAATTTGTTCTAATATGTTTGACTATATTGTATTATTTGAATATATTGCAATTCGGTATCTAAATAGAGAGTCTCTAATTTAGAGACCGAATTGTAATTCGGTCTCTAAATTAGAGACCGAATTATAATTCGGTCTCTAAATTAGAGACCGAATAATATTTCGGTCTCTAAAATAGAGACCGAAATCTTATTCGGTCTCTAATATAGAGACCGATTATATATACGGTCTCTAATCTAGAGACCGAATAAATATTCGGTCTCTAATCTAAGGACCGAATTGGAATTCGGTCTCTAAATTAGAGACCGAATAATATTTCGGTCTCTAAAATAGAGACCGAAATCTTATTCGGTCTCTAATTTAGAGACCGATTATGAATACGGTCTCAAATTAGAGACCGAATAAATATTCGGTCTCTAATTTTTGGGATTTAATCCCTTTGCCCTCTTCTTTTTACCTTCTCTTTCTTTTTCCCCTTCCCGCACTCATCTCCGATTCGCCGCCTCCCCACTCCGGTGCCACAGCTGTCCGGTCTTCCTGCCGCCGCCGTTGCCCAGCTCCTTCCGCCGCCTCCCTTCCCCTCCGGCCCCCCTCCGCTCTCCTCCTTCCTCCCTTCTCTCCTTCTTCCCCCTCCCTTTCTTCTCTGGGCTCGTTGTGCTCCCTTCCGGAGCGCCGCTTCCTCCCCGCCGGCGGCCAGTCCTTCTTTCTCCCCCTTCGACTCCGCTGCTCCCACCCCCCCTTCGCCGACACCATCGCCGGCCAGATCTGCCATTTGAGGAAATTTTTTTCCGCCATTTTTTTTCGTTTGGTATTTTATTTATTTGCATTTTTAAATAATAATTTTGTTCATAGTAGTGGTGTTCCGACCAATATTTGTTCCAACCAATATTATTCCTATAATAAAATTAGAGCCTGATTTTGCAATTCCAGATTTCTCAGTCATAGTAGTTTTTTTTCTGCCATTATTATTTCTTTGCAAATCAAATATAATTTGATTAGGCTTTATATGAAATTAGAGCCCATTAATTTGATTAGGATATTTTACAAATAAAATTTATCACATAGCTATTTGCTTTTTGAAGCTCTCCTGCAAGTTCTGCTTCTTCAAACTCAGGTTTGAGAGAAAAGCTTGAATTTTCATTTTTTCAGCTTTTATATTCTCCAAATAATAGTCTGCCAAAAGAGATTTTCAAAATAATTTTTTATAAAAAAATGATGTTTTGGAAATAGGGTCAAGGACTCAAAACTTAGCATTAAATTGAACTTTTAGCTTGAGGTGTTCAGAATTTTCAATTAATTATTCATGTCGGTGTTAATGAAAAAATTAAGGAATCTGATCTAGGCAAGAATATAGTGAGACCAATTCACACGTACCAAGTACAGGTTGATCCATCAGATCTAGGCAGTGTAAGGGTGGTGTTTATGGATAGAATATGGATGATATTAGTTGTGTTGCAACTTGGTCCATGTCACAATTTAATATTGGATGTGCAGATCTATTTATAATGATATTTATAGCTATGTTAGAGTTGTATACAATGTATATAATAAGATTATATCGTGGAGTAGAAGAATTGAATATGATGAAACAAGATTTTTAGAATCTGTGTGTCCGCATCCGATCATATATTCAATAACTGTTACAGAAATGCTCAAATTATTATATTTCTCAATGCCTTGAAGAAAATAAAAATTAAGGCTGTTTCTATTTTTCTATAACAGATATTATTCATTCGAATTTTGATAGTCTTCTATTGACCAAATTGAGGAGATGATCTGTGTCCTTGGAGGAGTATAATTTTTGTTAGTTTATAATTTATATTTTTTATTTCCATGTATAATTGATTAAAAAATCTGCTATGTAAAATTTAATCCAATAGCAATGTTGTTGTTGCGACTCCTGAAAAAAAAAAGAAAAAGAAAAAAATAAGGAATATGTTTAAACTCGATTCTATTCTATCAATTCTTAAAAGTAGTAATTTATGGTTTAATTGATGATAAATAGAAGTAATTTGTAGTTGGAGTTACTGTGTTTATTTCATGAATATTTGCAAATTAATCAACATATTTTAGTTAAGTTGAAGGAGCATTTGTATTTCAAGCTCACAATTATTTATTTTTAATTTACTGTTAACTGTAGTATTAGTTAAATGAGCTGAATTTAGTTAGAGACAAATAATGAAAAAGCAAGCATTGATGTATATATGCCTTGGTTGGCACTAGAAAATAAATAGATAAAACTAAAAAATTATGGAAAAAGGTTTTAAGTTTTTAAATTATAATGCAAATTGTAGTTAGTTTACATTAGACATTTTCATATTTGCTTACTTTACCATTATATAAATGTTTTATATATCTAAATTATGATTTATTTGTCATTGCATGTACCTATGACAACTGTGCTCGGGTCGGCGTTAACCTGTTGTACGTGCCGAACTGGCGCAGCTTACCGACAGTTTTGCTCGAGGTAAGTGTGTTATGTATTAAAAATATATTTTTAAAAATGTATTAAACTTGGTTATGAATTTTCAATGGCATCTACATGTTTGAGATGTGTTGTTTTAATGAGATAAAGATGTGTAAGTCATTGTCATGTTGTAATTCGACATTAACAACTATGCAATTATTCATGATACCGTAATAATAGCATATGATTTTGAGGGATAATTTCACAACTGTTGATGATGAAGTTATCCGTTAAATTTTGATGATTGAGGTGGATGGAAAAATTTTTTATTGCATTGATTTTGTTTTGGAGTTGCGATTGGTTGACATTTTATCGAAGTGTTTAATTTGCTACTGTTTGGCAGGGGGGATATGGACCCGTATAGGGGAAATTCTGTCCATTTTTTTTCAAAATTTTTATGAAATTAATTTGGAAAAATGAATGAATGTCAGTATTAATTGAATTACATGTACAAATAATAATTGATGGGCCGGTTTTTTATTCGATACGTGCCTCTTGATGGTTCTGTGTATATAAATGTTACGATTTCTATGACCTGCGTATTATTTATCATGCTAGTAATTATGTAACACTAATTATGGATTAAAGTCAAATAGTAGGTTAGAGAATTGAGTTGAAATAAAATACAATAATTGACTCGTGATGGTACTAACTTCGACCTTATGATGCTTGCTAAGCAGTTTAACATTAATGAGCAATATGGACAGAAGTTGGATGTATAGAAGAATAACACCAGATGGGTATATTAATTTAGAGTTTGCTGAAGGAGTTCAGCACTTTATTGAATACGCAAGCTCCCAACCTGCATACATGGACGATTTAAAAATTAGATGTCCATGCAAGAAGTGCAAACACAGGGGCTATCTTCCAACGGATGAGGTGCAACTCCATTTACTAAAAAAGTTGAAGCTGAAGAAGTCAATATTTCAAAAAAATTTGGGTGGAGGAAACGTAGTATATTTTGGGATTTGCCGTATTGGAAGACGAATATAATAAGACATAATCTAGACGTGATGCATATGGAAAAAAATGTTTTCGACAATATTTTCAATACGATAATGAATATTAAAGGGAGGAGCAAAGACAATGCAAAGTCACGGGCCGATTTGAAATTATACTGCAAAAGAAACGAGTTAGATAGGGATTTTTGAACGGGTAAATATCCAAAGGCCTGTTATACTTTGGACAGAAGACAAAAAGAAGTGTTATGTGATTGGTTGAGAGATCTAAAATTCCCGGATGGATATGTTTCAAACTTAGCGAGGTGTGTTGATATGAGAAAGTTCAAATTGTTCGGAATGAAAAACCATGATTGCCACGTATTCATGCAAAGGCTGATGCCGGTTGCTTTTCGTGAATTGCTGCCTCCTAAAGTTTGGGAGGCAATAACTGAATTAAGCTTATTTTTTAAAAGCTTGACTTCCAATGAGATTACGATAGCTGAAATGGAAAAACTGGAAGGAGAAACTTCGGTAATCATTTGCAAGTTAGAGGGAATATTTCCACCGAGCTTTTTTGACGTAATGGAGCATTTATCGGTACATTTAGCACATGAGGCCAAACTGGCAAGACCCGTTCAGTATAGATGGATGTATCCATTTGAAAGGTAAATGCCATCTCTATTGAATTATATATACATTGAGGTTCATAATTTGTTAGACTGTTGTTAACGTGATTACCACTTTGGATATGTAGGTATTTGTATCATTTGAAAAAAAATGTTAAGAATAAAGCTCGAGTTGAAGGTTCAATATGCAATGCGTACTTAGTTGAAGAAGCAAGTACATTTTGTTCTCATTACTTTGAGCCGCATGTTAGCACAAGACGCCGAAAACTTCCTCGCAATGACGATGGTGGCGAAACAAGTGCCAATGATGGAAACTTACGGATATTCACGTATCCTAGTCGATTGCATGGACGTGCTATCAGAAGAATGCTTACAGATGATGAACTAGATGCTGCACATGGTTATATCTTACTGAATTGCGAAGAAATTCAACCATTTGTGCAGTAAGTGTAATTGCGCGTTTGATGTTGATAATTTGTTCATTGCAACGAAAATGGATATGTATTTACTATTGTGGTTGGATGCAGTTTCTATGAGGAATGGTTACGGGAGCTTATGCCGCATATAACGCAAAATGATATCAACAAGGAAGTCGATAAGCACTTCCCTTCGTGGTTCAAGACATATGTAAGTTTTGATTGCAAATATGGATTACCTCCCTTACAAATTATATTACGTAAATGGATTAAATGACAAGTTACAATTTCGTTCTGTAGGCGTCACAACATCCAATTGAAAATAATTTCATCTCCGATGTTGCAAAAGGACCTCTGCAGACTGTTAAATCTTACCCGGTTTATTTTTTCAACGGCTTCAGATACCATACACAATCGCATGGTTGCAATAGGGCAACTAAAAATAGTGGAGTTTGCATTAAGGGAGAATTGATGGACTATTACGGTGACATTACAGAGATCCTTGAAATTGAATATCCTGCTTTGCCAATAAAACATTGTGTGCTTTTTAAGTGCGAGTGGTATGATCCTACACCCAATGTCGGAATCAGAGTGCAAGCCACCTACAACTTAGTTGAAATTAATAAAAGAAGATAACTTGCTAATTTTGAGCCTTTCGTGTTGGCCATGCAAGCAGTTCAGGTGTATTACCTCCCTTTTCCTAGCCTTAGACGGGATAAAATGGATTGGTTGGCAGTTTGCAAGGTTAAACCCAGGGGTATATATGAGATGAAAGCAACAAGACAAAATAAACGAATTGACAGCGAGGCCTTTCAGGAAGAGGAAGTGGAGGGTCATGAAATAAATGAAAGCTTGCCATATCGGGATAATGAACCTTTGAATAGTGTGGACAATGAATTTGTTGACATTGGATCGGACGAGGAATCCAATTCCACATCGGAATTGGAAAGCGAATTTGATTCTAATTATTCGAAAAATGAAGATAATGGTGATAATAATGCAGATGATAGCGAATAATTATTCGCCCATGTGAGTAAAACCCATAATTTTAATATAATTAGTTAATTTATGTTTCAATTAACTTACATATGGTAGACATTTGCATTATTGATTGTGTTAATCATGTATACGTAATAATTTAATTGCTAATTATGATTGTGAATATTTTCAGGACAAAACATGAATAACAAGAGGCGGGCGGGATCGATGCCACCTCCCAGGGCCAGGATGCGCATGTCCACATTAGGAGCGGACAGTCAAGGGGAGGGAACATCTCCTACATCAGCACCTCCCCATGTGGCCATGGCATCTTCGTCGCCAGTGCATCCAGCCCCGCAATCAATGGCTGCTACCACGTCTACCGAGGTGATGGAATATATCATGGTATGTGTATGATGATCACGCAGCGGAAAACAAAAAAAAATTTGATCATACATGCCAAACAATTCCATGACAAGAATCGAAAACATGCAATTTTAGGGTTTTAATAACTTACAACTTTAGATGCCTTTCAAATTGAATTTGATGATGACCAGCAATTTAGATGATCTTGTCCACCTTAGATGTTCACCACCAATGCCAAGGAACAGCCTTTTTCGCCACTCCTCTCTATTCTCACACACACACTCGCAAAAACGGCTCAAAACCGAAAGTGCTAGCTTACTAAATATGTATTGTGTAATGGAATTAGTTTGAAGCCACAAGACTTGATCTTGTCCTTCTACTATGTGTAATCAATGCTCAAAGTCACAAGCAAGCAAGGAAGAATCCTTCTCCTTGTGTATTTCGGCCAAGAAGAAAAAAATGAGAGAGAGAGAGATGTTTCACGCAAAACCTAGCCACCACTCTTTTTCTTCTCACTTAGGGTTTTTATTCTTATCTAATATATACCCCTCCTTATGGCAAGTCTTTAATCCGAATTTTCCTACCTTGAGATAGTTAATTCAACCTTAAACACTTCCTAAAGATCAGTAGTAAATATTAGCTCAATCCCTTTTGAATTTAAAATTCAAATTGATTTGAAATAAAACCTTAAGATGTATTAATCAAACTAATCACTTACCATTTAACATGTGCTGAAATTCCCATGGTATATATCCTTTGGAATTTCGGCTAGGTCATCCCATTATTAAGTGATTTAGTTTGACTTAAATATCTTAGGATTTAATACTCAATTAAATTAATTAATACAACATAATTAATTAATTGAAATTAAACCTATGTGGGCCGAATTTCCTCTCTCATGGACCAAGGTCCATTAGCAATTAAATACCCATTACATATACATTAATTTGACTTAAATTAAAAGCCTAAATTAATGCTCAATACTTTATTCAAGTATTTTAAGCCCAATGCTTTGTGTGCGATCCTATAGGTCCATTTAATATTGGCAATGAATTAAAAATTAATTCAAAGGCTATATATATTCTCTAGCAAGATATTATAGCATTCCAAATTAAATGAAAATGCAATTGGCATTTAGTGACCTAATGCAATTTTATATATTCCCTTACCCATAAATATCAGAATTAACATAAGGCATGGAACAAGTCATCCTCATGTGTAAGTTAATTCCTTTCTTGATATTCCAGTGACACTGAACTTCTCAGATAAATAATGATTGCACATTATTACATCTCGGTATGGCCATACACTTCTCAGTTCACTGATCAAGTGGTCGATGATATTTTCTCTCTTATAGAGAGGGGTAATCCCTTCACTTCTCTCATGCTCTCTAACATGAATCAATGCATACCCAAGCATACCCATACTTGTCACTCAGTTACGAGCACGTTAGGTGTATGTCAAAGTACACAGTAATTCATAAAGAGTTTCATAGAGATTTTAGGTCTAAGAACTCCGATACAAAACTTGCATATGAGGAACACTTATGACTTGTACCATGTAGTGTTCTCATGTGTGGATCGTATCCAAATACCATGTTACAAACATGTATCTATGATCTCTGATTGACACTTTTGTCCTTATGATCCGTAAGACAGAACTCAACTAATCAGAGAGAGCATACTAGTCTTAATTCATTTGTTATTCCCATAACAATGACTGACTAGGGATATTTAGAATGAAGTCTCATTTGTTTCAAGGTCTTACAACCATGTGCCTCACACATGATAACTTAAACTGAAACAACATTCTTGGATAGTTCTATCAATTGACATGCACAGGAATACAATGGATAAAACAAATGCCTCATTTATTAACTAAAGTGTTTTATTACAATGTATTGGGGCTAGGGCTTACACTAACAATCTCCCACTAGCACTAGTCCCAATTGGGCATAGCCCTAAGACCGAATGATCTCAAATGAGCTTCGTGCAGATTTGGGCGCAACTGTTTCGTCAAAGGATCTGCTACATTGTCTTCACTTGCTATCTTGCTGACCTTGACGTCCCCACGATCAATGATTTCTCTGATCAGGTGGTACCTCCTGAGTATGTGTTTGGATTTCTGATGTGACCGGGGCTCCTTGGCCTGTGCAATGGCCCCGTTGTTGTCACAAAAAATTTCTAATGGATCTAGGATGCTTGGGACCACTCCTAATCCAGAAATGAAATTTCTAATCCAAACAGCCTCTTTTGCAGCCTCACTTGCTGCAATATACTCAGATTCTGTAGTTGAGTCGGCAACGGTCTCTTGCTTTGAGCTTCTCCAGCTGACAGCAGCACCGTTTAAAACAAAAACGAATCCAGATTGCGATCTTGAGTCCTGAGTGCTGGTTTGAAAAGCAGCATCGGCATAGCCTTGTATGACGAGCTCTTCCTGACCACCATACACCAAGAAATGATCCTTAGTCCTTCGTAGGTACTTAAGAATCCCTTTTACAGCAGACCAGTGCTTTTCACCAGGGTCTTGCTGAAACCTACTGGTTATACTCAGTGCATGAGCAACATCCAACCCAGTACATAACATAGCGTACATGATAGATCCAATAGCAGATGCATATGGGATTCTACTCATGTTGTCCCTTTCCTCTTTGGTTTTAGGGCACTGTTCTTTAGTTAAAGGAACTCCCAAAGCCAAAGGTATGTACCCTTTCTTTGAGTCTCCCATACTAAAACGCTTTAGTACCTTGTCTATGTACTTTTCTTGACTTAGTCCCAATAGCCGATTCGATCTATCTCTGTAGATCCGAATGCCAAGTATTGTCTCAGCTTCACCTAAGTCTTTCATTGAGAAACATTTCCCCAACCATTGCTTAACCTTTTGCAATGTTGGAATGTCATTCCCAATGAGAAGGATGTCGTCCACATATAGGACCAGAAATACTACTATGCTCCCACTAACCTTCTTGTATACACAAGGCTCATCTTCGTTCTTGACGAAGTCAAATTCTTTGACTGCCTCATCAAAACGAAGATTCCAACTTCGGGATGCTTGCTTTAATCCATAAATGGATTTCTGAAGCTTGCAAACCTTCTTAGGATGCTTGGGATTGACAAAACCTTCAGGCTGTGTCATAAACACCTCCTCTAGTAAATTTCCATTGAGGAAAGCAGTTTTGACATCCATTTGCCATATCTCATAATCATGATATGCAGCTATGGCGAGCAAGATCCTAATGGACTTGAGCATGACTACAGGCGAAAAGGTTTCATCATAGTCTACACCATGTGTTTGTCGAAAACCTTTCGCTACTAGTCTACCTTTGTAGGTCTTATCAGCTTTGAGTTTAAATAGCCACTTGCATTCAATTACTTTAGCACCTTGCGGTGGATCAACCAAGGTCCAAACCTGGTTATCGTACATTGATTGCATCTCGGATTTCATGGCTTCAAGCCAATTTTTCGAGTCTGGGCTTTCAATAGCTTCTCGGTAGGTAGTAGGATCCTCACGATCTACTAACTCAATAGTGTCACTGTCAGTGATTAGAAAACCATATCTCTCAATCTCCTGACGTACCCTACCGGACCTTCTAGGTACTTGTGCAATGGGTTCTTGTTCCACAATTGGTTGTGAACTTGATCCCATTTCCAACTCATCCTGTATAGGAGTTTGTGGCGTTTGAATTTCTCCAAGTTCTACTTTACTCCCACTGTCTTTCTTGAGAAGGAACTCCTTTTCCAAGAAAACAGCCTTGCGAGCAACAAATACTTTGTTCTCGATTTGTGAGTAAAAGTAGTATCCCTTTGTTTCTTTGGGATAACCCACAAATAAGCAGACAGTGGATTTGGACTCTAGTTTGTCAGATGTTAATTTCTTAACATGTGCTTCACAGCCCCAAATCCTGAGAAATGACATATTGGGTTCTTTCCCAGTCCATACCTTGTATGGTGTCTTTTCAACTGCTTTAGTTGGAATACGGTTTAGTAGAAACGCAGCAGTTTCTAATGCATAGCCCCAAAAAGAGACAGGAAGATTTGCTTGACTCATCATAGATCGAACCATGTCCAATAGAGTTCGATTTCTCCTTTCGGACACACCATTCCATTGTGGTGTTCCAGGAGGAGTGAGCTGTGATATAATACCACACTCCTTTAGATGACAGTCAAACTCTTGGCTTAAATATTCGCCACCTCGATCTGACCGAATGGCTTTTATACTTTTGCCAAGTTGGTTTTCTACTTCGTTTTTAAACACTTTGAATTTCTCAAAAGTTTCAGATTTATGCTTCATTAGATAGACATAGCCATATCTACTGAAGTCATCTGTGAATGTCACGAAGTAGCTAAAACCACCTCTGGCTTGTGTACTTAATGGTCCACATACATCGGTATGTATTAGCTCCAATAAGCCATTAGTCCTCTCACCTTTCTTATTAAAAGGACTTTTTTGTCATTTTTCCATGCAAACATGGCTCGCATGTATCATAAGACTCTAAGTCGAATGACCCAAGTACTCCAGTTTTGTGGAGTCTTGAAATGCGTTTTTCGTTTGCATGTCCTAAACGACAATGCCAGAAGTAAGTAGGGTTTAACTCATTTGATTTAACCCTCTTTGTATTAATGTTGTATATGGACTCTTTGTTTGATAGATCAAGGATATAAAGGCCACTTTGCAACATGGCATTGCCATATGAAATGCCTTGGCGACGAATATGAGCATTGCCATTTTTAATAACAAAATCAAATTCATCCAAATCCAATAATGAAACTGAAATAATGTTTCTGCTCATAGCAGGCACATAATAACAATTTTTCAAAATTAAACAAAGTCCTGAAGGTAAAGTGAGTTGATAGTCGCCTATCTCCATGGCAGCAACTCGTGCTCCATTCCCCACACGGAGGTCCACTTCATTCTTCCCAAGTAATCTCCTATTTCTTAGCCCCTGCACATTTGAACAAATGTGAAAACCACAACCGGTATCTAGTACCCAAGTGGTAGAAATAGAAAGGTTAATTTCAACAACAAAAATACCTGAACTGGACGCCTTGGCTCCATTCTTTTTTTGTTCTTCCTTGAAGAGAGCGCAATTCTTCTTCCAATGCCCTATTTTGTTGCAATGGAAGCAAGTGCTCTCACTCTCCTTGGGCTTTTGCGCCTTGGGCTTGGATTGGGCCTGAGGTGCGCTCCCATTTGACTTGAACCGAGCCAGGTCATTCTTGGGTTTTGCCTTTCCCTTTCCTTTTCCCTTAGCCGGTCCCTTCTTAATGCCCCCTTGAACCATCAGTATGGGATTAGTCTTTCGAATGTTTTCTTCAGCATTCTTAAGCATCCCATGAAGCTCAGTAACTGACTTGTTCATCGCATGCATGTTATAATTCATTACAAATGGATCATAATCATCAGCCAATGATCCTAAAATCAAGTCAGTAGCCAATTCCTTTGGTACTTGTACCTCAAGCTTCTCAAGAGTATCAAGATACCCTTTCATCTTGAGTACATGTGTACTAACAGGAGTACCTGCAGCCATCTTACAGGAAATTAAGGCCTTAGTTGTCACAAACCTCTCGTGACGAGCTTGCTCTTGGAACATTTCCTTTAAGTGCACCATGATCGCATACGCCTCTTGGTCCATAAATTGCTTTTGCAAGTCAGGCACCATAGTGGCTAGCATCAAACAGGTCACATCATTGGAGTCGCTCTTCTTGGTCTCAAAAGTTTCCCTTTGAACCGCAGAGGCGTTCCTTGCAGGTTCTTGAGGCAAGGGTGCATCCAAAACATACGACTTTTTCTCTTGCTTAAGAACTATCCTTAAGTTTCGAGACCAGTCTATGAAATTGGTGCCATTCAATTTGTCCTTTTCAAGGACCGATCGCAATGAGAAATTGTTGTTTGAAGATGCCATTTTTCAATCTACAATAAAATTTAGCAAGATTAAATGAGGTCTTATTAATAATCCCACAAACCGAATTAATATCCCTTTAAATAATTCGCGTTAGTGATTTAATGTGGGCCAAGATCCACTTTTCACAACAACCTTATTAGTCAAGCTGAGCTTGTACACCTAACAAGTTAAGTTACTTAGGTAAGATAACTCCAATCATGATTCGTACATGACTCTTGGATCAAATGGGCTAACATCTTAAGATGTTATAGCACAAACCCATTTATTAGTTGCCTAGGTCCGGGCATCCCTTTCCATGTTAAGTCCAACCTACATTCACAACTCATGCCTCACAAAGATAATCGGGCGCATCTAGGACTCCTAGTCTACGTTACCGATGATCGATGCCTTGACATGTTTCGAATTAGGAAGGCAACTTTATGACTTACTATTTTAGGGATTCATTTTATTACGGCTTACATGGCATACGCTTTGTCATCCATTCATAGCATGCATATATAAATAATTGCATAAAGTAAAGCGTGACAAACATGGGCCCATAAAACCTACAACTAAGATTCTATACTATTACACAAGAATCTTCTTAGTTGGGCTTCATCTTGATTTACAAAGTCTTCAAGTAAATTCTATTCTAAGAAATAAATGAAACTTTTACAATAATACATAATGGCTCGCAGGCCATAATTAATTACAAAAACCCAGGGCCCATGAATGCACCATGCATATCCATTTATCACACCAAACAAGCAAATTAATATACATAACATTCATGGATCAAACAAAGTCCAATTTTAATTAAATTAGCCAAGCCCATTAATGGAAATTGTGTACTTGAACCTTTAAGAGATGACCCTATGATGGGCCTGGGCCGAGGCCCAATGGACTAAATCCTCTTATTGAATAAGTTCTCTTAAAAGCCCAAAACACAAACTAGTTAGATTTGTGCTATAAATCAACTCTAGTATAATTTCCAATTTTGCCATTTTAATAATATGTCATACTGCCCATAAACATTAAAAATTCATATAATATGTACCGACATGAATTAAAAATAAAATCATGAAGAACATATATATAAAACATGGCATGCATATAAAAACAAACAAACAACAAAAACTAGTTGTTTAATGCTTATGTGATGCCAAAAATGCACAAACACTTAAATCAATTTTATGAGTCATTTAATAATCTAAATAAGGTCATAAATATTGATTTAACATTCTGTACCAATCTGATCTAAATGTGTTTTTACCATTTTAATCAAATCAAAACAAAACAATGTTGATTAAACATGTAACAAACACAAACTAGTCATGTTTTAAGTGATTTTAAAATTAATCAATTAATTTGTCATGGACCAGAATTAAAACCATATTTAAATAATGTCCAGACCTGATATTTAATAGTTTAAAAACACTTACAAACATGCCAAAACCAATTTTACATTTAATATATAAAACTAGTTGTTAAAATTTCAATTAACATGCCATAATGCACCTAGTTTTAACATTAACATGTACCATCAGGTATACATAATTAAATCTGACCATTAACAGCCCCTAAACAACCTAAGGACAGTATATTAACATGTCATATTAATTATAATACCTATCTAATCAATTAAAATCGTTTTTACACCAAAACAATGCAAAAAACTCAAAACAGAAAATTTCAGCATTGCATGTATTAAAAGTAACGATTTTTAATTAATTATTTCATGCACCTAAAGCACTAAAATAAGCATGTTTAGGCTCTGATACCACTGATGGAATATATCATGGTATGTGTATGATGATCACGCAGCGGAAAACAAAAAAAAATTTGATCATACATGCCAAACAATTCCATGACAAGAATCGGAAACATGCAATTTTAGGGTTTTAATAACTTACAACTTTAGATGCCTTTCAAATTGAATTTGATGATGACCAGCAATTTAGATGATCTTGTCCACCTTAGATGTTCACCACCAATGCCAAGGAACAGCCTTTTTCGCCACTCCTCTCTATTCTCACACACACACTCGCAAAAACGGCTCAAAACCGAAAGTGCTAGCTTACTAAATATGTATTGTGTAATGGAATTAGTTTGAAGCCACAAGACTTGATCTTGTCCTTCTACTATGTGTAATCAATGCTCAAAGTCACAAGCAAGCAAGGAAGAATCCTTCTCCTTGTGTATTTCGGCCAAGAAGAAAAAAATGAGAGAGAGAGAGATGTTTCACGCAAAACCTAGCCACCACTCTTTTTCTTCTCACTTAGGGTTTTTATTCTTATCTAATATATACCCCTCCTTATGGCAAGTCTTTAATCCGAATTTTCCTACCTTGAGATAGTTAATTCAACCTTAAACACTTCCTAAAGATCAGTAGTAAATATTAGCTCAATCCCTTTTGAATTTAAAATTCAAATTGATTTGAAATAAAACCTTAAGATGTATTAATCAAACTAATCACTTACCATTTAACATGTGCTGAAATTCCCATGGTATATATCCTTTGGAATTTCGGCTAGGTCATCCCATTATTAAGTGATTTAGTTTGACTTAAATATCTTAGGATTTAATACTCAATTAAATTAATTAATACAACATAATTAATTAATTGAAATTAAACCTATGTGGGCCGAATTTCCTCTCTCATGGACCAAGGTCCATTAGCAATTAAATACCCATTACATATACATTAATTTGACTTAAATTAAAAGCCTAAATTAATGCTCAATACTTTATTCAAGTATTTTAAGCCCAATGCTTTGTGTGCGATCCTATAGGTCCATTTAATATTGGCAATGAATTAAAAATTAATTCAAAGGCTATATATATTCTCTAGCAAGATATTATAGCATTCCAAATTAAATGAAAATGCAATTGGCATTTAGTGACCTAATGCAATTTTATATATTCCCTTACCCATAAATATCAGAATTAATATAAGGCATGGAACAAGTCATCCTCATGTGTAAGTTAATTCCTTTCTTGATATTCCAGTGACACTGAACTTCTCAGATAAATAATGATTGCACATTATTACATCTCGGTATGGCCATACACTTCTCAGTTCACTGATCAAGTGGCCGATGATATTTTCTCTCTTATAGAGAGGGGTAATCCCTTCACTTCTCTCATGCTCTCTAACATGAATCAATGCATACCCAAGCATACCCATACTTGTCACTCAGTTACGAGCACGTTAGGTGTATGTCAAAGTACACAGTAATTCATAAAGAGTTTCATAGAGATTTTAGGTCTAAGAACTCCGATACAAAACTTGCATATGAGGAACACTTATGACTTGTACCATGTAGTGTTCTCATGTGTGGATCGTATCCAAATACCATGTTACAAACATGTATCTATGATCTCTGATTGACACTTTTGTCCTTATGATCCGTAAGACAGAACTCAACTAATCAGAGAGAGCATACTAGTCTTAATTCATTTGTTATTCCCATAACAATGACTGACTAGGGATATTTAGAATGAAGTCTCATTTGTTTCAAGGTCTTACAACCATGTGCCTCACACATGATAACTTAAACTGAAACAACATTCTTGGATAGTTCTATCAATTGACATGCACAGGAATACAATGGATAAAACAAATGCCTCATTTATTAACTAAAGTGTTTTATTACAATGTATTGGGGCTAGGGCTTACACTAACACGAGGTGCCTAGTTCGGATAATCAGTCCGAGCCATCGCCGCGATCGCCTGACACTGTTGAAGGTCCATTGCCTGGTTCGGTTGGCGCTGACGGGCGGACGTATGTTGTCATTGCTGGAAAACAGTGAGTTACTAAATTTTCTGTTTTATTTTTACTCTGTAATAGTAAAATTCATCACACAATTACATTTTTGTTGTAATCCAGATTTATTCCCTCTGGTATATGCTCCCACACGATGACTGGTTCATTCAAGGAAAGGTTTGAATTTAATGGGTATTTGTGGAAAAATATATCATAGGAGACGAAGATGTTCTACTTCCAAGAGTTTAAGGTAAATAACTTATTTAAATTATTTCGACTGTGTGTATCTCTAATCTTTTATAATTTAAATTGTATAGTAATATTGGGAATATATATATCATGTTTAACCGTTTTTTTCTTTTAAATCCTGTAGAAAGCTATTTATTAGAATTCTTCAATCGATCACCTCGTTTACGGCGTGTGGGAGGGACGAGCGCGTGTTCGTTACAAGGGTTATCTTAATAAGTTGCACGCAAAAGGTGAACGCCCAAGGTTTATAAGTGAAGAGACTTGGGCAAACTGGATGCAGTACTGGTCATCAGCCAAAGCCGTTACCATCGCCGATCGGAATTCCACTAATAGGAGGGGAGGACCAGAGGGGCCTAGTGTTTCCTTACACACTGGAGGAACATTGTCTCATCGTAAGCATGCTGACAGACTTGTAAGTACTCAAATATTATTAGATACTTACTGCATTAATAATTTATTCACTGCAATAGTTGCAATAGTTGATAATAATCATATAGCTTGATTGAATGAAGGAGGATGGGCAATAAATTGTGTAAGGAGTTTGATATAGATTATTGTGGGTGATAATATAAATGTAAATGTATTTTCTTGATGTTTGAACAGGTGGTTTGTTAAATATTTAGGGGAAATTCTGCCGAAATTTTATTAAATTATAGATAATTGTTATAGTGTCACGAATCATAATTGTATTATGTCTATTGCAACTCTTAATAATAATGATATAGTTTGATTGAATGAAGGAGGATGGGCAATAAATTGTGTAAGGAGTTTGATATGGATTGTTGTGGGTGATAATATAAATGTAAATGTATTTTCTTGATATTTGAACAGGTGGTTTGTTAAATATTTAGGGGAAATTCTGCCGAAATTTTATTAAATTATAGACAATTGTTATAGTGTCACGAATCATAATTGTATTATGTCTATTGCAACTCTTAATAATAATGATATAGTTTGATTGAATGAAGGAGGATGGGCAATAAATTGTGTCAGGAGTTTGAAATGTATAGGTAAATGTATTTTCGGACATGTTTGAACAGGAAGTTTGTTAAATATTTAGGGAAAACTCTGTCAAAATTTTATTAAATTATAGACAAGTGTTATAGTGTTACGAATCATAATTGTATTATGTCGGCGTTAAAATAACAATACATATCCCTATGTATTCTTGTTATGCATTAGGTTTGATACAAACTTACAGACAAATCTGTCAATTAGTTTTTAACCTAAAAATTGTTTACAGGAGTCTACTATAGGCCGACGACCTTATCCTCATGAGGTGTTTGTACACACTCATACTCGGAAGCATGACGGTGTGACATTCGTCAACGATAGTGCCAGACAAGTTCATGTATGCTAATTTCAAAACTTAATATTCAGTTTTGTATAACTTATTAGTTTTATTTTACTATTACATAACATTCGGACAATTTTAATTACAGGAGCAAGTAGTTGAGACTCTTCAGAGTCAGCAGACGGACGGCGACAATATTGATCACGCTCGAGTATATTATGAGGTTGTTGGTGGTCGGGATCGCCGTGGACGGGTATTTGGTTTGGGTTCCTACGCGAATGTTTGTTATTCGCATGCGTCATCCTCCTCCACTGCTACAGCTAGTAGGCTTGCGGCAACTACAAATGAGGTCATTGAACTTCGCGGGACGGTCGACGTACTGATGGACCGTATTAATAAGTTAGAGGACTTCATTACTCGTAGATTACCTGCTGACCCGCCATCTACTGATCGTCCGCAGACTCCTCCACCTTAGTTATAATTTTTGCACTTGTGTTTTGTAATGTCACAAATACTTTTTATATATTATTAATACATTATAAAATACAATATTTTTAAATCTATTTATTGTTTATTAAATTTTTTTCCATTACATAAAATTAAGGAATTTTTAAATTTAACATTATTTATTCATTTTTCACATATTTAAAAAAAAATTGTATTTTAAAATTAGAGACGGAAAATTATTTTCCGTCTCTAAAATTAGAGACGGGAAACTATTTTCCATCTCTAAAATTAGAGATGGAAAACTATTTTCCGTCTCTAAAATTAGAGACCGAATAGAAATTTCCGTCTCTATTTTTAAAGACGAAAATCGTCTTTCCATCTCTAAAAATAGAGACCGAAATATTCTTCCGTCTCTATTTTTAGAGACGGAAAACAGTTTTCCGTCTCTATTTTTAGAGACGGAAAAACAGTTCGGTCTCTATTTTTAGAGACGGAAAACTGTTTTTCGTCTCTAAAAATAGAGACCGAACTGTTCTTCCGTCTCTATTTCTAGAGACGAAAAAGCGCGTTCCGTCTCTAAAAATAGAGACGAAAAACTGTTTTTCGTCTCTAAAAATAGAGACAGAGCATTTTGGTCTCTAATTTTTAGAGACCGCCGAAATAGAGACGGAAATTTTCCGTCTCTATTTCCTTCTCTATTTTCGATTAGAGACGGAATTCGGTCTCTATTTTCCGTCTCTATTTTGCTTTTTTCTTGTAGTGTCATACTCTGATAGGGGCACAAGTTAATTACACCACAACTGAGAAGAAGCTTCTTGCAATTGTTTATGCTTTTGAGAAGTTCAGACCATATTTGCTGGGTATAAAAATTGTGGTGTGGTCTGACCATGCAGCCTTAAGGCATCTGTTTGCTAAGAAGGAGTCGAAACCAAGACTGATTCGATGGGTGCTCCTCTTACAAGAGTTTGATGTGGAAATCAAAGATAAGAAGGGGGCAAAAAATTTTATGGCGGATCATTTGTCAAGATTGGATAATGATCACATTGAAAAAGGGAAAATTTTAGATTTATTCCCTGATGAACATATTTGTGCTTTATTTGCAAGTGAAATTTCTATTCCTTGGTTTGCTAATTTGGCTAATTTTCTTGCAGGAGGATTTATGCCAAAGGAATTCACATAGCAGCTAAGGAAGAAGCTGAAAGCAGATGCCAAACACTACATTTGGGATGACCCTTATTTATTTCGCTTGTGTGCTGATCAAGTGCTAAGGAGGTGTATCTCAGATAAGGAGAAGGGTGAGATCATCACGGCATGTCATAGTGGGGAAGCTGGTGGACACCATGGTACAAATAGAACGGTATCGAAAATTCTATCTTCTGGTTTTTATTGGCCTACTATGTTTAAAAATGTGCAATTTTTTATGAAAACCTGCGATAGATGCCAAAGGGTAGGCAACATTTCTAGGAGAGATGAGATGCCCTTAACCAATTTGCTTGAGGTAGAACTGTTCAATTTGTGGGGGATAGACTTTATGGGGCCTTTTTCGGTTTCCTATGGGTATGAGTATATCTTAGTGGCAGTTGACTATGTGAGTAAATGGGTAGAAGCCATAGACACTAGAACATATAATGCCAAAGTTGTACTAGATTTCTTGAGGAAGAATATATTCACCCGATATGGAGCCCCTAGAGCGATTATTAGTGATGGTGGTAAACATTTTGTTAACCATCAATTCAAGGCTTTATTGAAAAAATTTGGAGTTAGGCATAAGGTCACCACCCCTTATCATGCTCAAGCTAATGGTCAGGTTGAAGTGTCCAACCGGGAACTTAAGGCCATCCTAGAGAAGACTGTAAATTTATCTAGAAATGATTGGTATTTAAGGTTGGATGAAGCTTTGTGGGCTTACAGAACTGCATTCAAAACATCTATAGGATTATCCCCATTTAAGCTTGTTTATGGTAAATCATGTCATCTCCCTATAAACTAGAACACAAAGCTTATTGGGCAACCAAGTTTCTAAATTTTGATATCAAGAGTGCAGGTGAGAAGAGACTTCTTTAGATGAATGAACTGGAAGAGATACGCTATTGGTCGTATCAACAAGCAGAGAAGTATAAGGAAAACACAAAGAAATGGCACAACAAGAAATTGGTCAGGAAAGAATTCATTCTAGGTATGAAAGTTCTTTTATATGATAGCAGGTTGCGTTTATTTCCAGGAAAGCTAAAATTGCGGTGGAAGGGACCTTATGAAGTTGTGGGAGCTGATCAATTTGGAGTGGTAACATTGAAGCACTCGAGGGGTGAAAACAAGTTCAAGGTAAATGGACATTGTGTGAAGCCTTATTTTGAATCAACATATGATGGGGCTTTAGCGATCGTCAACCTTGCGGATCCTTAATGGTATTTAAAAGTCCAGCTGCGGACTTGTTAAATGCAGAACTTTTTCTCAAACTTTGTTATTTTGTGTTTATTGATATTTCCTTTAGGTAGTTAGTCTTGTTTATTTTTGTTCAATTTGTGTGGTTTGTAGTCATAATAAAATTATGTTTTAAATTGGAGAATTTTCAAAGTTTTTGTAAGTGATTTATGAAGTTTTTGCAAGTTTGCAGGTGGTCACAGTGGCAAGGGCTCTGGCTGTCACCGTGACCAGAAGAAAATGCACTCTGGATTCTGGATTGTGCACATGTCACGGTGGCAAGGTATCTGGTTGTCACCGTGACCAAATGAGGAGGGCATTCTGGATTGGTATACGTGGTATGTCACGGTGACAATGATTTTGGTTGTCACCGTGACCAACTGATAAGTAGCATTCTATTTTGATGTGTGCGCATGTCACGGTGGTGATTGTTTTGGTTGTCACCGTGACCCAAGGTGGGTTGCATTCTGTTTTTAAGTTTGCACATGCCACGGTGGCAATGAAATCCATTGTGACTGTGACGTGTTGAAGTTTCGATTCTGTTTTGAAATTGTGGTATGTCATGGTGGCAATCGATTTAGTTGTCACCGTAACCATGTGGCGGTTCAAATCTGGATTGAGAATTTTGGGAATGTCACGATGGCAACCATTTTGTTGCCACCGTGACCCCCGTGAACATTTATTTTAAAATCCCAGTTGTCCGTGTTTTATCTCTCACTCTACCACTCATTACTCTCTCAAAGCTTGCACTTTTCATTATCTTCTGCTATTTTGTGCTTCAATTCTCTCTTTTAGGCTTCGATTTCTGCGAACCTACAACAAGTAAGTAATTTTGCTCTTTCTTTCTTATTCTTCATTTTCATTTATTTTCTCTATGTGTTTCTTTTTCCCCGTTCATGTTCTTCTCCATGGCTATGCTTTAGAGGTCTCAATTTTATAACCATTTCAAATTTTCTTCTCATTCTGCTCTGAATTAATATTGTGATTGTTCTCAATTCTTATTTCCATTCTCAATTTTACATCTCTGACGTTGAAACCATGAACGAATTTGGATTGGGAAGTTAGGGCATGTGTTTTTGTGCATGAATTTGGTTGATTGATTTTACTCAAATTCTTGGCTGCAATTGGAATTTGTTAGGCTTTACCTTGTTGTTCTACATTTTCTTGCTTCCGATTTCAATTTTGGCTTGTGGTTGATGCCTACGATTGAATATTTCAGAAGGTATATTTGCTACATATCAGATGTTCGACAAAATGCCACAATGATTATTTTTCCAGATTATTGCAACTCTGTCAAGGTGTAATATCGGATTTAATTTGTTGTGGTGTTTAATTGTGGAATATGTAATCATTGAGCTTTCTTAGATTATTTTTGAATTGATGCATCTCTTATAAAATCAAATGGGCATGTGAAGATTGTTTTTGCTAGGTTAGAATGAGCTTGATAACTGATGCTATATATTTAGAGCCATTGCTATTTGATGCACATAGAATGCCATCGAATTTGGTCTTTCATTTTCGTGCAGTGGCCCCTAAGAGAAAGAGTTCAGCTATCGCCTCTAGTTCTACAAGCCAACCATCCAGCCAACCTTCAGTGGATATTTCCAACGTGCCGACCTGGGTTTCGAGTAATAAGAAGGCTGCCTATGCTTATTCTCCAAATGCTCGTACATTCCAACGAGTTACTTGGATTTTGATCTATTGATAAAATTGGAGATTTGAAATGAAGTACAGCGCCTAATTTCCAATATTGGGCGGGAGCGACTTTTTGCTATTAATGAAAAGGTTTATCCAGGGTTGATGAGAGATTTTGTGGCAACTGTGACATGTCGGATCAGCCGCGACCCTTCTAGAGATCTTGGAACAGTCTCATTTTTTCTGGAGGGTACGGAATATGAGATTACTTTTATGAGATCTGCAGAACTGCTCGGCTTCCCTCCCCTTACACCGGATTGCTTTGAGGACTATGAAAAAGATAATGCTTGGGCGACAATTAGAGATACAGTGACAGCCACGACGTATGTGTCAGGCAAGACGAAGGCGCACCATCTCGACAGCCATGCCCTGCGGATCATTCATCGTTTTTTCTCACTATCCTTTTTGAGTCATGTGGACTCACCTGGGCAGGTAAACCTACCGGAGGCATTATTGTTAGCATGTAAGGTAAGGGGAGTGAGGATTAATGGGGCTCCTCATTTGTGGCATAAACTGGAGGAAATGCAATGGAACCCAAAGAAGGTTAAGAAGATTGCACTGGGTGGTTTGGTGACGGTAATTGCTAAGGGTGTACATCACCCATTGAGGAAATCCAAACCGCTATCCTCCATTGCAGCAATTGATAAGAAGATGCTGAAAAATATGAAGGTCGTAGTGGATGACGAGACAACTGCAAATGGGTATAGACTGACTACTCGAGAGGAATATTTGCAGCGGGTGAAGCGTGGCTTGGGAGGCTTACCACGTGAGCAAGAGGACGATCCTGAAGCACCAACCCCTCCAGCACCAGAGCCCGCACATTTATCCTCTCAGCAGTATGATGCACTGATAGAGCGCATGGATTCCATCTCCGCAACACTGCAATCACAAATGGATCAAGTGCTGCTGGGACTTACTTCATTGACTGCGCACTTTGATGCGCATTTCCCACCTCCACCACCTCCAGTGAGTTGAACAGGGAAACATACTATCTTATGTTTTTATATTTTATTTTTTTTAATGGTGTTTTGTAATTTTTTTTTTTTTTTTGACTTGCTGGGACAACAAGATATTGAGTGTGGGGTAGGAGGAGTAACCCCAACATCTTAATATGTAACTAACATCTATTATGTTTTATTTATTTTATTTGCATCTTTTATGCTTATTTATTTGTATTCGCATGTTTTATTTTATTTTAGTTCTTGTGTATTTTACATTGGTTGTCTGAATTTTCCTATCTTAGTTTAGTTTGCCTCTAGTTATTCCTGTTGTGAATGTTATGAACTTTAATTTGAGAATGAATTATCTTAATAATTGATCCTAGCAAGAGAGTAGTTAAAAGTTTTAGCAGTAAATTAATCTCAATTAGTCATTTATCTTGTAATTTTTGATCTTTTGTGCACTATAGGCTTGTTTGCAAAAAAAAAATATCCAGTGTGTGAAAGTTTTTGAATGAAGGAATTTTAGGATAGTTAGAACCTTCCTCATCACCCTTCGAAATGTTATAACAACTTAAGCAGGTTTAGGACATGATTTAGGCAAATTTTTCTTTAGTAACCACTTTAAATGACTTCTTACCTACCCGTATGCGTAATTTCCGTTGCTAGCCCCGTTGAGCTGATTTGGTATGCTAAAAGCTTACTATGCATTTTTCTTTGTTACACTCTTATTTTACCATTTAACCTAAATGCTTTTGCCTATCCTTTCTAAGAATTGGCCACTCTAGGATTGGGGTGGGATATCATTGAAAGTTGAATAAGGGTATCATTGAAAGTTAAATAAGGGTATCCTTTGGAGTGTTGTCTAGTATATTGTTTAAATTTCCCTTAATGGAGTCAAATTTGTTGTAAGAAAATAGAGGTTTTGGGTATCTCAATAATAATAAAAAATAAAAAATAAAAATAAAATAAAAAAAGGAGCTAAAAAGAAGAAAGAGAAGAAAAAAAAGAATTTGATGAAAAGGTTGATCATTGTTTTAATTTTTGAGTTAGATGTAGAAAAATTCAAGTGTGGGGTACCCTCAATTAGAAGAAGATGTCTTCACATTCATAAATGATTGGGTTTGAGAGAAAAATTTCTTTAGGTAATTTCATCTCTTTGTTTTCCTGTGGTTGTTTTTCATTATGGGTAGTTCAGACGAGTTTTGGCAACTGCGGGGGGATTAAAAATAGGTCATGAAAAGATTGTATTCAAATTGGGTAGTGGTGTTTATAGGTAGAGTGGCTGACTCTTTGTTTGAATTCCTTAACTATTCTTGTTAGCCAATTTTCTAGCCTAGAACCTTGGTTTAAGTCCTAAGGATCCTGCTACCAGCTTGAGTTGTTTAGTGGAGATGACTCTTGTGGTTCCGGTGCTAAAGGAGAGGCTTATGATTACCCTGAGTTGCAAGTGCGTAACTAATATGCAATATATTTGCTTATTCATTTCCTTTGCTCAATTGCTGAAATGCGCTGGTTATTTTGTTTTGAAAAGAGACAATTTGTTTTTAGCCTAGCTCATACACACGTGAAATTTCTTGATATAAGCTGATTTGAGAATTTGTGGTTAAGACTATTCTACTTAATGCTATGATTGTTGTTAAGTTTTCTTATTCCGAGTTAGAGTTTGAAATTTCAGGAATGTGGATAATTCATTTACTCGAGGACGAGCAAAGTCTAAGTGTGGGGTATTTTGATAACTTCAATTTAGTATTTAGTTTTGATAGTATTTTCGTATGATTTATGGGTGTTTAGTGGTGTTTATTGTCATGTCATGCTTACTTTAGATTAATTTTGTCAATTTTAGTGAAATTATAATTTTTATGAATTTTAGTTAGCATTTTGATTGAGTTTGAATTGTGTTTGCAGATTTTTCCTAGGTACCTCACGGTCACAACAAAACTGGTTGTGACTGTGACATTCAAAGGATTCAAAAACAGTAGCTGGGCATACTATGGGTCACGGTCACAACTAATGTTGTTGTGACCATGACATATTTCTTCATTGGGCAGAATGCAGGCAGGAAGCACCTCACGGTGGCAACCTATCTGCTTGCCACCGTGACATAAAATTCACCAAGGCAGAATCAATTGAGAAGGTACCTCACGGTGGCAAAGGAATCCATTGTCACCGTGACATAAGAATTCCTTGACAGAAGCTAAAGTTGAGCATCTCACGGTGGCAACAAATTCGGTTGCCACCGTGACCCCTATCCTGTGCGCAAGAAAGAATCACACCTTAGACAACCTCACGTTGACAACCATTTGGTTGCCACCGTGACCCCTCGGGATATATAAATACAAGTTTTCTGTTTGGCAAAAGGAGTTCGGATTTTTAACCTATTTTCATATTAGGGTTTTAAATTGAGAATTTTTACAAGTTTTTCTATGGTTCTTAATTTAGGTTTTCAACTTTGTCTTTAGAATTAAATTACAAATCAAGAGATTTACATTTGAAACACATAGTTTAATTTCAATACACAGTTTTTACATCCAGATTTCTAGATTTTTTCTCCGTTGAAGATTCGAAAAAGGAGATCGAAGAACGTGGGATTCAACTGGGATTTCCTCCCTAATGAATTTCTGGGTTTATTCTTTCCTTTTTCCTTTTGATTTTGTAATGGATCGTGAGTAGTCTTTTAGTTGTTTGGGAGATCTTTGAATCCCCTACCCATGATGTGAATTCTGAACATCTTTTGAAATTAAATATATGATTGAATGGTTTATTTCACTGGTTCTTATCGTTAATTCATGGAATTTATTTTCTCAAGTTAATTTCCAATTTTGATGAATGATTTATTTCATATATCTTTGTTGGTTATTAAGTTGTATGGATTGGATGCCATGATTATTTATATTCAGTTTTTATCATTCTTGCTGTATCTTTTGGACGACTCCGATCGGGAATTTAGAAGTGTATAATTTTATGATTTAAGACTAGAGTGACGAGTGAGATAATCAAGTTCTGGGTTGTTTGGCTCCGTATTGGGAAAATAAACCGAACTTAGGATTTTAAACCCGTGCACAGGCTAGTTCTATGGCTGGCTCCGGATTGGGATGTCATGTAATTAGAGTGGCTGGCTCCGGGTAGGGAAGCTTGGGTTAAGAGGATTATTCCGATTTCTTTCATATTTGGTTCTTGGATTAATTTTATTCACATTTGGGTATGGGGTGGATGAGTGAACCCGAGCAACGTTGTTCTATTTTGAATTCTTTGCTTGTTAAATTTTTTTATCATTTTATTTCTATCAATTATTGATGTCATTTTAATTTGATTGTTTCTGCTTGCTTATTTTCGTTGTTTAATTTCTTTATTTTTAATCAATAGATAACTCAATCAATTCAAACAATAGGAAATTTTTTAGCATACATTTGATTTTCGTTACTTGCACACACAATCCCTTGGGTACGATAATTCGAGGTCCTAAATTTACCCCACTGTATTACTTGCCGATTCAGTACACTTGCTGAGGTCGCGTCAATCATTCAAGAATTATCAATCAGCTTTGTTGAACTTAGAGAGGTTATCTTTTTAATTTTAGAATTGGTTTTTTTATATGTTTCCTTTTGATGCTTGTTTCTCAATTTCTCAATTGTTATATTTTGATACTTACAAATTCTTTTCATTATCAAAAATCTTTTAAGCATTTAAAAATAAGATAATGAAAAAAGGTTCAAACCATCTATTAACTCTAGAGAAAGAAGAGCCAAAAGAACCCTAGCAAGGAATAATTGTCACACACTGAAGTAATTCATTTGCTGCTCATTTCTAGTATACGCTTTGCTATGTGTAGGAATATCTCAGAATATGTATTTGCTTATGAATTTTAGATTAAATAATATAGAAAATGTTCATCCTGTCCTTTAAACGAAATTGCTTATCTGTTAGTTAAGATGAAATTCATGGAATTTGATAAAGATTTTATTATGGTGCATTAGGGATATAATCACATTATTAATACCTGCATTGTGTTACTAGTATATGCATATATATATGTTTAGATGTTTAAATCAATGTTTAAATAAATGCTTATGTTTTCCTTTAATTATACAATTCAATTCATTTTTGTAAACAAAGCAAGCTTTTAAAAGATTTAAATTTCTTGTTCAGGGTTTTTTAATGAAAGGAAAAATAATTTTTTCTCCTTTCTTTTGAAAGAAATACCATCATAGTTGACAGAATAGGAAGTTATCATGCTAATGAATTGAGTCCTTAAAATGACACTATACTTTATATTTGCCAATAAAACAAAAGTAGTTTTGATCATAATACTTTCATTTTTTAATGCAAGGTATAATAATAATAATAATAATAATAATAACAATAAAACAAATAAAATCATTAACAACAATAATAGCAGCGATATAGAATAAGCATAAAATAACAATATTAATGATGACCATAAATAACAACAGTAAGGATCATGATGATGATGATAATAATAATAATAATAATAATAATAATAATAATAATAATAATAATAATAATAATAATAATAACCCAAAATGATAGTTGCAACAGGAGAGTAGTAGTAGTAGTAATAATAATAATTAATAATAATAATAATAATAATAATAAAATGATAGTGGCAACATAGAATGACATGAACATAAACATAAATACAAACATGATGACAATAATAAAAATAACAATAATTATAATAATGTAAATAAAACCATCATGGCAAATAATGATAATGCAAAACATACATGGGATTATAATACCAATAATAATATGAACACCAGAAACTAATAATAATAATAATGGTGAAAGAAGATGGACGACCACACATGTGAAGGTAAAACCATGAAAATCAAATCAAAAGACATAAAGGGATTCAAATCACAAAAACTAAACACAAACACCAAACAGTAGCAAATAACATTAATGTTGTTAGGAAATAAATATGGTAAAAACGATAGAAAATAAGAGCATTGATAATAATAAGTGGTGTGCAAAAATAAATGAGGACAAGATCTGATAATATTACCCTCAGAGGTATGTATTTGAAAAGAGAGATGTCTAGATCTGCTCCCCTTATCGGAGCTTCGGTGAAAAAATACAGCAAAATGTTGAAGAAAAAAAGAAACTCTGTTTAAATAGGAAAAACTGGAGATGATATTTGCGGGAATGATACCAAAACAAAGAAAATATATTTATCTTTGTTCTTAAGGAGCTCCACAACTAAAAAAATCCTTTGAAGAAAATCCAGAGAAAATAAAAATTCCAACTTTGAAGATCTAAAATCCTCTTTTTTTGAAAACCCCTCTGTTACTCTCTTTGTTGAGAGAAAAGCAGGTTCTTTTATGTTTTTTTTATGAAAAATCTCCCTCTCTCCAAATGAAGACTGAAAACTTATTTGATTTAGAGGATCGTCCCAAAACAGGAAAGGACAAATTGTTCTTTCAATTTTTCCTTCCCAAAAACTATACCAAATTGTGAAAGAAAACGAAAAAAAGGACTGCAATTGACCGAGAAAATGCAGAAAATGACAGCGAGAAAGCCAAAAAAGGCCGGGTGTGGAGGCAGGCGAGGCGCGCCCCAGGGGGCATGCGGTCTCGCGTGCCTCCTCGTGCAGGTGCGGCCCGCACGCGTGGCACGCGAAAGAAAGTAAAATAAAATAAAATAAAATAAAATAAAAAAATAAGAGTAAAAATTTAAATTTTTGAATTAAAATTTTTATAAGAACAAGGGAGATTTTCGACAAGGAAAACATCATTATTGACATCTCTACTTATGGCAAGTATCATATTCATCATTGGGTAATCCTGATCTTGGACCGCCTCGAGACCCGGTGTTTACAGTTATCTTATTCATTTTCATTTTCCTCTTCACTAGAACTAGAGCTTTGTTCCTATGATAGAATAGCATTAAGGAGTTTTGAATCATTCTCCTGTAATTCTTTAAGAGTTTTTAACTCTTGTTCGACAATCCTAATTTCTTCTTAAATTGATTGAATTGTGATAGGAGTTTTTATTTTCGTTTTTGTACCTAAGATTTTTATAAGATCATAGACATTGTTTGGAAGCAGGGAAGAAGATAAGGATGTGAAAGCTTGAGAAGGTTTTGGTTCAAAGGATTTTAAAAGATTTTCTATACTATCCTTTTAAAGTTTTGAATCTTCCACACGTTTAATAACATCAAGAATTAATTTTTGATCTTTTGTTCAAACATTTATTGACTTTGAACTAGTTTTTGACTCATTGTTTGAGGAATCAAGAGCCGCCAATTCATCAATTTGTGAAGAATCATTTTCTAATGACTCATTTTTTGTTTCGCTATTAGAAGTTTCAAGGAGGATAGCTTCAATCTTTTGAATTGTTTCTTCCTCACCATGTAACTCATGAAATTTTTTATTAAGTTTACAATATTTTGAAATATGGCCAGGCTTGCCACATTTGTAACAAATGACATGTTTTGACGTTTGAGGTTTAAATGGTTTTCTGAAAGTCTTTTATTTTTTGTAAGGTTTTTGTGTTTTGAATTTTTTGTAAAGCTCTTCTTTGTTTGGTTTCGAAGAAAACCGTTTGTATAACTTTTTGTAGAATTTTGAACAAGAACCTCCACAGCTTTTTGCTGGATTTTTTGTGGAGATTTTAAATTCTTTACAAAAAAAATCCTAGTTCTTGCCCAGTTTTCTTCATTTTTCATTTCAAATGTTTTTGCAGTTTTAAGTTTTGACAGATTTTTGAATATTATTTTTTCGTGTAGCTAACCAATTCTCTATAGGTTAATTGATTATATGGAATTTGACTAATCCCGAAAGCTTCCTTGATTTTATTTCTGACTCTTTCTCCTAAAAGGGTAGGGAGGCCTGCTAGGAATTTTTCTTTTCAAAATGGCTGATTGAAGTCTTCCCTAAGCATTACCCTAGTTAAGAAAGTGTTTTTGTAATTTTGAAAATTAGAAAGTTTTTTACACCTAAGGTTTGAAAGCAATTCACATTTTTGTCTTTTAAGTGAGAATTATCACATATGAAGTGCAAGTTAATCGTATAGATTAAGGTTGCTACTGCATCCGGAATTAGGTTTCCTATCTCATCGAGAATGGGTATTCCATCCTCTGTTATTTGAATGGTACCTAATATTTCTAGCTGTTGTTGAGGAGTGAGGTGGTAATCCCACCACCCTTTTAGTTATTCTGAAAATCTTGCTATTAGGAGTTCAACTATAGCTCTATTAGGTGTGTTTGTTTGGATTTTGTAGGCATTTGAGACCATAGTCATCTACTAGAGAAGATTAAGAATATTGTACTCAGACATACCATCTATTTTCCATTCATAGACAGTGGTGGCATTAAATTAGACTGAAACAAAATGTTCGGTCTATTTTCTATACCTAAGTTTAGTGTCGTGGTCATAGCCATAGGCTGGCCTCTTTGCCGATGGAGTCTGTTTAACTCTGTATTTTGTTGTTGGTCCTCTAGATCAGATACCTGATCTAAAACACTAACAGTTTTGCTATGGTAAAAGGTGTTTTGGGCAACTACTAGTGTAGAAGTGGATGTTTGTTATATTCTACTTAATTGGTCGTGAAGGGCCTAGGTAAAATCTAATTTACCTTCCTTAAACTATTTTTGACTTGTTTTTTAAATCTAAAAAGGCTTGAAAACAGGACTTTTCAATTTTGAATATGTTGTCTCAACAAGAGAAACAACAGTAGTTTTTTGGTTTTCCTCAATCTTAGTTAACTATTTGGCAATTGTATTAAGATGAGTGTTTGTAAAATTATTTTGCTGAAAGATATTTTTAATATCCTTGTTTATGTTATAACTTGGAATTTTGTAAGGAGCAGCATCTATTGTTTGTTCTAAATGCATTATTTTGATTAGTCTAAATAGCGAGTGTTCTGATTGAATTTTCCTACCATCTGACATTTTCCATTCTGAAACCTTGTTTCTAGTTGTTACAGGGTTTACAGATTTTGAGTTTGTTTTAAATGGATATGAAATTTTGTTTGAGATGTATAAATTTCAAATCGATCAAAGAATAAAATATGAGCTTTATTTTCTAAGACAAAGTTATAAAACTCTTTTTGAATTTCTTTTCTCTTATCCAGAAAATTTTTAAAGAACCAAATTCTTTTTTCTGAATTTTGAAATGAATAAAAACCTTCAAACAGAAATTTTGTGTCAACTTCAAATTTTTTTTCAATGATATTTAATTCATTAATAACATTTTCAATTATTGCAAAAAAAGATGGTGAAGTTGGTGGTGAATTATTTTGTTGTTCCTCATTAGTTGTTTGAGTGTTTATATAAACCTGATGAGGTATGTTTGAAGAATTATCCACGTTCTGAAAAAAAAAAGCACTTGGAATTAGAGGTGAGCAAAAAAAATTCGATTGATGCGGTTAACCGAAAAATCAATCCGAAACCGAACCGATGGACTGATTAACCGATTATAACGTACTGATTAACGGTTAGTGTTTTAGAAAAACTGATATTAATGGACTGATTTAATTTTTTTTTTTTTGCTCATGGACCGGTTAACTAAATCGGTAACTGATTATTTTTTTTATTTTATTATTTTCATATTTAATTATTTATATTCTTTTAATTTTTATTTACTTTAAAATATATTTCAATTTTAATTTTGTCATTTTTAAAGACATTTTAATTAATTTATTAATTGTTCAATATGTCCATATTTATTATTTCTTCATTTATCAATTTTTCAATGATAAAAATCAGAATATATTCGAAAAGTTACATAACATTAATATATTAACTAAAATTTTTAATAACTTTCAAAAAAAATAAAATTTTTATTATATGTGAAAATAATGTGTGTCAAGTTAAAAAAATAAAGAAAAAAAATTATTAGCATTTGATGTATTTATTTTAATAATTTTGTATTTTTTAAGTATTTTTGCTGCACTTTTTTTCTTTATCTTAATTATTTTTAAGCTTTTTTTTTTAATTAGCAATTAGTAAATGTAACTATTCATCTAATTAGGGATGATTATAGACCGATTAATTTATTTACTTATTAAGTCTTAATTCTTCAAAATAAAGTTACTTATATCTACTAAAAATTTTTATTTTAACAACAATTATGTTATATTATAATAGAAAAATTTTAATTTTTAAGTACCTTAAACATTTTAATTTTATTTATAAATGCATCTTATAATTGTAGTGATTAACCGAAAAAATATTGATTAATCGGTCCGAAAATTTAAAATCGATAGACTGATTAACCGATAGTAACGGATTGATCAATAGTTAGTGTTTTGAAAAACCAATATTAATGTATTGATTTTTTTTTGGAGTTCATGGACCAATTAACCGTCCATGCTCACCCCTACTTGGAATGCTTGAACAAGAAAACTTTAGATTTTGAAAACTTTCCATCTTGTCTGGAAGATGAATAACATAGGGTAGATTTGAGGTCCTACCCAAACCCACAGTACTCGTGAAAGAATCAGCATCAGAATATCTGTGACTAAAACTCTGCTAAAACTTAATTTTACCTTTCCGTCATTGTACTAAGTAATTTTCCTCATATGAGTGTTTGATTTTACTTGTTCATGAAATTTGAGTTTTGAAACTCATTTCAAGATCCAATTTTTAAGAAGAGTGATATCTCTCCAAATGATAGATTTTGGAATAACAGTATTTTCTTTTGGCAAATTTGTTTGTAAAAATAGGATTTAACCCTTTTTAAAATCAACATTTTTAGTTGCAGTAAAAGTAGAAATTATGACTTCATAAATCATATTGATCCTTCTAGCATTTTGTAATTATGGATTTTGATTTGTAAAACTATATATTTTAAAATGTTCGGATCTTTTAAAGAAACTAGAAAATTCGCATAGCATTCAAAAAAATCGGTTCGTGACAAAGACTCGACTTAACTGAACCTATCATTGAATATTGAAAATTTACTACACACATATGCATGAACATAAATATATGTAACATGTACATATATACATGCATGTGACTATACATCCATACATAAATGTATGTGTGTGTGTGTGTGTATATATATATATATAATGGATCATCATAATTGTTTTATTTATTTAAACAGATTGGTTAATATAAAATTATACTCTAATTGAATTTTTTTTATATAATATGACCATAATATTCTTTTCATTATTTTTTTGAATTTGCAAATATAATTATTAAAATTTAAAAGTAATTAAAATATATTTAAATTTAAAAAAAAAAGTGATTAAAAGTTAATTTGATAATTTAAAAATTCAATAATTAGTCTAATGTTGAAAAAGCAAACGTGACCAAAAATCTGACCCAACCCAAACTCAATGACCCGATCCAAAAACGATCGGGCCTGAGATTGACCCAAGCCGATTCTTTTGACAGCTCTATACATGGATAGGGAATTGTAATTATGTGAAATTAAAATTTTATTAGGTAGTATCAAAATGCCATCACAATTAACAAAAGATTTGCTTGTACATGAAAAAGACTTGACACAATTTTCGTCATGATCAAATATAGTTTGCTTACTGCTTCTGCTTCTGTTGAGATTTCAGTTCCTTTACTCTCTCTTCAGTAGCCTTCACTGCCTTACCGTATATGCTAATTAACTGCAGCCAAAATAGTCAAAAGCTTTAGTTTTTCACCTACTTCAAATACTAATAGTAAGGTATTTTCTTCCACGCAATTATTCAAAAGCTAATTATGTATATCGAGTTTTATGAGAAATTTTTCTGTGAAAAAGCAGCTACAAGTGCTTCATACATTTTTAAGCACTTGCACAGTGATGGGTGTAAATGCTATGGTGAAAGTTTCTCTTTGTTATTATGACAACGCAAGGATATATAAAAGAGGCAACAAATATAATTACCTCATCAACCTCTTCAGGGGTGATAATGAGTGGTGGAGACATCATTATGTTATACCCAGCAACGCGTACTAACATCCCATGCTTCTCGCATTGTGCTCCAAAATATGCACCTATGCCTGGATTCCAACTTACAGGAAGTGTCAGATCAAAGGACAATCAAAGGGTAAATTCTGTACTTAAGGGTAATGGAAAACATCAAAAGATGATACTTGCCCCATTCAGGAGGAAATGGATCATTAGGTGACTTGTTGGCAGCAAATTCTGTACAAAGAATCAAAGCCAGTTCCACGAATCTGTAAGCATCAAGTTTCTGTTATTTGTATGCTCCTAACTAATAAATTAATTTAAGCATTCCAAAAGAAAGTTTACCTCCCCTGTGACAGGGCTGTCTGAAAAGGCTTTCAGACCATCTTGAAACCTAGGCGCAATTTCATTTACATGCTCAGCAATGTCTCTCTCCCTGCAAAAAGTATAGAATTTCAATTTCACTCAGCACTACATTTTGCAAAAAAAGAAACGCATAATTGATCTACAATACACAAATATATGGAGAAAAAAAAAGTACACTGGAAAATGCACTATCATGATGATGCACTGATGATTGTTTTCTCTTTTGATTCTAAGGAGCCTAGCAAGTTGGTCGGCCCTATTTTCAATATGTAACATAATATCCCTGCACATATGTGTATGTCTTTGTGTAGGTATGTGTGAGAAAGAGCGAGAGAGGAGCATCAAATTGATATAGTTGATTCACAATTAAATTAACTAGAGAAAATGCAATAGGCAACATACTTGTATATCTTGAGAGCTTCAACAGCGACTGCACATGATACTGGGTGGCCAGAGTATGTGAATCCATGAGAAAAAGAACCTGAAATAAAATATAGTCGATCAAGCTTTTATTCTCACACGCTTACTAAATCCTGGATTAGTTTCATCAACATACCAAGTTTGTTGCTTTGCGAGTATATAACATCAGAAATTTCTGGGCTCACCATAACTGCTCCAATTGGCATATATGCAGAAGAAATTGCCTGGAAACCCAATGCCAGAGTCACAAATATAAATGTAACTGTCATAGAATTTGAACCTAAAGTTTCTCAAACTTTACCTTAGCAACAGATACAAGGTCCGGTTTAATGTTGTATTTGTCACACCCAAACATTGCTCCAAGTCTTCCAAATGCACAAATTACCTACATAGCAACAGAAATGAAATGCTTGATAGACAACTTTTTCAAGGCCTTAAACATAACATGTGGTAAAATATTGATAAAACAGTACCTCATCCGCAATAAAAAGAATGTCATATTTTTTCACAACAGCTTGCACCTGCAATAAGTAAAAAATGCTTTAAACTCATTACACAGATGAGAATGAAAAACAAAATCCAGTAAATGGTAAATAACTACAATGAAACTATTTTCTCTCTCTTTTTTTAAGTGGCTCAAATAAACATCCCAACAACACATGTAAAGACCACCAGCAACATAACTAAAGTAGCATTTTTCATGTCTTTGGAATTTTGGCTTATGATTTTGTGCATTCATTTGTTGGAGATGGACAACACCTAACATGATGTAATATGGGAAGCATGTATTTCTTGTTAGGCTTTTGTGTGTTAAGTAGAATTTTTTCCATTGTTACAAGCAACTTTCTGCAATATAAACAAGAGTCACAGTGAGTATGTTTAGTGTGAGAATTTAAAGCAATTCAAGCAGTATTTTCTGAGTAGATTATGAGAGAGTTGGAGAAATTTGTGCGTAGATTTCTATAGATATTTATGTAAGCGGAAGAATAGAAAGAAGGAAAAATTTATGTATTTATCCTCTGCTTTTCAATGAAAGTTGAGTTTCTCAAGTTTATTATTATGTTTCAATGATTTGCCTTTTATTTCTTTAACTCTTCTCTCTTCAATCTCTAACATTTGATCTTTAAATTGATTTTAATTCACTTCTTGATGCTGTCCAAAATTATCAACTTTTGGAAAGCTTTCTTGATTTTTCAGAAATATGCCATCTCAAGCCCAAGTACACCAGCAGATCAAATTTTCATGACATAAGCATCATACAAGGAAGATACCATATAATACACATCGCAGTTCAGCTACATCTTACTACATCTTACCTTATCAAAATAAGTTGCAGGAGGAGGTATCACACCTCCTGCCCCCATAACAGGTTCAGCAATAAATGCAGCAATCTGAAATGAACATATATGAAAAGTGAGCAACACAAGCCAACCTCATATTCGTTAAATGAGTTTCCATACAATTGGCATGATATTAAGTTAAAATACCGTCTCTGGTCCCTCTTTTAGGATAAGATCTTCCAAATTCTTGGCCAATCTGATTGAAAATTCCTCCTCTGTCTCACCTGATACAGGAATCAGAACGATTATTAATAACAATTTATTTCAGAAGACATCTCAGGAGTAAGACAAGTAATTTAGGAACCTGGAAGATGATAACGCCAGTAATGAGGGCAGTCGGTGTGCAATACAAATGGAGCAGGAAGATCAAATTTTTGGTGCATTGCTGGAAGCCTGTTATTTAGTTTTACAAGTTAATGGTGTAAAGAGTTTAATAAGCTCTGAGATCTTCATTCAGGAAGTGCTCACAAATGATCTCACCCGGAAAGACTAGCTGCTATCAGAGTTGAACCATGGTACCTGACAGTTAGCAAACCACATGGTCAGTAATGAAAGTAATGCCAACAAGGAAATAATTAAACTTAATTCCTTTCATAATTAGCGTACGATTTTGCTCGGGCTATAAATTTCTTCTTATTTGGTCTTCCAAGAGCATTGTTATAGTACCAAACTAGCTTCACCTGCAATGTAAGTCGGTAAAATAACTATAAGAAAATAATTCACACACATTACTTGTTTTTATAAGGTAAAAGCAACATTAAAGTGGAGCACTGTTGTCACATCGCCATTAATGCTTTTAATGAACATCAAAATCTAGCAATATAAAAGCATGATCCTTGTTCACGTTCATTTTGCTAATTGAAATTCATACCCTCCATGATTTTATGTTTGGATTTTATATTCTGCAGTCATAAAAAATGGGTTGCTAGAACAATGAACAGAATCTTAATGTTTCTGATTTGACTAGTTGAAATCACATTAAATGGAACTGGACCAAACAATATGAAAATTAAAAAAAAAGGCTTATGAGTGATGACCCCATCCCATTTAGGCCTCCTATTTTAAAGACTTACATGAGGGGCAAGGGCAAAAAGAATATGAAGGACAAATAGGGAATTTCATGGCTGCTGGGAGTTAGTTAGTCTTTGGGATTTGAGTTTTTTCTGTTACAAATAGGGGGTGTAAATTGTGGGAAAAGCATGATGGGTTTGGTAGGAAAATATTCCTAGCAGTGGAGAGAGGTGAGGCTCTCGAATTCCTCCCTAAGTTTGTATTTCACTTTGACAGATTTAATACAATTCAGCCATATCTTGGCTATTCTGTTTCCATTCTTTGTGGTTTTGTGTTGTGTGTTGGCGAATTCAAACAGGGACCTAACAGTGGTATCAGAGCACCGATCCTTGCATGAAAACAAGGTATCAGAAGATGGAGAACAGGGTAGAAGCATTAGAAGGAACAGTGGGATCGCTACAAGCAGGTCTGCAACAGGTGCTAGCACGATTAGGCCGTTTGGAACGTTTGGATGTGGAAACAATCAACAGCTCAATGGAGCGATTGTCATTGATTGAAAACAAGCTTGAACAGCTTCCTTCGATAGAAGGAGTCAGGTCCATTCTTCATAAACTTAACATGAACCAAACCGACAAGTCCCAAGTCACCCGAGAAACAATCCAAGAGATCACGCAATCGGATTCCGCAAATCGTAGGGCAGAGGAAACCCAGAGGGAGCATGCGGGTAAGGTGGAAATTGGTGAAAACTCTAATACGATGTCTGTTTGGCCCAAATCTGAAGGAATGCCCCGAAAGCTAGAACTACCTGTGTTCGATGGACAGAATCCAGATGGTTGGTTATTGCGGGCTGAACGCTACTTTGACCTCAACGGTCTCTCCCAGGATGACAAACTCCGGCCAGCGGTCGTCTGCCTAGAAGGAGAAGCATTGGCGTGGTATTATTATGAAAGTAGTCGTCGGAATTTTCATGGATGGGGTGAATTCAAGAAGCTATTGCTGGAACGATTCCGAAGCAACCAGGTCGGGAATCTGATGGAGCAACCTTTCTCTCTCCGGCAAACGTCGACGGTGGGAGAATACAGAAAGCAATTTGAATTGCTATCTGCGCTTTTCCCTGATCTCTCGGATGCTGTGATGGAGAACACCTTCATTAATGGGCTACAAGAAGAGATTAAATCTGAACTGAGGCTTTGGGAGCCCAATGGATTGGGCCGAATCATGAAGACAGCCCAAATGATAGAGGACAAGAATGAGGCTGCCAGATCAAGAGCCTTGTCCAACCACGGTGGACTCAACACCAGACTCCGACCATTCTCAAGTACGCCCTTGGCTACCAGAACTTTAATCCCCACTTCTACTTGTAAGTCCAGTATTACCTCCCCAAAGGCCTTGTCGCCTACTTCTTCTTCTTCTTCATCTTATTCCACGGCTGCCTCTGTCATCACATCTGCCCCGGTGCCCCATCCACCCCCGAAATTCCGGCGGCTCACGGAGGCCGAGATGAAGATGAAAAGGGAGAAGGGCCTCTGTTTTCGATGTGATGGGAAATTCAGCCCAGGGCACAGATGTCCAAACAAGGATTTGCAAGTTTTATGGGTGGAAGAACCTGAATCAGTGGAGGGAGATGAGACAGTAGACCTTGGGGCGGAGGAGGCTATTGATATGGGTGATTTGGACCACTTAGAGTTATCTCTCTCTTCCTTGGTTGGCCTAACAGCACCCCACACCTTGAAACTACGAGGTACGGTCATGGGTCATCATGTTGTTGTTTTAATTGATTCGGGTGCATCGCATAACTTCATCTCTTCTACTGTGGTCTCTAAACTCAACTTGCCGGTCACCCCTACCAAGCAATTCGGAGTCACTTTGGGTACGGGAAGACAGATCAGTTCAATGGGGCTGTGCAGACAAGTCTGCCTCCACCTACCCGGAGTAGATGTGGTTGCTAATTTTTTCCCCCTCCAACTGGGCAATACAGACTTGATCCTTGGCTACCAGTGGTTGCTGTCAATTGGGGCATCCTACATGAATTGGGCAGAGATGTCCATGGAATTCACCGTGGGACAGCAAAGAGTGACCCTAACAGGGGACCCCGATTTGTGTAGAACTCAAGTGTTCTTGCATGCGATGGAAAGGGCGGTCAGGAGGGAAGGCCATTGTATATTGTTGGAAGGTAACACACTCGCATTGAATTTGATGGACTTGAATGCGCATAGTGAGGAAGAGGACCATCACCAATCGGCCACTTTGCTATCTGAATTCCAAGATGTGTTCCACTTACCTAAGGGACTTCCTCCGGCACGACCACATGACCATGCCATCACCTTGAAACCTGGAACTTCCCCTATCTCAGTGCGGCCTTATAGATACCCCCACTTCCAGAAAACGGAAATAGAAAAGCTGGTGGCTGAGATGCTGGCAGCAGGAGTCATTCAGCCAAGCAACAGTCCTTTTTCCAGTCCAGTTTTGTTAGTCAAAAAGAAAGATGGGAGTTGGCGTTTCTGTGTAGACTACAGAGCACTGAACCGAGAGACTGTCCCTGACAAGTTTCCCATTCCGGTCATTGAGGAACTTTTGGATAAGCTACATGGGGCTGTCATCTTTTCCAAAATTGACCTAAAGACTGGTTACTTCAAGATTCGAATCCGACCAGAGGACATCCCCAAGACAGCCTTTCGGACACATCAAGGGCCTTACAAGTTCAGAGTTATGCCCTTCGGATTGACTAACGCGCCCTCAACATTCCAATCGCTGATGAATGAGGTATTCCAACCTTACCTCCGCAAATTCGTATTAGTTTTTTTTGACGATATACTTGTGTACAGTCAGAGTCTGGAAGAGCACAAAGAGCATTTGAGACAGGTCCTTGCTACCTTGCGTACCCACCAGCTCTTTGCCAACAGAAAGAAGTGTGTGTTCTTCCAACCAAGAGTAGAGTATTTGGGGCACATCATTGACTCTTCAGGAGTGGCAGCTGACCACACTAAGATACAAGCTATGGTGGACTGGCCTACCCCCACTTCTCTGAAGTCACTTCGGGGATTTTTAGGCCTCACAGGATATTATCGGAGGTTTGTCAGGAATTACAGTAGGATTGCTTGGCCACTCACACAACAACTCCGCAAAGATGCTTTTAATTGGGATGATACAGCCCACCTAGCATTCCAGCAGCTCAAAGAAGCAATGACCACCCTTCCAGTCTTGGCTCTCCCTGATTTTTCACTGCCCTTCATCATAGAAACTGATGCCTCTGGTTTTGGGCTGGGTGCGGTGCTAATGCAACAAGGTAGACCCCTTGCCTTCTATAGCCAGAAGTTGAGTCCTATAGCACAAGCATCTTCAGTCTATGAGAGGGAACTGATGGCTATTGTCCTGGCCATCAAGAAGTGGCGTCCCTACCTGTTAGGCCACCGGTTTAAGGTGCGCACTGATCAAAGAAGTCTGAAATTTCTATTGGAACAACAGATTGTAGAGGGGGATTATGCAAAATGGCTTCGGAAATTAATGGGGCTCAATTTTGAGATCGAATACAAACCAGGAACGACGAATTCAGCGGCTGATGCATTGTCCCGGATCCCTGATAAACCCACCCTGGCTTCACTTACAGCCCCTATACTGCTAGATTTTAAAGATGTCCCAGCACAAACAGCTGCTGACCCCTTCTTATCCAACATTCTTCAGGTCATTCGACTCCAACCTGCTGCCCATCCTAATTTCCAAATCGTGGGGGACCTCCTTCAGTACAAAGGGAGACTAGCTCTACCATTTGACTCCCCTTACATCCTGTGTTACTCCAGGAATTTCATGGCAGCCCCATAGGAGGCCATGCTAGTATGTGCCGTACCTATCAACGCCTCGCCAAGGAGTTTTATTGGAAGGGTATGAAGAAACAGGTGCAGGATTTTGTGGCTGCCTGTGACATTTGCCAACGCAGTAAACATGAAGCCATGGCACCAGCTGGCCTTTTGCAACCCCTACCTCCACCAGATAAGGTTTGGGAAGATCTCACTATGGATTTCGTTGAGGGCCTACCAAAATCTCGGGGTTATGATACCATACTGGTGGTTGTGGACCGCCTCACTAAATATGCCCATTTCATTGCCTTAAAGCACCCGTTCACAGCTCCTGTTATTGCTCGGATCTTCCTGCAAGAAGTGATTCGCCTTCACGGCATACCGAAGAGTATAATTTCTGATAGAGACAAGATCTTTAAGAGCTATTTTTGGCGAGAATTATTTCGCCTCCAAGGGTCTGAATTGAAGCGCAGCACAGCCTACCATCCCCAAACCGACGGGCAGACAGAAATAGTGAACAAAGGCTTAGAAACTTACTTGCGTTGTTTTACCATGGATCACCCATCTAAGTGGTTCTCTTGGCTGGCGTGGGCTGAGTATCACTACAACACAGCCACTCATTCTTCCATCGGTCTCACTCCGTTCCAAGCCTTATATGGGCGGCCTCCTCCCCCCCTGGCATTGCATGAATGGGGCTCTGCCACAAACCAAGAAGTTGAGCAGTATTTGACCAGCCGAGATGCCATCCTGGATGAATTAAAACACCAGCTACAGCGGTCCCAACAGCAGATGCGTTTCCATGCTGATGGCAAGCGGAGGGAGGTTGAATTTGAAAACGGCAATTTGGTTTATCCCAAGTTGCAACCATACCGGCAATCTTCCCTTGCAACTCGCCCCAACGAGAAGCTGGCCCCTAGATTTTACGGCCCCTTTCCCATTGAGAAACGCATTGGGGCTGTCGCGTATGCTCTTACGCTTCCCCCATCCACCCACATACACAATGTCTTCGATGTGTCCCAACTTAAAAGAGCCATTGGTGCACGTCCCTGTCAGCCCACCATCCCTCCTTCCCTCACTTCAGACATGGAGCTGCTGGTTGAACCACAAGAAGTGCGTGGCATCCGACCTTCTCCCACTGCTGGACCCCATAAAACAGAAGTGCTAATTCGCTGGAAGGACTTACCACCCTTTGAGGACTCTTGGGAACCTTTTGACACCATTTCTTCCCAGTTTCCAGCATTCAACCTTGCGGACAAGGTTGATCTTTGGGCAGCGGGTAATGTTAGGCCTCCTATTTTAAAGACTTACATGAGGGGCAAGGGCAAAAAGAATATGAAGGACAAATAGGGAATTTCATGGCTACTGGGAGTTAGTTAGTCTTTGGGATTTGAGTTTTTTCTGTTACAAATAGGGGGTGTAAATTGTGGGAAAAGCATGATGGGTTTGGTAGGAAAATATTCCTAGCAGTGGAGAGAGGTGAGGCTCTCGAATTCCTCCCTAAGTTTGTATTTCACTTTGACAGATTTAATACAATTCAGCCATACCTTGGCTATTCTGTTTCCATTCTTTGTGGTTTTGTGTTGTGTGTTGGCGAATTCAAACAGGGACCTAACAGAGTGATGACCCCATCCCATTTAGATCTTATTGCTATTAATGAAATCCATAAGCATCTCCAAAACATAGTTCAGACAAGATATTCTCAACATTGCTTAAGAGAATTTATAATACAACGAACTGGTAGTCCAATGATAGATGTACAAATAACGCTGATAAAAGTGACTAGAATCTAGCAATAATAGGTATACCTGAGTGTCATTGGCTTCTGATCCACTGTTTGTAAAGAAGGCCTTTTCCATTTTGGTTGCAGTGAAGGTTCCTAAAAGCTCTTTTGCAAGATCCTGTCAGATTACTCAATATTAATTAAAGAGCTTTTTAGAGGAAATCCATCAAATTTTTTTATGATAATTGATGCTGCAAAACTGTAACAGATTTCGAAAACAAAGCAAGAAGTTCATACATGATACAAAATTAAATCAAGTGTGAATCAGAAAATTATAAGAAAGAAATAGAATGAGACAACAGAATTAAAATTCCAGGATCCGCTTCACTATACAAGAGGGAAAAATATGAGTACCAAAGAAGGTTTTGTAGTACGATTCCAAAATGAATGGTAAAACGGCAACTTATTCAGTTGTGCCATTGCAGCACCCACAAGCCTTGGTTCATTTCCACCTGCAAACATAAAACCATATAAGCAACTGCTTACAGCTCTTAGTGACTTATAAATACATAATGGGACACAAAAAAAAAAAATACATGTGGGTACTGCTCTTCCAGCTTTACTAACTGTACCTCTCATGATGGAAATTTTCCCCCTTCTTTTTGTTCAACATCTTATATTTTCTAACTGGTCAGAACTAAGCAGCTCAGAAATCATTCAATTGATTATCTTTCATTAACAACTGATTTGTAATAGTATATGTTTATTTTCTGATATACCTTCAGATGTAGATTCCGGTAGCTTTATATCTTTTGGCTATCTCTGATATATGTTCAGTGAATAAAGGTTACTGTTTGTATTATACTTTTATCCCTCATACCATCTAGAACAGCAAAAGAGAGCAAGAGAGAGAGAGAATATATAGAGACAAATGTTAATTCTTTTCAATTGCCTTGTGGCTAATACACACACATTTGAATAATTGCTTACATTCTTGGTCATGTTAAGCAGATATTTCTTTAACTTTAACTGCATATTAAATGAAGTTGTTCTTTGACATATTTAATAAATATAGCAAAGATGAAGTAGAGACCATATTTTGAAATAAAAAGAAAACAATTCCAAAAAACAATGGCAAATGAAGGATAGCTAGCATTAAACCCTTTTACATTCAGTAACAACAAAGATCAAAACAATGCTGGTTCCATTTCCCCTTTCCCTTCAGACCTCTCTTTTTGTCAAACAATTTCCTTCTTTTGTTCTTCTGTAAATGCAGGCCATGCCTTTCATATTATAGCTAAAACTTGCATATTCATGTTGGAAAATTTAAAATTGCATGCATCAATTAATTATGTTCTTGCCTAATCAAGTTTTGGAGGGGGAGCGGGCAGCTAGCCAACTCAATGAAACCACATCAGCTACCTAAAGATAACATTGTCCTTTGCTTCACAAGTAGAAGCTATAACATACAAGAAATTCTTACGACAAAAAATTTAATTTGAGTAGGCCCTACTATGTTTACGTTAAGAAGAAAAAAAAAAACAGATTTCTGATACTTCTATTAATCTGACTTATCAGAGGAGTCAAAACCACATGGCTCTATAGTGGCATTAGAAAAGAAACAAAATACCAATTTTCAAGTTCAACCAATAAAACAAATATTAAAAGAAACAATGAAATGAGCATAAAAGCTGAGAAAATGCCATCCTTACCCAAGGCTGTGCAACATAGACCAGCAAGAGAATCAAGATACTTCTTCCCATTAATGTCATAAACATAGCTACCCTAGATAACCAGTCAATTTCTAGTTAGATACACAGCTAAGGAAAAGCAACAGCTTGAGGAAAGGCATCCTATTGAGAGAGAGAGAGAGAGAAAGAGGAAAAAAAAACCATCAGAACTGTACCACAGATTTCTCTATAACTAGAGGATGCAGATCAGTACTTTGCCACCCAGCAGTGAAAGGTGCCAGCATATCATGTCCCTTATAACTGCAATGATCAAGGTTTATTAGCTATGATGCAGGTCTTTGGAATTCTTGCACAAGCATTTAAGGTCAATGCATTATACATTAATGTTGATACATCTACATTTCCACATGACATACAGATGAATGGAGAAGAAAAAAATCATTGATGTGGAGAAGGAGAGAAGAAATTAAAATGAATAAATGGAGCAAAACTCACCCTCCAGCATCCCTGGAATCACTGCTTGAATCTTCCTTTTGCAAAGAATCTGCTGTACAATACAATCTTTCCCGGCCTAAAGCTTGAAAAGATGCTTATGTGAATTTCCAGAAGCAGTGGCACTGACATTTTTGGTGTGTAAACCAAGCTGAAAACGGAACAGGCAACTCATTGAGCCCTGAATCTTCCTAAGCAAACAGTTAATTCTGAGCAAGTTTGATCCAAATGTAAAACTGCAGATTTTAGGTCAATATATCATTCCCTCGGGAATCCCATACACCATATATAGGTTCAACTGGTGAATAATGTAGATACTGTCATTGCCACTAGCAGTAATAAACTGTTGTTAAAACATCCTATGTAACCACAAAAACAAACCTTGCAGCCATTGAAAATGGAATCAGTTCTACAAAATTTAATGGGTCTAGTAGGATTTATGGATTTTCGCTTCCAAATTTTATTATTTTCTACAGCGTACTCTAAATTGTTGCTCCTTTTCTTGATTGTTATTTTCTGAGGAAGGGGATTATTTTGCAATGGATAAATCACTGAATAGTACATTCAATACATATAATATTTTCTATCTGAAATATATTGCCACTGAAATAGAACATATATTAAAAACTCCAAAACATGATTCGGGGAGAAAAATAAATATACGTTTCTCATTATATGTGTTCAAATAAAATATGTTGAAAACAGCTGGTCAACTAGGGTGATAATCCATTTCTGCAGGTTTTCATATCCAGAGAATTGAGTAAAACAAAAAAGAAAGAAAATAACTACAGAACTGTAGAGGAAAAACAAAGAAAAAATGAAGCTTAAAAACTCCAGAAAAGTGACACCATCTCATAATTTATTCTGCCTCCTTCGGCTGATAAAGAAAAGATGCAAAAATAATTAACAGAAAAAAAAAAAACCAAAAACAAAAACAAAAATAAGAATCTTTGTCCTTTGATTCTCAATATTCACTTTACCTAATATAGCTATTAGAAACCAAATATAGAATAAAGTTTCTCGCAAGAAGACTAAATTTCCTTTTTTAGAAATACGTTACTAATTCATGGTTCATAAACTGTTGCATAATTTGATTGATCCTCATCGTTCATAATTTTCCCACCAACCAAACAGAAGCTTAAAACTAACACCATCAGAGATTGAAAGAATAAAACATTTATTATTCTAGTACTGAGAACGATACATGAAAAGAGGAACCACAAAAACGAACTATAGTTTTAATTCCAGACAAAATGAGGAGTCAAATTAGACATCTTTAACACAGTATATAAAGAATAACAATCATAAAAAAAATAAATAAAAAAGATGAGGATGATCATAACAACGATTAACAACTGCAACAGTGACGATGATAATCAATATATGATCCAGAAGAAAAAACGAGATTTCAACAAAATTTGGAAAATGGGGAGTGAAGAACTTGAAGAAACCTTAGCTTTGAGAGTGGATCGGAAGAGATTGTTGAAGACCATGTTTGCAGATATTTAGATTGAATCTGAAAATCCTAGAAAGTTGCAAATAAGAGAAGAATCAAATAGGAAGTGAAAGTAACAGTGATAGTCGTAGGCGGAGACGGGGGGAACTTTTGGGGGGGGGGGGGGGGGTCCAGAAAAAAAAAAAAACGAGATTTCAACAAAATTTGGAAAATGGGGAGTGAAGAACTTGAAGAAACCTTAGCTTTGAGAGTGGATCGCAAGAGATTGTTAAAGACCATGTTTGCAGATATTTAGATTGAATCTGAAAATCCTAGAAAGTTGCAAATAAGAGAATAGTAATAGGAAGTGAAAATGATAGCAATAGTCATAGGCGGAGACGGGGGGAACTTTGGTTGGGGGGGTGGAGGCGGAAGTCCCCCAATAATAAAAATCCACCTACCAGTATATAGTTTAGAGTAAAAGGAAAAAGAAAAAATCTAATCTTATTCTTTCACGCACCTCCGTTACACTAAATTAATATATTTACAAAAAAAAATCTAATCAATTAATATTTATTATTTTTATTTATTCGTCAATTAAATATTTACTCAATTAATTAATTTATTATATTCATTCACCTAAAAACTGCAATTCACAACAAAATGAAGTATATAAAAATCGTGATTAGCAGCAAAATGGAGATAATTTTTTTATTGATATTTTGATTCTCTTTATCGAAATGACTTAACTAGAAAAATATATATGAATCTTATTATTGACAATTTTGATTGTAGAAAAACTCGTCGTATATAGTTAAAATAAAAAATTTTATATATTTTATTAGTATTTTCTAGTTTTTAATGGGAATTTTTTTTATGATTATTGTAAGTCCCTCTCGTGGATTAATTATGGCTCCGCCCTTTGTGATAGTTATAGCAGAGAGTGAACGATTCAGACCACTATTGGTTTTGAATTTATTGCTGTAAATTGTGATGCTGCTGTTTGTGCGCTCAAACGACTATCCCTTTGATATTTCTTTGCCAGCTTAGCTGACGCGTCAGAGATTGTTTGGTAACCTATTAACCTTCCATGTTTAACTCCTTACAAAACAAATTCAAATTCCCTACCCATTACCCAATATATGGCCGCGGCTACCGTCAGTATGCTGAGGACGGTTCTCGCATGGATCTGAGCCATTAAATTGCCCACATTTTAGAATGTTCAATGTAGGTAATTGATAATTTAATGGCAACAAGATGGAAGGGGAAAAGTTTGCAGTGCATTTAGCTCAATAGTCGTTATTTTTCCATTTCTCTTTAAAAGTAGCTTTAACTTTTACCATATAAATTAAAAAAAAATTCAGTACATCTCAATATTATATAAAAAATATTAATAATCGATCATATTGTTTTTTTATTAAATAATATAAAAATAACAACTAACATATAAATATACTTAAAATATTAAAATAAAAATAAAATAAAATAAAAGTATATTAAATTTTTTTGAATTCTAAAAAATACATTAAATTATTCTTAAATTTTAAAAAACAACATTTGAAGTGAAACAAAAAAATTTCAAAAATAACGTTTAAAAAAAACAAAAATAGTATCATACAGGGGTGAGCAAACTTTGATTAAAATCGAACCAAATCAACCGATTTTTATAATTTAATTCGATTTTTCGATTCAGTTTCGATTTCAAAATTCTAGCATATTCAGTTAATTCAATTCGATTTTAAAAGGCAAAAACTGAGAAAAAAACCGAACCGATCGATTTAATGTACAAAACGGCGTCGTTTTGTAATAGTTGTTAAAACACAACGTTTTAACTTTAAGCCTCCCTCAATTAGCTGCATACCTAAGTCATTTGCCAAATTTTTCTAATTCCCTTCCCTCAATTCACTGCATACCTAACTCAGTCTCCCTTCACTCTTCCTCACTCAGTCTTTAGTCGCCACTCGCCATCGCCTTCCTCCGCTCTTCTGCACTCAGTCTCCAGTCGTCATCGCCCGTCGATCGCCCTTGCCCCCTCCCTCGAGATTGGCACTGCCTCCCTCGCGCAACACCAGCCTCCTACCACTGCTATTCCTGCTCCCTCGCTGCTACCGTTAGCTCGTTGCTCGCTCCCCGCTGCTCCACTCACCGCTCGTCGTTGCTCGACGCTCAGTACATGTTTTTATTTTTTTTTCTTTTTTTTATTAATTTTTTTATTTATAGTGTAATTTGATTTATTTCTTATAGATCGTTGGTCAACGGTTGCTCTTCGTTTCTCTATTAAAGGCACCGATACGATTTATCTTAATATATTTATTTCCCTGTAATTTTTTTTCTTTAAATCGATGTTGCTTTCATTTCATTTTTCTATTTTTTTGTTCATTTAAATCGATGATGCTTTGATGATGATTCATTTTTCTATTTTATCTATAATGATTTCATTTATTTCGTTTGATTCCCTTTTCTGAGCTGACATAAAACTCAAAAGAGTCAACTTTTGTATATGTTCTTACTGCAGAAATTCGTTTGATTTTTGGGTCTGTTTCTTTGATTTTGGTTTTTCTTTGATTTTGGTTATCTTTGATTTTGGGTCTGCCTTGCTACGTATTGATTGTTTTATGGCTGATTCACTCTGTTTTTGTTAGTTCTGATGCCTAGCTAGGTCTATTTCACTCAGTTGTTTATGTATGGATTGTTCATTTGTGTATGTGGATTGTTCATCTAAACGAAATAAATGTATGATGGCTAGTCAACCTGTATTAATTTGTATTTTGTTCATCACTTCCTTATTATTAATTTGCTAAATGTTGAATACTTCTTTAACAATTTCGCAGGATTTTTTGAGCTTCATTTTCAATTTTGATCATCAATTTTTCTGAGCAGAATATGGCTAGTCAACCTATAAGATATTATAATTTGTGTTTATAATTTATCAACTTAACATTTTTCAAATCGAATGTTATATTTGTTGTGTCATAATTCACAACAGTCACAACAATCACCACAAGGCACACCCAATGAGGGAGGAAATTCAAATACATTGCCTTCAAGTGGAGATGCAGTGAAGTCAACAAAAAAAAGCCTATAAGACTAAGGTCTAAAGTATAGGAACACTTCACCAAATTTACCAATGAATCGGGCGACATAAAAGGCAAGTGTAACTATTGTAGTAAAAAATTTTCTTGTGATTCTAAGAGAAATGGCACTAGTTCACTAAACAATCACCTTATTGCTTGTCAAAAAAGTCCACAAAGTGTTGATAACACACAAAAATAATTGTGTTTGCAACCAACGGGTGAAGGTGATATGGGTAGTTTTTATAATTGCAAGTTTGCCCAAATGGAAATTAGGGAAACAATTGCAAAAATGGTCATTGAGAATTAATGTCCATTTAAAGTTGTTCAAAGTAAAGGTTTTAAGAAAGTTATGTATAAAGCATGTCCTAGGTTTAAGGTGCCTAGTAGGTGGATTGCTTCACGTGATTGTTTTCAAATTTATGTTAATGAAAGGACCAAATTAAAAATTTTTGCAAGAAAAAATTCTCAAAGGATATACCTTACCACCGATCCATGGACATCAATTCAAAAGATGAATTGCATGTGCATTATAGCTCATTTCATAGATAATGATTGGAAATTGCATAAGAAAATAATAAATTTTTGTCCAATTTCAAGTCATACGGGTGATTCACTCGGTAAGTATTAGTTGATTGTTTAGTTAAGTGGGGGATTAAAAAGGTATTTAGAGTGAGAGTTGACAATCATAGTGCCAATAAAGTAGCTTGTAATTTTTTTAGAAATAAGCTTGTTAATTGGGGGACTTGTATAGCATATGGCAAATATCTACACATGAGATGCATTGCTCACATTATGAACTTAATTATTCAAAATGGCTTAAAAGAGGTGAGATATTCAACTAAATGGATTAGGAATGATGTGAGATATGTTAGGAATTCCCCTGCTAATATAAAGAAGTTCGAAGAATGTGCTGAAAATAGTAATATTTAATGTGAAAATTCTTTAAAATTAAATATTCCTATTAAATGGAACTCAACTTATGAAATGTTAAGTGTTGCTAAAAAATATAAGAGAGATTTTGAGAAATTTAAGATGTTAGATCTATATTTCAAGCTTGAAGATTGAAGCACATGATAATGATGGAATTCCTTTTGTAAATTGGGCTACTATGGGGAGATTAATTGGTATGTTACAATATTTTTTGATGCTACCATGCGCATTTCTAGATCATCATATATAACATCTAACACTTTTTGGATTGAAATTAGTGACCTAGTTGGATCAATTTTAAAGTGAACTTATAGTGTTGATTTAGATATTAGAGCCATGGGTAAAAGGATGAAAGAAAAGTTTGATAAATATTGAGGTGATCATGAAAAAGTGAATAAACTTATTTAGTTTGCACATGTATTTGATCCACAGGAAAAATTTGAGGCAATGTAATTTGCTTTTTTGTAAGATTTATGGTGTTGATAATGGTAAGAAGTTGTTCAAAGGAGTAAGGAATGCACTATTTGAATTGTTTAATAAGTATAAGTGTACGGTCCAACCTGAAAATGGTCATTCTTCATTTTCACAATCATCTGGAAGCCTTTCAAGTAATGTTAAGTTTAGTGACTCTAGTGTAGGAACAAAAAGGAGATTGAAAGGTGTCTTTAGAGAAAAATTTAAGAGATAAAAGGAAAATAAAGGTTTTATGGAGATGAGAAAGAGTGAGTCAGATATCTATTTAAAGGAGGCATTGTAAGAAGATCGAGAAGATTTTGACATTTTGAGATGGTGGAGGGTGAATTCTGAGAGGTTTCTCGCTCTTACACATATGGCCAGAGACATTTTGGCTGCTCTAATTTCTACAGTAGCTTCAAAGTTTGTATTCAGTACTGAAGGGAGAGTTCTAGATTCATTTAGGAGCTCTTTGACTCTTAAAGTGGTGGAATTGGCTCCGAAATAGTATTGAATTGAAGAATGAATAAGATTTAGAGGTAGTTGAAAGACATGAAAATGGGACATTAAAGCTATAATTATTTGTTCATTTATTTTATATTTAAAAATTAAAATGGTATTTTTATTTTTATGAGTTTTGAATGGCTAACTAATTTATTTTCAATATTTAAAATTTCCCTTTGTCAGTTTTGGTGGAAATGGGACAGCATTGAGCAACAGTTCTCCTTCATTAGGTAATTATTTTTATATATAAATTATTTTATTTTGAGACGCAAATTATATACGTACATTTATCAATTATTAATATATGTTATTTTTAGGTGATAGTTTGTGATGATTTGGGATTTTGATGATTGGATTAAAGGTTGATGGAATGATCTTGAATGAAGATGAAGTTTATGGAATAGTTTTTGTTGTACTATGTATTGTGGAATTGTATCTTTAATTTGGACTTGTATTTTTTTCAATTTGGATGTTTTTATTTTAGTTTTATGATTTGTAATTTTGTATAATTTTTAAACATAATTTTTTAATTATGATTTTAAAATTTCGGTTATGTGGTTAACCAAACCGAACAGATCGAAAATTTTAGTTCGGTTGATATTCGGCTTTATCGATTCGGTTCGATTATTGAACTGAACTAATCATTGCTCACCCCTAGTATTATATATGGTGTGAATCTCACTATATGGAGTCCATCATTTTTCCACATTCTTCCTATTCAACTAGTTTTCCTACACATGATATGAAGATAGTACTCATTTGATAGTCTAGTACATCTAATATATTTAGTACGCAGGATTAAATATTTAAAGTTTTAATTGTAACAGTTGAATATTTAAATATGGATAAATTCTTTAATTGGTCATATTATACATATATTTATTCATTTCTTCCCAAACTATTTTTTTTAGTTCACTCTCTTTGCTCATTATATTTCTAAACTCTCCTTTTTTTCTTATAGAAGAGAGGAAAAACAAAACCAATTACAAAGGAATTTTGCGACTTGTAACAATTCCAACAGAATCTCCTAGTAAAAGGAGAAGAACCTAAGAACGGACAATATAATGCCAAAAGAATTACTCCACTTGAACAAATGTCAAATTAGAAAGTTTATTAGTAGTCAAGTTGGCTTTCATGTGCACATGAAGAAATGTAACCTCCCAGTCAAACACCAACAGAAAAACAAATACGATTAACTGCATTGGCATGTTGCACAGCATTACAAATGTTCCCTGTAAGGTCCTAACAACGTTAGAATTATCCACTTCAACCTCCACCTTACCCCAACCATTTTTTCAAGCTTCTTGTAAGCCGAATAATACTCCCATAAGCTTAGCTCTATAAGCACAATAATTACCAAGTTTGGCATAATAAACACCTAACCAATTTCCTTGCCAATCTCAAAAAATACCACCTATTGCAAAGGAATGTAAAGCCCCAAAACATCACCCTAGGAGAAAAATCAGGTAGTTACAATTGTTTAAGGCAAATGAAGAAGAGAAAATTAAATAAGAGGGTATTAATAGGAAATATTATAAGAATAAGTACGTAAACATGGAAATGAAATAAAAGAAAAAGGAAAGGAAGGTTATTAAGATAAATTACTTGATTAACCTTCTATTTTTATTATATTAACCAGAATAACCTTATTAATAATTTATAAAAAAAAAAAAAGAAAAAAGTCTTAATACGTTTTTAACGTGGAGATTTAGCAATGTGCAAACTCCACCACTTTGAGTACAATTAGTAGGGAGTGCATTGGGCAGGTTCGGGTCAAAATCAACCGACTCGAACAATCCGAGATCCAAGGTTTCCATATCCCCAATTTAAACCGATCTTAACTAAAGTTTAGGGCCCAAACCTAAAAATTCAAGGAATCCGATTTCTACATCTTCAAGCAAATTCAACCAAAAAAATCCAACAAATAACAAATCTTTCCTTCCTCAATTCAAAATCCAACGAACTCAAATTCCAATTAGCATGCAAATAACAAAATAAAACTCCAACAAGAAAATTAAAAAGAAAACTAGATCTATGCTTCCTCAAGCAAAAAAAAAAAAAAAAAGATCTCAGCTTTCTCCTCGCTGGATCTGGGTTTTTCTCTTTTTTATTCTTTATTTTTTTTTGTTGTGGTCTTCCCTCTCTATTTCTCTCCTTATCTATTTCTCGTTGGAAGAACAGATCTTGCTGCTTCGGGTCAAAGCACTAGAAGAAAAAGATTGGTAGACACTCTGTAAAGAGATCAATCGAAGCACTAGGAGCTATCAGCAGCCTTGTGCTTTCTTTGTAGAGATAGTCGCACTATAAGAAAATGTAGAAATAGTGACGAAAATTAACTTTTCATCGCTAAAAAACGAGGCAAATATTCCCTCCAGTTTTTAACGACGGAAAAAACAAACCATCACTAAATATGGCGCCAAAAAATTGTTGCAGTATTTGTTATGAAAATTAGTTTCTGCCGCTAAAAGAAACTTAATAATATTTTTATTATTATTTAGCGACGGGAGTTCAATTTCGTCGCTAAATAGTTTTCGTCACTAATTTTTTTTTTTTTATAATTAATGACGGTATATTTGTTTTGTCCCTCTCTCTCCCTTCCTCCCTCTCTCTTGGTTACGCAAATCTGCATGCAGATCTCCATCTACCGTGCCCTTCACCCGAATCGGAGGCCGCCGACGCTAGCTCCCTCACCGTTATCGCCCCCTCCGTCGCTACTCCCCTATGCTGCACTCCCTTTCGCGGTCTCCTTCTCTTCCTGCTATCATCCGATCTCTTGGTTGCACATGCTACCCCGCTGTTGCCCCCTCCCTCTGCCGTGCTCTCCCCATCAACCAGCTCGCTCAAATCTACTCTGCCTCCGCTCAGATCTGCTCCGCCCGCTCGCTCAGATATGCTTTGCCCCTACTCAAATCTGCTCCACTGCTCGCTTAGTTGCAAGTGAGATACCAAATTTCTTAAAGTTTTATTTGTATATTTCCTTTGTTAGATTGTTTATAAAACAAACCAGTATGCAAAAGTGCTTGTGGACTAGATTTTAAGAAGAAATTTCCATTATTTATATGTATAGGAGATATTTTTTTCTACATGTTAACATACCATTGAAATCTAAGTATAAGTTTGGCTTTATTCTTAACCTTAGGTTATGTGTAAATATTTTTAACATTTTATTTGTTTATCATTTCCTTTTACCTTAAGTAGCTAAAAATCTCATGCTTTCAATTTGAGTGTTAACATATTTTTAAATATATGAAATACAGACGCAATGTTTATTTATATTTGAAAGAAAAAAATTTCACCCAAATAACATCTTATCATACTCCACTGATTGTATGGAATATTTTCTGAATTTTACACAAAAGTTTTGGATGAAGTCACTTATTTAAAATGTAACTAATAATTGGATATTAAATATGAAATCCACATTCTCTTACTGTAATGACTGAATGCATCAAAATCCACTTTTTATTTGTTTTCCAAGTTATAAAGCACATTGTTAATAGAATAAGCACATTGTTAATAGAATAAGCACATTGTTACACCTTATGTGAGTAATTTGTATTGTTTAAATTCATTAGCATGTGTAGATACCGGGTCCCGAGGCGGTCTAAGATCAGGATGATGAAAATAAAGACCGATTCATAGGCAAGAAAATGAGAATTGATCATTTCCTTGTCAAGTTTTTTTGTCTGTTTAAAAATGCTTTTGAAATTTTTTGAAAAAAGGTGTTTTTATGTTTGCGTGCGGAAGGCGCGCACTCAACGATCTTGCCAGGGGAGGAACATGCGGGCAGGGAGCTGCCACTGTCGCGTGCGCGAGGGGAGTTGCCCCCTACCGCCCCTCATGTGAGGCCGTCCCTGTGCTCAAGCGGCCACACGGTAGCCCCTCCATATGAAATGGGATTTTATCGAATTTTGCAGGAGCTACAGTCCAAATCGAACTGAAAAAACCTATTTTTTTCAGTTTTTGTGCAATTTGGGATGGAGGTATATAAGAGGAAGCAAGAGAAAAAAAAGAGGGCGAGGAGTTTTTTGAACAAAAAAATGAGAGATTTCTTAGCAAGAAAGAACCAATTTCCTTAAGAGCAAAAATTTCTTCTTTGATTTTGTTGGATCTAGAAAAACATTTGTTGAGGTTAGATTTACCTTGAGGAAGAGAAAATCAATTCTCTTAGCTTGGGTTTTCTCATCAAACAACAAAAATCATTTTTGAGTTTTAGTGTTCTTGACTTTTTTGAGATAAAAACTTAAGATTTTTGATTTTTTCGGATCTGATTTCAAATCTTGACAAGGGGAACGGATTGAGAACATCTTGCTTTTAGATTATTAACTCTAAGGGTAAAGGATCTTGGATCCATTTTTTTTATCTCATTTTATATTTTTATTATTTTATTTTATTTTCCTTGCATTGATGAATACTTGAACAATGACTTAATGAATATGTGTTTTCGGATTTGAGATTTATATTTCTTTGACATGATTTTTTCAATGTTTATCTTGTTCTTGGTATGAGAAGGTATAAATGTATGTGATTTGGGTGTGAAAAATCAAGTTTTTAGTATTTGATTTCTTTGGAAAATCTTGAGTTCCTAAAGGTTGCTCCACCCTCTCCCGCTTAGGGGCGGGAAGGAGGTGAGGGACGGGCTGGCCGCCCCTAGTGGCCAGGCCGCCCCTCACCCCCTGTTGTGTCCCTTCGCGCACCTTTGTCCCGTTTTGGCTCGATTTTAGCCCGTTCGATGTATGTTTCATGTTCGTTTTTGCAATAACTTTTCTTTTTTTAGTTGAAACGTTATTTTCTGCCTTATGATGTTTATTTCCCTTATTTTCATTTTTATTTAGTTGACTTTAGAATTATTGGTAACATTTTTATTATTGTTTTTTTATTTGGGTTTGAAATGTGGTTTTTCTCGTTTGAGCGTTTTTGTGACCAAATGGAGGGGTCATGACATGTAGGAGGCTACATTTTTTCAGTGAGATCTTACTTATCTCTTATTTGTATGATTGTCTTTGTTTTCAAATAAAATAGTTTTATTTTATGCACGTGTCAAATAAAAAATCACAAAAATATTTTTTTGACTAAATTGGGATTTTTATTAATAAATTAGGACCGATATCCTTGATTTTAGCCAAGAAATGAAAAAATATCATGAATTAAAATGAAGAGTTAATTTTCTCCAAATAGGAGTAATTCGTCCCAATTTTTAAGCAAATAGCCGAAACAACTTTTCGATCCCCTTTTAAGTGAGTAAAAAGGAATTAATGTTCCTAAACCGAATAAATATCCTGATTTATGCATGTCACCCCTTTTAATTGATTTTGCTTGATTGTTTAGCTTTATGTTTAAATCTCGTGAGCCATTGTAATTAATTATTTTTGGGGCAATTTTGTTTAGATTTTCTTTCCACTTTGGGGTTGTATTTGTCCCAATTTCCATTTCAATTTTGTTTAGCATTTCTTTTCATTTGGGGGGATTGTATTTGCCCCAATTTCTATTTTGTAATGGTTTTGATTTGTGTGTTTACCACTTTATTTACGGCTTTCGTTTACTGTTTTCTTGATGCTTGAAGTGTGCCTTTAATAAATTGCATTAATCGTGTGAGATGAGAGATAGAACTTTCTAGCCTAAAAACTCATCTATAACTAATCGAGACATTAATAAGAGTGGAGTTCCCATCTACTCTTTGGTTTAGACCATAGAAGTTAGACGACTTTTCCCAATTTCTCGTAAATTGGGTGGCGACTCCAAAATACCTCGAAGGTGCCCAAAAGTTTCATGGGACTAGATGAACTTCCCTAATGTTCTATTGGGTAGGGATTCCAAAATGTCTCATGTTACCCAAGTTCGAATGACACGAACCATCCCTCGAGCCCTAAAAGTGGGTTTTGAAAAGGGGAGCCTTCCCTCGGACCGGTTCGACGCGCGTCATAGTGGAGACTCCGCTGCGGAATTTGTGACTTTGCTTTGAAAGTGTCTTGGTTAAAATGTATAGTTGAGTTTTTAAAACTAAAGTTCCATCTCTCTTCTAAAATTGCATTGGATCATGCTAGAGCCTTAGAATTATGCTAGTTTGGACCCTCTTTTACCCCGATGCATTCTCGAAGCACGACCCTACGTTCACTCAATGTGGGGGAGTGTTAAGGATAATCAATAGCCCAAGCCTTGTACCATCATGGTATATCAAATTGAGACCCAATTGGTCGTCATGCTCGTGATGAGCTAGACCCATTGGTAGGGACCATGCTTGGGTAGCCCTAAAGTATCCTGATCAAAGCTCATGTAATGGCAATAGATACTTCCCCTAGGTAAAATGAACCGTAATATAATGCTTGTCATGTGGGCCGTCATGTATTGAACAAAATCAAATGAGTTAAGTGGTCTTCTATCAAAGGCTTTCATGCCGCAGTGGGTCCACCTTAATTTGGTTGAAGTGTCCAAATATATAATGGCCGAAACACATATGTATGCACATTCTAAGAGACGTTGTGCTGTCGATTTCCCGCCATGCATTATAGGCGTTCATCGGGTCCCCTATTGGCCCATGGATTAAGCCCACCTAGGAAGAGACCAATTGACCTCGTGTGCGGGAGTTAAAAGATTGGAAGAATCTACTTGCTTATATGTGGTTGTGAAATGCTGCACGGCTCACGATCATGCATTGTATACGTCATTCATGCATCACTCTAATAAGATAACCTTTGCAGCCATCATAGATTCGTCTGAGTGGTCAAGGGAACCCAGTGGACGGCTGATTAGAAATCCTATCTTCGAGTTGCCAGGAAGGGTATCAGTTCAGGATTTAGATTCACTTTCAAATGGCAGTGAGACTTTATCTTCGAAATTTTTTAGCAGAATTTAGTATGGCTGATCCTTTGAGAGAGTCTGATGTGACTCGTGCATTGATTGCTAAGGAAGTGGGTAAGGGACTGAAGGAGTTCGAAAATAAGATGAACCATGATGGGGAATTTGACTGTCGCGACGACACAGCCCGCTGGGTAGCCACCAGTTGCTCTTGCGGTAGGATAAGAGAGACAATATCCGGTTAGAGAGGATCCTTTAGAGATTTTATGGCCACCAGTGGCTGAGCCCAGAGGTGCACCCGAACCTAAAAGGGTTGTATATCTTGATAATGATTTCTTTGAAGAGGACCCAGTCTTAGTAAAAGGCAAGACGCCTAAAGTCGAAGAGGCGATGTGGAAGAAGATGGAAGAGAGGTTTGAGGCCATGACCCGTATGCTGACAGTAGGTAGGGGGATGAACCTTGAGGATAAAGAGTTAGATGGGGATGATATAGTGCCCTAAAATTTCAAAATGGCTAATATTCCCAAGTTTGATGGGACTTCTGATCCGACAGTGCACATTAAGCAGTACTCTCTGGTTATGAAAGTTACCACCCTGTTTAGGAAATAGAAGATACAATATCTTTGCCTGAGCCTTATTGGAGCCGTAGTAGATTGGTATCATAGGTTGGACAAAAGGCCTAAAGAGGATTGAGATCTGCTGACCGAGGAGTTTCTTAAGCAGTATGACTGTAGTACCCGGATGGAGGTCACCTTGAAGGACCTAAAGCTGTTATAACAGAAATTAGGAGAGTTCTTCCATGAGTATCTCACTAGATGGCAGAATAGGGTTATAGAGATGAAGCGTAAGCCCGATACTTCAGAGCAGATTTGATTATTTATCTGAAATGCAAGTCCATAATTGAGGGATGAACTACAAATGAAAGGTCTCAAGGATTGGGAATCGTTGAAGGATATCACCATAGAGGCCAAGAGTGAATTCATGGCTAAGAGAGCGAGCAGTGAAGCCTATGCCAGGAAGGTTTATAGCAATCAGGGGGCAGGCGGGTCAGCTAGCTCTAGCAGTACTGGTAGGACAGGAAAGACAGCTGAGGTTTTAGCTACGGGGGCGAGCCAAAGGTACTTTTCGAACCTAGGCTAACCTTTGTCATGGGTTCTGAAGAAGCTCGAAAAAGAAGGAAAGTTACAACCCTTGGCACCCAGGACAGCTAGAAACCAGGGGCAGCCTGGGCATAAGGAGAATGAATACTGTGCATTCCATCATCATACTAGGCATCTGATAGATTACTGTATGAGGCTGAGATAAGAGATTCAGGATCTGATCGATAGTAAGCAGACCACAAATCCTGAACGCCAAGAGGGTAAGAAAAAGCCGGGATACAATGCAGTTCCACCTCCTATTTTTATGATTGGGTCTAGTCTGCCAGAATGGTATATTTTGCAAGACTTGTATGAAAACGAGTACATCGTTGTCACTTACCTTGAGACAAGTGAAAAAGGGACCCCCATGGCAATGATTGATTGTTAGTCCACTAGTGAGAGTGGAGAAGAGGATGAGCAAGAGGGGGAAGAGGGTGTGCCTGCAGACCCATAGGATTTAGAGGATGAGAACATAGGAGCAGTGACCAGGAGTGGAAAGGTGGTTCTAGAAATAGAGAAGCAACAAGAGCTAGTGCCTGAACCAGTTGAGTTGGGAGAGGATCAGATATAAAAGCAGTTGAAGAAGACCATAGCTCAGATATCTACTTGGGATTTATTGAGGCAGTCATCATCGCATAGGCAGAGGTTAGTTGAGGCTTTCTGTGAGTCTACTATTGCCACCACAATCTCACCATCGGAGCTGTTAGAATTGGTTAAGGGGAGTTCTGGGGAGAATCTGGTATACTCTGATGCTGATTTACCGGTTGAGGGCCGTAATCACAACTGCCCCCTATACATCAAGGCATAGATTAATAGCAAGCACACTGCTTACGTGATGGTGGATAATGGCTTGTCTATAAATGTGTGCCCTTTAGTAGCACTTCAAGCCTTCGGGGTGGATGAGAGTATACTGAGTAGGTCTAATCTCACCATCACTGCTTATGATAATTCCAAAAGGCAAGCCTCAGGTACCTTCAAAGCGGTAGTAAAGACAGGGCCTGTTGAGATGGGGGGGGGGGGGAGGTAGTGTCTATTAAAGCTGCAAGGGAAAACCAATTCTCTACTTTGGGAATCGTTAATCAGCCGTTTAATGGTTTCCATGTATCTGTGATAGGGGAAGAGAGGAACTCAGTGGATAGCCCCTAAGTACTAAATATGATGAAGAAGATGAACTTTCTTCCAGGGGCTGGTTTAGGCAGAAACCACAAGGGGTCAGAAGGATCGAAAGGGTTTGGGCTATGAAAGTATAAATGGTAAGGGGAAGAAGAAGTCAGATAGTATTCCTCATATCTTGGAGAGCTTCATGCTCGCATCCTCCATTTGTGCTTACACTGAAGAGGCCGAGCCTTAGTGGGTCGATGGTAGGATCATACCGAGATTCGAGATCTTCAATGATGTTTTTGATTGGGAAGTCAGAGTTATCAGATTTGCAGAAGGCTTTTGGGAGGAAGAAGTCATGACCCAGTGTGACATTTGGGACAAGTTTGAGCCAGAAGATATAATCACTGAGAAGCTTCTGGCCATCAAGTCAAAGGGAAAGGAGAAAGTTCAGGTTGAAGCTTTAGAGCCAAATTTGAAGATCCAGGACTTAAAGATTTCTGAGGTAGCAGTCGGACCTCCTCCAGGCGAAGACAACAGTGCACTGTCTGTAATGGCCCGAATATCGGGTCAGCAGTAATCAGTGAAATCTGTAGAGTATGTAGTGTGAATTTTAGGTGAAAATATCAGTAATTGGGTCCTAAAAGACAGGAGAGAAGAAAGATTAAATGTGCTTAGGTCAGGGAAGCCCCTGATGGGTAACTTCCCGAGAACCCGGAAGTGAAAAATATTTTATTGGACTAATGGAAAGTACAAGTTATAAGGAGTCTGATGGTATAATTTGGAGTGAAAATAAGGTCAAATAGGTTCCTGGGAGTTAAATTGAATAAAAGCCTCTAGTTCAATTCAAATAGTAACTAGATTTGACCGAGACTTTAAAGATAGTAAATGACTTCCGAAAAATTATCTGAAGGTATAAATGGACTCAGAATAATGTGTAGAATAGTTTGGTAGTGAAAAAGTAATTTTATGATGGCACTAAAAAATGAGTGAATCGGATTGGTTTAATTGAATCGGACCGAAAATGGACCCTGATTAAGGTGGAACAAAAGTCAAATGAGCTATTAAGAGTAAAATAGAAGTTAAAGATGAAAAGTGAACCGAACCGGTTTAACCAGTGAAGAACTGGTCGGACCAGTTGACTTTGATTTGACCAAAGTTTGATCGGACTCTAAATGGAGTTATAGACCTCAGAAAAATTATCTAAAAGTATGGACTTGCTTAAAATATTATGGATAATTAAATGGTAATGAAAAATAAATTTTACGGTGAGACAAAAAATTGAGTTATCGGATTGGTAAGAAATTATTGGACAGGGAAACGGTCTCCGATTAAGCTGAAATTTTATGTGAAGGCTAAATTATATATATTAAGAATTATGTAATTTATTTTGGGAAGAATTGAGCTTGAAAAGAGAGAAAAATGATTTTTGATTGGAAAATAGGCTTAAATTACTTAAATGGGCTTTTGGTTTGGCCCATGATTTGGCCCATTAGGAGAGGCTATATAAAAGCTGGAATATCAGATTTCTCTAGATAAATCCTTAGAATTCCAGCAGCTCTTTTCATCCTCCATAAGGCATAATTGTTCATCTTGATTTTTCCTCCATTTTCTTCAATTCTCTCTTCATCTCTCCCTAAATCCAAGCCTCCTAAGCAAAGTTTAGCCTCTCTAGAATCTGATGGTGGTGATTAGAGTTCATTTGGTGGATTAAAAGTGGGAAAAAGCAAGTGACAAAGGTTATGTCTCAAAATGAGGTATGTGGATTAGGGTCCTATAATTTAATTTAAAGGTTCCTATAGTTATTTTAGGGTATGTAGATGATGTTTATGATGTTATATTGAATAAATGAGGTGAAATAATGGTAGTTTCTTTGATGAGGAAATTCGGCCACTTAAGGATTTCAAAGGAGATGGTGATGTTTCATGGAGTAAAGCTAAGGAAAGGAAGATTAAAGTATGGAGAGAATGAAAATAAGGTTAGTGGATACAATATCCTTCTTTTTTCATGTTAAAAGTATGATTTTTAATTATGTTTAAACATAAAGTATGTGAAATATGCATGTTTAATTGAATCTAACCATATAAACATGTTTAGGAAGGTTAAAAATGATGATATGAATGTTTAAAATGAGAAAAAAAAAAGTTGGCATGATGAATCTTTACTTAGGCCGAATGGTATATCACATAATTTTAATGTGTTTTGATGATGTTTAGAGCATGTTTATAATGTATACATTGTACTTAGCATGTGATCTATCTAATGGTATGTGTTAGAGCATGTGAAAATATCATTATGTATGATGTATATATGTGGGTGAATGGTTATCATGTGTAAAGGTATGATTTTGATGAGTTTTAATGAAAAATAATGGCATAACTATGTTATTCAACATGTAAATAACATAAATAAATGATAAAGTTGATGAAAAGAATTGAGAGTGAAAGATTAGTATGTAAGCCGAATGGTATACATGGGTTTTTCATGATGTATGATGATGTTTATGGAATGTTCATGGTGCATACATGGTATTTGGCATGTGAATTAACTAATGGCTTGTGTTAGAACATGAAAAAGTTACATGATGTATGATGTACAAGTGAGGCCAAATGGGTTATGTATTAAAGGTATGATTTTGATGTGTTTTAATGTAAATTAATGGCATAGCTATGTTATTTAACATGTGAATAGCCTAAATAAATGTTAAAGTTGATAAAAAGAATTAATTGTGAAAAGTTAGTATGTTGGCCGAATGTGTGCATGTATGTATACATGTGTACCATGATGGAATAATGAGCTTTTATGACATGGGATGGTATGATGATGATAATCACATGTATGATGATTTAATTGAATGAAAAAGAATGGAATAGAATGATGAAATTTCATGAAAAGTATGACTGGTAGCTTAAAAATGTGAAAAGTGAAATTTTGATGCCCTATGTAGTAATCTGGTAGTCAAGTCTAGTTCAGGATATAATGGCTAGTCATAGAGATATAAGACCGCGTGTGTGAGCATGACGTCTCACTTATTATAGGCCAATGACCGTCCTATTCTGTATATTATTCTGTCTTAATACAGTATTGATCTGTATTTTTGTTGTTTGTATCATAGGGGTGGTCCTACGGGGTTCCTTATTCTGTATTGAATCTATAGGGGTGGTCTTATGGGGTCCATCTATTCTGTATTAAACCTATCGGGTTCACATCTTATTTATCTTGGTCATAGATGTGTGCCAGTATTATACAGGGGCAAATGGCAAAAATGAGCTTGATATGGTTGATCTGTGATTAAAATGATATTTGTGCGAAAAATGGACTTAATTCGAATAAATAAAAAGTTTTGAGGACACAATGGTAAATTTAACCATAAAAAGAAATGATTATGTGATAAAGATAAGATATGCATGTGATTATGTGATAAAGATAAGATATGCATGTACTTATGTGATAAAGATAAGATATGGTAATGATTAAAGTGATAAGGATAAGGATAAAGAATAAAGATAGGGTTAAGGGTAAAATGGTAAATATGAACTTTTAAATGGTTAACATGTGATGGAAATGATATTTGTGTGAAAAATGGTATAATCGTAATTAATGAAAAGCTTTGAGGGTAAAATGGTAATTTCGTATATATATGTTAATAAATGTTAATAAGGTAAAAATGTAATTAAATGGCTAAATATGGAAATTGGTCACTATTTAGGGACTAAAATGTAATTTGGCATGGAATTGGTAAATTGAGGGCATAATCGTAATTTGCATGTTAAATATTGGTAAAATGATGAAATAAAATGAACTAATGGTATTTTCGTAATTTTGATAAAGTTTAAGGATTAAGTCATAATTTTGCCATATTTAGGGAAAAAATGGAGAATATGGACTTTTATGTGTGTTAAATTTGTAAATGCCATTAATTAAGTGATTTAATGGTATATTTACACTTAGTTGGCAAAAAGTGTAATCATAAGGGTAATTTTGTAATTTAGATAAAATATGGGGATAAAATTGGTCATGAGAATCCGGCTTTAGTGCAAGGCTTGCTTCAGTTAGTGGAAAGGTTGACTGCTCCTAAGGCTCCGACTGAGTTATTAAGAAAGAGAGGAGCAGAAGATTTTCATGGAACTGCATTGGACCAATCGGATGTGGCCGAGTTTTGGATTCAGAGGGTAGCCCGAATTTTGAAAGAGATTAATTGTCCCGCAAATCAGAGAGCAGATTGTGCAGTGTCGCTACTTCAAGGGTCAGCGTACGATTGGTGGGAGTTTGTGCTTCGTAACCATCAACGACCAACCGAGTTGACTTGGGAATTCTTCAAACAAGAGTTTGAACAGAAGTATGTGACCAATGGAGAGAGTTTATCAATCTGAAGCAGAGAGGTATGATAGTGAGTGAGTATGAGAAGGAGTTTAGTCGGTTGAGCAAGTATGTGCCCGAGCCATTACTGACGGAAGAGTTTAGGTGTAGGCACTTTCAGGAGGGATTGCGAGAGGTGATTAGGGGACCGTTGTCGGCTATGGCGGTTATGCAACAAGTCAACTACTATCAGCTAGTGGCAGGAGCGATCAAGTTGGAAGAATCTGAGTTGATCAAGCAGAGAATAGAACAAAGAGGAAAGCATCGGATAGTGGACATGGAAGTGGTAAGAAGTCGAGAGGAGTTTCGAGTGGCCAAGGTGTGAAGAGTTCGGTTCCGGTACGTTCGGAAGTTGGGAGTGTAGCGCCACCCACCAGTAAGGAAAATGTGATCCCGGAGCGCGAGCATTGTCAGAAGCGCCATTGGGGCGAGTGCAGAAGGATCTCTGGAGCGTGCTTCAGATGTGAAAGCCAAGAGCATATGGTAGTTAACTGTCCGGATCAAAGAGAGCTTCAGGGTCAACCCGAGAGTAGAGCGAGTGGTCAGAGATCGAGAGGGAATCGAAGTGGTAGAGGCAGTGGACGACCTTCACAGGCACCATCAGAGTTAGTGCAAAAGTCGCCAACCGAAGAAGTGTATGTGCGCCCGCGAGTATATGCTATGCTAGGAGAGGATGCAGCGGATAGAGCAGGACCTTCTGGTAAGTTGTGTTATTAGCTTTTGCTAAGTTCGGTTTGATTTTGGGTTGTTGGATTTGCGGATAGCGGGAAAATTTCGAGGATGAAATTTCTTTAAGGGGGAGTGATCATAACAACCCAAAAAGGGCCTAGTCGGAATCTGCGTGATAAGTCAGAAAATTTAGAGCATTTCAGTAATTTGAACAAGAGAAAATTTGGATAATAAGGACTTAATTGCAAGAAAATTAATTAAATAAGTTAAGTGGAGGAATTATATAGTGTGCATGTGGTGTATGGATGTAGGGTATTTGTTGTGGTTTAATCTAGTGGATTGTGTGTGTGGTGCCTTGGAGGTAATTATGTTAAGAGATTATATTGTGTGGGTTGTGTATGGTGCCAAGAGACATGTTAGTCAAAGTGGGTTTTGTTGGTCCATTAGGATGGTGCCATGTTGCATGGGTAGGTAAGGGTAATTAATGTGAAGTGAGGGAAGGAAAGAGGAAAGGAAGAAAGCAGATTTTTCCTTCTCTCTCACGTTTCCTCTTCTCCTCCTTCCTCTTCTTCATTTCTTCTTGCTCTCCCTTGCCTTGGCCAACGTGGATCTTCAAGTGTGGTAGTGGATTTCTGAGTTTTGAAGCTGAGTGCTTGGGTTTTGAATGGGGATCTTTTCTTCTTCTCCTCCTTCTTTCCATTTTTCTGCTGGGTTGGTTTAGTTTTTTGATTTAAGTGGTTCATTTGTTTGCAAGTTCCAGACAAGAGGTTGGACAAGGGGAAAGAAAAGGCTTGAGCTTGGAGGTGAAGAGTAGGATTGAAGCTTCATTCCAGGTTTGGGAGCCTTATTTGTTGTGTTTTAAGTTTGGGAGTTCTGTTCTTGGATGAGATTTAATGGTTTTGGATTGCCCTGTTCACTTGGATTATTTGTGAATATGTGTTCATGTATGTGTTTAAATGATGGGATAGTTAGTGATGCATGTTAGGGTTTGAAATGATAGAGTTAAAATGCTTTGCATGTCCATTTTGAATTAAAGTATGTGATTATGAAGTGAAATTCTGGGTTTGTTAGTAGTTTTAATTTCAAAAGTTCATAGTGTTTGATTATTGTGTCAATTATGTTTTGAGCATGTATTGGAAGCTTTGGAGGTAAGAATTTACATGTTTTTGCATGTTAATGATTTTGGGCCAAATGAGTTTTGTTTTGGTTTTACTGTGAGTTGCACGTTTTGGCCTTGGAAGTGGAAAACACGATACTGTCGCGAGCGCGACGCTTGTTGTGATCGCGACAGAATTGCGTTGTCCACTCTGTGCGTAGCTTGCTGAGAGTTTTGTCCGAGTCGTGATGATGGCTGTTGCTGGGAGTGGGAAGTCACGAGTCGTGAGCAAGCATCACAACTCGTGACCTCTCTCTCTTGTGAGGGAGTTCCGTCACGAGTCGTGAGGGGAGATCATGACTTGTGACCCCTCACTCTGGCGAGGCATGGAGTGGCTTCGTCACGAGTCGTGAGTAGGCGTCACGACTCGTGACCCCTCTCTCTGGTGGGCGTAAGGCAGCTTCGTCACGAGTCGCAACTGCATGTGCGACTCGCGACTGGCCTTTTTCCCCTCGGCTACTGTCGCGGAATGATTTACACGGCGGTAAGGGATCCTCATACCAAAGTGTAAACACATTCTGGATTTGTGATTTTGCTGGTCCGTCGAGCCACACGGCGGTAAGGATTGGTGATTTTGCTGGTTCGTTGAGCCACACGGCGGTAAGGATAGTCCATACCGCCATGTAACTGCTCTCTGGACATGTTCACTTCCTGGCTCGGCATGTTACACAACGGTCAGGCCTTCTTTGACCACCGTGTAAGTTGTCTTACACGGCGGTAAGGATCTACCATACCGCCGTGTAAGCCCTGTTTTTCCAAAATGTTATTTTGAGACCCCTTTAAATGGTTTTCATCCATGAATTATGATTGAGCATGCATTGTTAAATCATTTCATGATAATTTACAAGAACACATGAACTATATGCTTGGTTAATTGAGTGGTTTATAAGAATTGAATTTTGATAACTTCATTCATACATGTATATATAAGTAATTGTGTAATGTTTATATGATAAGCATAGAGTTGTTTTGAGCCTGAAGTGTCATAGTAGTGGATAAATAAGCATGCTTATAAAGGGATATATGAGTGCAGCTGCCTATGATGGCCCCGTTTGGGTCTTTCGGCCGACCTCTGAGATGGTCATTCTTAGTGAGTGATAAAATATTTTGAGACTTCGGTCTCCCTTACTATTGATAAAACTCAGTGTAGTGTATGATTGAGGCTCCAGTCTCTCACTATTGATACTGTTCGTAGTATCCCCTATAGTGTAGTGCTCCCGTATCCACAGCTAGTGAGATTCAGGCTAATGTTTGAGATGTGTGAGTGTATGTTCAGTGTAGTGTTATAATTAAATGAGTGGCTTGAAATAGTGATTATGTTTTGATATGATTTTAGTATGTCGTGCATGTGATATCTCGCGTGTTGCCATAGTGAGTATTTCGGTATGTGTACGTATTTGTATTTGCATGACTTATTGTAATCCTGTTTAGTGTACTTATTCTCTTGTGTTTTGCCCCTCCCCACTAAGCGTTATCGTTTAGCACGGGTTGTTTTCCCGTGTAGGTGGCAGATTTTTGTTCGGTTCAAGTCGCGCATCTGCAGGATTGGCCACTAGGAGTTAAAGTTTCTTTTTGTATTCAACTCCTATATATTTTTATGTATTTTGATATGTATTTGCAAAATGTTATATAAGAATATCTTTATGTAATTATTCGGATGATGTATATTTTATTTATATTATGTATGTATTAAGTTATTTCTTTTTTTTTTGTATGCTTCCGCTTATGCACATGTATGTATGTATATGTTTATCATCGTGTTTTGTCGTAGCGCTCCGGTGTCCTTCCAACGGGGGTATCGGGGTGTTACAACAGACTTGAACATTCCGTCGGACCAATTGAAAACATCGTTAAAGATCTCAAAACCCGGGGTGATCTTGACATCAATCCACTGCGGCTTGGCCCTCCCCACAATAGGCACATACTGATGCAGCTGGCACAAAACTCTCTAAGATATGCGGGATCTCTGCAGGCTTCTTCTCAAGCTTGTTCTTTCTAGTAGTATAGCCTAAACTCCTTCTATCTTTTTGCCCCCTTGTGGTGACGGGTGCTTGAGGCCCTTGTGAGTTCTTGCCCAAACCAGCCCCTAGGAGAAAGTTCATCCATTTCATCATATTGACGACCCGAGGGCTCTCCACTAAACCAACCTCTTCACTCATCATGGCCACATGGAATCCGCTGAAGGGCTAGCTAGAAATCCCGAGGACCGACACTTGATTATCACTGGCCGCCTTAATGGTCACAACCTAGCCCTCATGGGGGATTTTGATCAAAGTAACCTCCATTCCGGTGCTACAGTCATATTGTTTGAGGAAATCTTCAGTCAACCGGTCCCAATCTTCTCTTGTCCTCCTATCCAAACTGTGGTACCGGTCTACAGCAGGCCCAGTCAGGCTGAGGCAAAAATATTCCACCTTCTGTCTCTTGGTAAGCATAGTCCCCTTCATCACAAGCGTGTACTGCTTGATGTGAGCAAACAGATCTGAGGTTCTGTCAAACTTGGGCAAATCGGGCATTTTAAACCTCTGAGGGAGCATCTATTCATCATCCAAATCCCTATCCTCGGGGCTTATCCCCTTTCCGGCAGACAGTAGGCGAGCCATCGCCTCTACTCTCTCCTCTATCTTCTTTAAGGCAGCATCCTCTTTGGGAGGCTTAGCTTTCACTACCCCGGATTCCTCCTAATCACTACCGCGGTATGGTGCCCCTATGGCTAACCAACTATATCCCGAACTAGATTTGACCACCAGACTACTACTAAGGGCAATAACTAATTCTTATAATCATATGATCACATACATTCATTTATTTCCAAATCACTCTCCTCATTACAATAACAACTTAATACAGCAATTCATATCATATCATTAACACTTACTTCATCAATCATAAATCTCTTTCATACACTTTACATTTATTATTAAGCACTATAATCATTAAATTACCAATTTTTACATACCAAGACCCAATATTAATACATTCAACCTTAACATCCACTTATTCTCTATTTTTATTTTCTTTCTATTCGTCATTCATTTCACTAAATCAGATGCTAATTAACATAACTACATAATTATATGGCATTAAACATAAAAGTAAATCATAATATATTATGTATACATTTTTGGCCCAAGGTGAAAGCTTTATACTAAATTAATTTCTTCCATTTTAATCACATTAATTCAAATTTTAAGTCCCGTCTACATATTTATAAGCCTAATTTCTATTATTCAAGCATAAATCACATTCACAATAATATTTTATATACCCAACCATTCGACCAATAAGAGATCAATATCACTTTTCATTTCTTTTTCACAATTTTACATTTCATGACACTTATAACTTTATTCTAACTCCAATTATACCATATACTCACTTAAACTTAACCCGTCCCATAATTTTCTCTTAATTCATAATGCATTATCAATCTTATTTAATATTTGATAATAATCTAAAAATTTCAAATAAACTAATTTATACTGCATTTTAGCTATACATTCATTTTATAGCATTAATTTCATTAAATTATAAAAATATATCAAAAAACCATACCTACACCCATTCGGCCAAAGTGACTTTACTTCACATAAATTTCATTTTATTCCATTTATCAATTATTATATTAAATTATATGTTAATTAACATATATATAAACTTATACACCATTAAACATAAAAATACACATCAATAAACCTTGAAAATAATTTCGGTCTTACCTAGGTTTTCACACACAAAATTACTCTTTCTATTTTAATCACTTAAATCATTATTTTTAATCTCCAATTACATGTTTATAATATTAATTTCAATTATCCATGCATTATATACGCAAACACATAACATACATAAACATAAATTCATATAAAATTCATGGAAAATTTAGGGATTTTGTATCCACTAACCTTCAATCCTTTAATACTCCATTCAAAATTCCATTTCCTAGTCTTATTCCATGGAAAGAAAACTTCATCCTCAAAAAATTCCATCTTGGCCAAATCCCCTCACAAAAAAATCCGAGCAATATTTGCTTCAATAATTCAATCAGACGACATAATAACTATAAAAACATCTTAATATAATCATTTGAGCCCTTGAATTAAATTAAAAACATTAATTTCTCTTACCTTGAATTTTAGCCCAAATCTAAATCTCTTAATTTTATCCACTAAATCCACCACAAATGAGAGCTAGGGGCTATAATAATCACTTAGAGGGGCTGAATTCCATGCATGAAGCTTGGATTTAAGGAGGAGACCAAAGAAAAATGAAGAAATCATTAGAGAAGGGAAGAGGAGAAAGCTACGATTAAAGAGAGAAAGAGAGGAGAGAGAGGGCTGCTGGAAAAATCTAGAGAAAGAGCAGATAGTTTGCTCTATTTATAGGCCCTCCAATGGGCCATTCTCTTGCCTTCCAAATGGGCCAACCCAAACTTACGCCCAAATCCATTAATTAGTCATTATTTGCCCCAAATTAATTTTTCCCACTTTCCAAGCTCAAATCCTCATAAAAATGCTTCCATATTTCTCAAAATATATTCATTAGGCTCCATAAATATTTTTTGGGTCAATCGGAGATCGTTCCCCGATCCGGTAATTCTTTACCTGTTTGATAGCCGAATTTCTAGTGTCAATATAAAATTAATTTTTCAACATCATTATATTTTACTCATTCATACGAGCGCGTCTATATTTTTAGATTATTTTTCTAAGGTTTGTAACTTAAGTTATAGTCCGGTCAAATTTGGTCAAAACTGATCAAACCGGGCTAATTTTTGCCAATCAGAGTTGACAGACGGCCGTCCATCATTTAGGGATGCCTGTCCCTCAACCACTGATGCTCAAAATTGATTTTTTTTCACTTCTTTTTGCATTTTCAAGACCTATTTGACCTCCGTTTGATACCAAATTTAATATTCGGACTCCTGCTGACCTCCTCTTTCCAATAATCAAATAAAATATTTTTCAACCCAGGGAAATATTATTCACCCGGATATCACTATTCCCGGCACGAAAATCACTATTCATGAAAATTATGATTTTGGGCCATTATAATTCTCCCCCACTAATAAAAATTTTGTCCTCGAAATTCACTTGCACATCACATTCATAATCACAATTATATAATAACTTTGTGGTATATCTAATTCTGGTAATCCTAACTCCTTCACCTTCCATTAGTTTTCGTACCTTACAAACCTTGCGATCCAGTAAACTCAACTTATCCTTATATCCCAGCAGTTACCTTTATTCACTTCCGTTATTAATACCTATTCCTGGCATGTTTATGCATTATATCCAATCACTTTAATCCCACTCTGATTTTAGATTCGCCTAAATCTTTGCTCTGATACCAATAAAATTATAACACCCTTATCACACTACACTGTAAGTATAAAAATCGGACCAACTTAGGTTCAACGATTAAAATGACTAATTGACTTCATCCAATATTAGTCAATGTCAGAAATGGGTAAATTTTTTTTCATTGCCATTCACTATTTCCATAAATCCGACTTGCAAAACTACTTAATCCTTTACTTATCTTAATTATCGATCGACCTATAACTGTTCCAATATCCTATTTATTCAATAAAAAATTTGATAGCATAATGGCTATATATTAACACTAACCTCTTGTAAGATCAAACAATATATAGGCTAAAACGGCCACAATAATATAATCAATTCATCCAATAATCACAACACTACAATTAATATCACTCAACATGTAGCATCCCAAAATGGACCCTAGAAGGAATTACAGTGCAAAATGGATTATAAAGGGGCATAATTGAAATTGGTCAAATAAGAGTTGGATTAAATGAGGACTAATTTAAAAAGGGATTCAAGTTATAAAGTAAAGAAATTAAGTTAGTGAGTAATTGGATATATGCCAAGGACCAAGGAGATAAAAGTCAGAGATATTTAAATTGGACCAATTGGATTGTGACACCTAGAGAGGGTTGGTAGGGAGTAATTAATGAAAAGAAGAAAGGAAGTAAGGAAGAGAGAGAGGGAAATCAGATTTCCCGTTCCCGTTCCCTCTTCCCTGCGTGACTTCTTCTTCTTCTTTCATTTCTTTCCCCTTACTTCTCCTTCTCGGTTGGATCTTTATGGTTTTGAGTTTGGTTATTTATGAGATTAAGAGCTTGGTTGAAGAGGCAAGTTGGTTATATTGGTTTCTTCTCCTTTTCTTTGGTATTTTGGATGAGTTTTGGAGATGTGGGTTTTTGATTTATGTGTTTTGTTGGCTCGATTGTGCAAGAATCTGGTGATAAAAGGAAGAACAAGGGCAAAGAAAAGGTGGGATATTGAAGAGGGTGGTCTTAGAGCTAAAATTTTGAGGTTTGGGAGTTTGTGTAAATCGATTGATTTTTCTTTGAATTCTTGTGATGAATTTCTTGTAATTGAGTTGCTAAATATGTTATTATGCATGTTTGAGTTGAATTTTACTATATGTACGATATGTTAGGCTTAATTTGTCATATGAGAGTTCAAATATGGAATGGTATGATTTTAGAGCAATTTGTGGATCTAATTGTGCATTTTTGCCAATTTAATTGTTTCTTATAAGTATAATTCGTTAATCACATGATTATTAGCATGTTTAGAATGCATATGTTAAATGAATTGATGTTGTATACATGTTAAATTGATTTTGGGTTAAGTTGAGCATGAGTTGAGTTGGAGTTTGGGCATTTTCAGGTTTGGGAGCTCATCTCTGTCGCGGGTGTGACAGAGAACTCAAGTTTCGGAGTGGTGCGTGAGCTCGAGAGTAGAACTCCAGTCGAGCTTCTGCCAAGTGCGTTCTGTCGTGAGCGCGATAGAGAGCACGGTAGCGAGCATCGAGCGAGCAGTCCTCGTCATGAGTGTGCTAGCATGCGTATACGCGATCGAGGCCCCTGCCTTCTATCACGAGCGCGACTGCTTATCAAGAGCGAGACCATTGAAATTTTGGCGTCTGTCGTGGGTGTGACCTTTATCACGAGTGCGACATATCCTATTTTGCAAATGCTATTTATTTGAGATCCTTTGCATGGTTTCTCACTTATGGGATCTATATGATTATACCTTGTAGTATTTTATTCTTGATTTCACAAAGGAATACATGAATCACATGCTTGTTCCACTGGATAGTTTTATATGAATTGAGTTATGGTAACCTAGTTTATATACGTTTATTAAAGAAATGTTTATATGACAGTAATAGAGTTGGTTTGAGCCTGAAGGGTCATTGTGGTGGATAGATAAGCATGCTTATTAAGGGTTAGAGTGTGTGAGTAGCTTCTACATGTTGGCCTCGTTTGGGTCCCATAAGTCAGCCCCATTTGGGTCTATATGATTTAAGACTTCGATCTCCCCTTCTACCTTCGTGTATACATGTTTCGAGACTCATGTCTATATATGCTTCGGATACTGTGTCCTATCAGTATCAATAGTACCCTTATCCACTAGTCATTGAGAACTCAGGCTATTACATGTCTATTTTGCTATTGTTATAGAAATGTTAGTATATTATGAGTACATGTAAAGTTGTGATTTGACAAGACAGAGTGAATGAATATTATACAAGTTACTGATATTCATTTATTATATGCTTATATGTATATACATGTGTTGGAGATGTAAAGATACATTATTGCATGATCATTTCTTTAGATGGGTGTGTGTAAAGTTAATGATATTGCATGTTAGAGCATAAGTAGAATTACTTATATTGTTCATATGTATATTATATGTATCGGTTATATATATATATATACTCGTCTTGTGATGTTTATATTTGCAATAGAGATTTCTTGGTGTTGTTTCCTCCCCATTAAGCATTATCGCTTAGCACGGGTGTTTTCCCGTGTAGGTGGCAGGTTCATTTTCGGAGTTGGGCATTTGCAGGTCGGCCACTAGGAGTTCCAGTTGTAATCCTTTTTGTATTTTGGCTATTATAAGTTGTACAGTTTTGTATAAGATTATGTAAGGTATTTTTATGACTAAGTTGTATATATATATGTTTTTGTAAATGGATATTTCAATATGTACATGCATTTGTTATAAGAAGGTTTTTGTTAATCTTAAGTACTTATATATATTAAATGGATCGTATTTTTTTTTATATTCTATATTGGTTTAAATGCTTCCGCTTCAGTTATATGTATGTTGTTTTGTGCATAGCACTCCGATATCCTCCCAATCGGTATTGGGGTGTTATAATTTTATTGGTATCAGAGCATAGGTTTAAGTGGTTCTGGTCTATAAGATGATAGAATATAGAGTATATGCATGTGAGTCTGTCTAGAGTCGTGGCCTAATGCAGATGCTGTCTCATGTAGAGTTAGATGGAGTCTGATCCTAGTAAGAACGTGGGTGAGACAACGGGTAGTGTGAATCTAGTAGGAGTTGATTGTCCTGCACCTGAGCGTGCTCCAACAGAGGGTCCTGGTCCTGCATATGAGAATCCAGCACTAGTACAAGGGTTATTGCAACTGGTTGATGGACTGATAGCTCCCAAAGCTCCTACAGAACTTTTGAGAAAGAGAGGAGCGGAGGAGTTTAGTGGAACCTCCTTGGACCAATCAAATGTAGCTGAGTTTTGGTTAGAAAACACGGATAGGATATTGCAAGAGATCAGTTGTCCTCCAACCCAGAGACTAGCTTGTACGGTATCATTATTACAAGGGTCGGCATATGATCGGTGGAAGCTTGTGCTTCGCAATCCCCAGAGACCAGTTGAGCTATATTGGGACTTCTTTGTCCAAGAGTTTGAGAACAAATATGTTACAAAGGCCCACCGAGAGGCAAAGTAAGGAGTTTATTAGTTTAAAACAGATGAATATGTCAGTTAGTGAATATGAAAAAGAGTTTAGTTGTTTGAGTAAGTACGTACCAGATGCTTTGTTAACTAAGGATTTTAAGTGCCGTCAGTTCGAGGATGGCTTGAGGGAAGTGATTAGAGGACCTTTGTCGGCGATGGCGGTTATGCACCAAGTGGGCTATTTTCAGTTAGTGTCAGCTGCCATAAAGTTAGAGGAGTCGGAAATGGTGAAGCAAAGAAGAGAGCAGAAGAAAAGGGTGCTTGATAGTGTGGGTTTTAGTAATAAGAGAGCTAGAGATGTTGCAAGTGGTCAAGTTGCTAGAGGGACGGCTCAAGTACCTTCGGAGGTAGGAAGTGTAGCACCGCCCTCTAGTAGAGCTAGTAGAGCATCGAAATGTGAACTTTGCTAGAGACGACATTGGGGTACATGTCGAAAGATCACGGGATCGTGCTTCAAGTGCGGTAGCATGGAGCACCAATTTGCTAATTGTCTGGATCAGAAAGAGAGCAAGGATCAACATGAGAGTAAGGCTAGTGGTGGTAGATCTGGGACAGCAAGAAGTGGCAGAGGAAGAGGAGCCTCACAGGTGCCATCCGAGACCGTGGAGAAGCCAGCTGCTGGTGGTGGTGGTCTTGCACGGGCCTATGCTATGATTCGGGAAGATGCCAAAGAGAGTGATTTATTAAGTTGTGTTTTTAATTATAGAGATAGTGGTGTAATCGTATTTTGCTATCGCAAAAATTTTGAGGACGAAATTTGTTAAGGGGGGAGATTTGTAACATCTAAAAATGGACCCTAGAAGGAATTATAATGTAAAATGGATTATAAAGGGGCATAATTGAGATTGGTTAAGTAAGAGTTAGATTAAATGAGGTCTAAATTAAAAAGGGATTCAAGTTATAAAGTAAAGAAATTAAGTTAGTGAGCAAATGGATATATGCCAAGGACCAGGGAGATAAAAGTCAAAGATATTTAAATTGGACCAATTGGATTGTGACAACTAAAGAGGGTGGTAGGAAGTAATTAATAAAAAGAAGAAAGGAAGCAATGAAGAGAGAGAGAGGGAAATCAGATTTCCCGTTCCCGTTCCCTCTTCCCTACGTGACTTCTTCTTCTTCTTTCATTTCTTTCCCCTTACTTCTCCTTCTTGGTTAGATCTTCAGCATTTTGAGTTTGGTTTTTTATGAGATTAAGAGCTTGGTTGAAGAGGTAAGTTGGTTATATGCGTTTTTTCTCCTTTTTTTTGGTATTTTGGATGAGTTTTGGAGATGTGGGTGTAATGGCCCCAATACCGGGCTAGCCGGGAATAGTATTTTCCGATAGTAAATAGTGACACCGGGGTGAATAGTACCTCCTAGAGTAAAAAAAAATATTTTATTTGATTATTGGAGAATATAAGTCACGATGAGTTCGAGATTAAAATTTGGAGCAAAATCGAGGTCAAATATGGTCTCAAAAATCGAAAATATGAAAAAGTAGCGGGTTTGATGTGAATAGTAATTAGGTTGACTGAGTGTTTGACCGCACCGTAGAGAGTGCTACGGATCTTAAAAAAATGATTTAAAAATATAGACGTACTCATATTGATGAGTATAACCATATGGTAATGAAAAATTTAATTTTGGTGACACTGAAAAATTTGGATATCGGACTGATAAATAATTAACAGGCCGAAAAATGATTTCAGATTGACCCTAAAATATTATTGGAGTCTAATAAATATGTGTTAAGAATTATGGAGGCATTTTTATGAGGAATTGACCTTAGAAAGAAAGGAAAAATATATGATTTAAGTTTGAATAGTACCCGATTGACGTTTGACCGAGAATTTAAAAATAGGAAATGATGTCCAAAAATTGCAAAAATTTTTAGATTGCCTCTAAATGATATGTAGAATTTTTGGTAGTAAAACGGGATTTTTTCGAGAAGATTGATAATTATTGATCCGGACCGATTTGATTAAACTGGATCGAAAACAGACTCCATTTGGGCTGAAATTTTGTGTACAGACTAGTTTTTACATGATGTAATTATTATGAAATCAAATTTGGAGTGATTAGGAGTTGGGGAGTGAGAAAACCATAAGAAATTACATATTGGGCCTAAAAGTGTAATTGGGCTTTATAGGTTAGACCTTTGGTTAGACCACTGGTTGGACCACTTTAGGCCACTATAAAAGCTATTGATGACAAAAATTTTAGGTGGGTTATTCTTATATATTCTGCCTTCTCTTCCCCATTAGATGGCCGAAGTTACTTCTTTTGGTTCTCTCTCAATTTCCTTCATTTTTTGTTCCAATTTCTTGCTAAATTCAATCATCCTAAATATAATTCAGCCCCTCTACAAAATCATAGCAACCTCTAGTATCCATTTGATGGATTAAAAGTATGGAAAATCAAAATTCTAAGGTTATGCCCTCAGAATGGGGGTAAGGGAATTTAGTGTTTTAAATTGATTTAATGATTTTTATGAGTATGGAGTAGTACCCGGCAAAATCTCAATGGACAACTCCACCTCCCTTTCCGGCGGTAAACCTGGCAACTCTTCTAGGAACACATCCGAAAATTCACTAACCACCGGTATATCTTGCACTTTCACTTGCTCACGCTTAGAATCCAAAACCAAGGCTAGAAAGGCTTCACATCCTTTCCTCAAAAATCGCCTGGCTTGTATAGCGGAGATTACATTACCCAAAGGGTTGTAATGCATACCCCGCACAGTCACAGGAGACTGATCCGGACCTCTAAGCACTACAGTCTTCTTACTACAATCAACTACTGCTCGATACTTCCACAACCAATCCATTCCCAAAATTAAATCAAACTCATAGAAAGGCAATTTGATCAAATCAGCTGAAAACTCCTTCCTATGAACCATTAAGGGGCAATTCCTATACACTTGGTTCACATTGACACTATGCCCTAATGGACTGGTCACACAAATCTCATAGTCTAACAGATCAGCGGCAGGGAAATTAACACATAACTTATCAGAACACAAATATGAGTGTGTGGACCCAGGGTCAATTAGAGCATGCATTTCAGTGTCAAAGAGCAGAAAAATACCAGGTATAACTTCTGGAGCATCCTGCTAATCATGAAGCTTCATAGCATAAGCCCGAGCTGCTGCCACTGGGGGGACGGTCAACAGTTTCTGAAGACGCTCCATCTCTAGGTTGACCAGCTCGTTCTCGACCTTTACCTCGGGTAGCCTGAAGGGTATTAGATCCTGCTCTACTAATCTCCTACTGGTCTCAATTTGCCTCAAAGGATTTTGGACAATTTGCCAGGAAATGATCTATGCTTCCACATCTAAAGCATCCACCAGTTAGCCACTGACATTCTCTTATGTAGCGCTTATTACAATGTGAGCATTCCAGCATACTATCACCTTGATCACCAGAAGCACCTCTACCTGTAATAACCCGGATTACACCTTAGTAGGATTTGCAGTGTTTGGTAAGTATATGGTTGTGTATTTGTAAGAAAGGATGCTTTGGAATGAGTGCATGGGTGAGTGGAGGAATTGGAAAGAAGTTTGGTCAAGTAAGGCTTAAAGGATTTCTGGTTAAGGTTCTGTCGCGAGCACGACAGAACACGCCTATTGAAATCTAACTTAAGCAGGATTTAAGTGGATTTTTGATTATGGGTTTAGACAAGTGGCAGTATGCATGGAGTTTGGAAGGGAGAGTGGGATACATGTCTTAGGGTAGATATGTGGCATGGAGAGAAGGTTCCATGTGGACATTTGCATGCAATATAAGGATTCAGTGTGGGGAAATCTGTCTCATTTGTGAATTGCATGCAAATAGTGATATCTCTCCTTGTTGTCCCTCTCTTTCTCGGTTTCACTTCCTCTTTCTTCTTTTATTTTGTTCTCTTTTGGTTAATTTCTATTTTGGATGGTTGAAGAGGTTGTTAGAGGATTAAAGTTTAGAGGTAAGTGTTGGATTGAGTCCTGCTTCTTCTACTCTTTTTCTATTTGGTTGAGATTTTGGATTAAGAGATTGTGTTTTGATTGGATATTACAAGAAGATGAGGAAAGAAAAAGGATTGAAAGGGGCAAAGACAATATTTGAGATTGGGATTTTCGGCTGCACTTCAAGAGGTTTGGGATGTTTTTTTTATTTCATTGTATAGGTATATGTTGATTGGTTTGGGATTTCTTTGTTAAGTCCTTGTATGGTGATAACTTCAATTTAGTACTTAGTTTCGTTAGTATTTTCGTATGATCTTTGGGTTTTTAGTGGTGTTTATTATTGTGTTGTGATTACTTTTGGTTAATTTTGTCAAATTTAGTTAATTTAAGTTTTTATGCACTTTGGAGAACATTTTAATATAGTTTGATTTTGGGATTGCAGGATTTTTCAGGTACTTCACGGTCACAACCAAATAGTTGTGACCGTGACATGCAAAACAACCAAATCAGAACACTAGTCATACATACCTCATGGTCACAACCAAATGGTTGTGACCATGACATGGAATTTTAACCGGCAGAATCAAAGGCTGAAGTACCTCACGGTGGCAACAAAAGTCATTGCCACCGTGGCATAAAAAAATCTCTAGGGCAGTAGCTGAAGTCGGGTACCTCACGGTGACAACATATTTCATTGTCACCGTGACCCCCTCCTGTGCATCCAGGCAGAATCATTTCTTGGACAACCTCACGGTGACAACCATTCGGTTGCCACTGTGACCTACGGTGCCTCACGGTGACAAGCATTTCATTGTCACCGTGACCTATCTGGATCTATAAATACCATATTCCTATTCGGCTGCGGGAAATATTAATTTTGGTCTGTTTTTAAAATAGGGTTTTTAGATCTGAAATTTTTCTAAGCTTTTCTTTTGTTCTTAACATTAGGGTTTATTTATTTCCTTGATTTTTATATTACAAATAGATCGAATTCCAATAAAAAAGCATTGATCAAATTTAAATATTTATATTCAGATTTTCACAGTTTTGAGTTATTTTTCCATCAAAGATTCGAAGAAGAAGATTGAAGAACGTGGGATTCAACCGGGATTTCTTCCTCAATGAATTTTTGGGTTTATTCTATCCTTTTTCCTCTATATTTTGTAATGGATTGTGAGTAGTCTCATTGTTGTTTGGGGGATCTTTGAATCCCCTACCCATGATTTGAATTTTGAACATCTGTTGAATTTATATAGATGAATGAATGGTTTATCTCACTGTTGCTTATTGATTAATTTATGGAATTTATTTTCTCAAGTTATTTTCCAGCTTTGATGTATGGTTTTTATCATATATCTTTGTTGGTTGTTAACCTTGTATGGATTGAATGCTATGAATGTTTATACTTAGTTTTTCTATTATATATGTTGTATCTTTTGGACTACTGCAGAATGAGACTCTAGATGTGCAGCATTCTATGGTTTAAGTCTAAAGTGGGGAGTGAGATAAATGAGTTTTGGGTTGTTTGGCTTCGAAATGGGAAAGCAAACCGAACTTAGGATTTTAGACCCGCGCTTAGTCTAATTGTATGGCTTGCTCCGGAATGGGACGCTTAGGTTAAGAGGGTTATCCTGAATTCATTTGTATATGTTTTTCAGATTAATTTAATTCATATTTGGGTATGGGGTGGATGAGTGAAACCGAGCAACTTTTCTTTTATATTGATTTTTTTACTTGTTAATTTTCCTTAAATTAATTCTTTCCGTAAAACTTCTGTCAGTTTAATTTATTAAGTTTTACTTGCATATAATTCCTAATTTAATTAATAGATAACTCATATACACAACAAATTGGGAATTCTTTAGCATTCATTTAATTATCTTAGCTTGCACGCACAATCTTTTGGGTACGATAACTCGGGGTCCTAATTATACTCCACTTTATTACTTGCCGATTCAGTACACTTGCTGAAATCGCAACAAGTTTTTGGCGCCGTTGCCGAGGATTGGCGTTGTTTGTGAGTTTTAATGGTTATTTATATGTATTTTCTTTTTCTTATTTTATTTTTGCTTATTCTTTTCAGGTAATCTTAGTGCATAAACATAATGAGAAGAGATCAAATAGCACCTTATGATCCTGAAATTGAGAGGACTTTACATCAACGAATGAGAGCTACTAGAGAGAACAACATGCACCCAAATCCTCCTATTGATGAATTTCCTCTCGAGAATGAACAAAGGCTGAGGGCATAGGAAGAAATTTCGAGTAGATATAAAGAAGAGGTGCCTAGGCAAAGGACAATTAGAGACTACACTATACCAAGATGGAATGAAGATCATAGGACGATTGTACTGCCTAAAAGAGTACAATTTGAGATTAAACCAGCAACCATCACCATAGTACAAAGGAATCAGTTCTTCGAATCAGATTTGGAAGATCCTGCTCAGCATATTGATATATTCTTGGAGGTTAGCAACACGGTTCAGTTCCGATGCAGTAAGGCTGAAATTGTTTCCTTTCACATTGATTAGAAAAGTAAGGGAATGGCTTTAGATGTTGCCCAGCCAATCAATTAGGTCATGGGATCAGTTGCAAGAGAAGTTTTTGATGAGATTTTTCCCCCTACTATGACTGCAAATATTCGCAACAGTATTATGGGTTTTTACCAAATGAATGAAGAGCCTTTTCATGAGGCTTGGGAGAGGTTTAGGAGGCTATTGAGAAGCTATCCACACCATGAGATAGCTGTGTACTAATTGATGACAATATTCTATACTGGAGTTACACCACAGATAAGGTCACTATTGGATGCATCATCGGGAGGCTCTTTCTTGAATAGGCTTTCGGAAGAAGCTTTTCGTTTGTTGGATGAGATGGCAGCAAATGACTCTCAATGGGCTACTCTTAGATCAATTCCAAAGAGACATGGGATACATAATGTGGATGAAGTGGCAATGCTGAAGGCATAGTTAGAGTCGGTGCAGAAAGAGTTTAGTGGGTTGAAGGTATGTGATGTAGGCTCTATTTCTCAAGAGAGTGGGCTATATGAAGGCAGGCAATATATTCAAGAGGGTGGAGCAATGCGAGATGTGAATGCTGTAAGAGATTATCGAAGAAATGACCCCTACAGTAATACATATAATCCGGGTTAGAGGAGTCACCCGGACTTCTCTTGGAAGGATGGAAATCAGAATGCTTCATCTTCCCAACCACAAGCGAGAGCTCCCTTCAACCAAAGCATTCATCATAACCACAGCCATTCAAACCAACCTCAAGCATCCACTCATTACCAAATCCCATATCCACCACATCACCACCAAGGGTAAGGTTCAAACCAGTCTCAACCTCAAACATACCACCCATTGGGATATCAACCGAGACCGCCTGTGCAAGAAAAGAAACCTAATCTTGAAGATATGGTAGCTAGCTTCATGAATAGTCAACAGCAGTTTGTGAATAGCCAGCAACAATTCATGGCTAACCAAGAAGCAAGGTGGAAGTCCCAAGAACAATGGAACTGGAATCAAGATGCTTCCATGAGGAACTTGGAAACGTAATTGGGCCAACTTGTAACTTCTATGTCTTATAGACAACCAGGAACTTTTCCTTCAAATGTGGATCAGAATCCCAAGGAAGAGGCAAAAGCAATTACATTGAGAAGTGGCAAGGAGGTAGCACAAAGAGATGAGAAAGGTAAAACATCTTTATCATCATCAAGTAAGGAGGATCCTACACAAAAGGTGAGTGACTCTAACTCTAGGGTAGAGGTAAATGAGAATGCTCTTATAATCGATAAGGGTAAGAGTCTAATGAACCCCAATATAGAGGATCTTGACATAAATAGGTTACCTTTTCCTTTTGTAGTTAGAAAAGAAAAGAAAAATGAACAAATGGCTAGGTTTCTAGGAATGTTTAAGAAACTGCACATAAATTTACCTTTTGCTAAAGTCTTAGCTCACATGCCTAATTATGCCAAATTCATGAAAGAATTATGTTCAAATAAAAAGAAATTGGAAGGGCATGGAACTGTATAGCTCATAGAAAATTTTAGCGCAATAATCATGAACAAGATTCCTGAAAAGTTGGAGGATCCAGGTAGTTTTACTTTACCCTGTGAAATTGGTGAAAATTTTATTGGAAGTGCTTTGTGTGACCTAGGTGCTAGCATTAACTTGATGCCATATTCTATATGCAGGAAACTTAATCTTGGAGAGCTCAAGGAGACGGAAATGAGACTCCAACTTGTGGATAGATCAGTAAGGAGACCTAAGGGGGTAATTGAGGACCTATTAGTGAAGGTGGGAAAATTCATTTTTCCTGTAGATTTTGTGGTCATGGAAATGGAAGAAGATCGAAGGGTACCACTCATTGTGGGGAAGCCTTTTTTGAATACAGCAAAAGCTTTGATCGATGTACATGGTCAAACGGTCACCCTACGGTTCAACAATGAATAATTAGTGGTAGACATGAACAAAGCTCAGAAGTATCCGTCAAGTGATATGGAGGAGTCTATTTATTTTGGGGATAAGGTGGACGAATGTGTAGAGGAAACCTAAGAAAATATGTTGCCAAAAGATCCATTTAATGTGAACATAATACATTCCTTGGAGGATGAAGATTTGGATGAGGGAAGAGGAAAAGTGATAGCAACTGTAGAGAAAGAATGTGGCGAGGAGATATTACAGCAAGAAAAGTTTATCCCACAAGAGGGGGATAAAAATTCTGAACTTAAACCCCTTCCTCCTCATTTAAAATATGTGTTTTTAGAGAATAAAATAAAACCAGTGATTATTTCTTCCCTGTTGACAGGGTTGGAGGAGAAGATGCTGCTTGAAGTGTTGAAAAAACACAAGGATGCAATTGGATGGGAGATATCGGACTTAAAGGGGATCGACCCAAGCTACTGCACTCACCGAATTCCGATGGAGGAAGAATGCAAACTACTAGCTCAGCCCCAAAGGAGACTCAACCTAGCTATGTAATAAGTGGTAAAAAATGAGGTATTCAAACTCATTGATTCAGGTATAATCTATCCAATCTCAGATAGTAGATGGGTTAGCCCAGTGCAATGTGTTCCTAAAAAGGGGGGATGACAGTGGTTAAAAATGAGTTAGATGAACTCATTCCAACTTGCACAGTTACAGGTTGGAGAGTTTGTATAGACTATAGAAGACTGAACAATGCCACTAGGAAAGATCATTTCCCATTGCCATTTATTGATCAGATGCTAGAGAGGCTAGCAGGAAATATGTTTTATTGCTTTTTTGATGGGTATTCGGGATATTTACAAATCCCCATAGCCCCTGAAGATCAGGAGAAAATAACCTTTACCTGTCCTTATAGCACATTTGCATATAGGAGAATGCCCTTTTGATTGTGTAATGCACCGGTTACTTTTTAGCGGTGCATGATGGCAATATTTGATGACTTCATAGAGAAATTTATGGAGGTGTTTATGGATAATTTCACCATTTATGGGGGAGACTTTGAGAGCTGTTTAGAGCATCTTGATTTAGTGTTAGGGAGGTGTGAAAAAACCAACTTAGTATTGAACTGGGAGAAATGCCACTTTATGGTGAGAGAAGGCATTGTGCTAGGGCACAAAATTTCAGAGAAAATGATAGAGGTAGATAAAGCCAAGGTGGGAGTCATAGAGAAACTCCCACCCCCAACAAGTGTCAAGGGAATCATGAGCTTTTTAGGGCATGAAGGATTTTACCGTAGATTCATAAAAGATTTTTCAAAAATTGCAAAACCCTTGTCTAATTTACTGATGAAAGATGCTCCTTTTGATTTTAATAGTGATTGTATGCTGGCATTTGAAACTTTGAAACGGAGGCTTATTTCAGCCCCGGTGATTATATCTCCGGATTGGAATTAGCCTTTTGAACTAATGTGTGATGCTAGTGATTTTGCAGTAGGGGCAGTGCTCGGACAAAGGTGGGAAAAGGTGTTTCATGCAGTTTATTATGCAAGTCATACCTTGATAGGAGCCCAGGTTAACTACACCACAACTGAGAATGAACTTTTTGCAATTGTCTATGCTTTCGAGAAGTTCAGGCCATATTTGCTGGGCGCAAAAATTGCGGTGTAGTCCGACCATACAGCCTTGAGACATTTATTTGCTAAGACGGAGTCAAAGCTAGGACTGATTAGATGGGTGCTCCTCTTCTAAGAGTTTAACTTGGAAATTAAGGATAAGAAGGGGGTGGAAAACTTTGTGGCAGATCATTTGTTGAGATTGGAGAATGAGCACATTGAGAAAGGGAAAATTTTAGATTTATTTCCTGATGAGTGTATTTGTGCTTTATTTATGTGTGAAATTTCTGTACCTTGGTTCGCTAATATAGCCAATTTTCTTGCAGGAGGATATATGCCAAAAGAATTCACATGGCAACAGAGGAAGAAGCCGAAGGCAGATGCAAAGCACTATATTTGGGATGACCCTTATCTATTTCGCCTATGTGCTGATCAAGTGCTAAGAAGGTGCATTCTAGATGAAGAGAAAGGAGAGATCATCAAAGCTTGTCACAGCGGGGAAGCCGGTGGACATTATGGACCAAATAGGACGGTATCAAAAATTCTCTCTTCTGGTTTTTATTGGCCTACAATGTTCAATGATGTTAAATTATTTTTGCAAACTTGTGATAGATGCTAAAGGGTAGGCAATATTTCAAGGAGGGATGAGATGCCCTTAACCAATATGCTTGAGGTAGAGTTGTTTGATTTGTGGGGGATAGACTTTATGGGGCCTTTCCCGGTATCCTATGGGTTTGAATATATTCTAGTGGTAGTAGACTATGTGAGCAAATGGGTAGAAGCCGTAGCCACTAGGACCTGTGATGCCAGGGTTGTGTTAGAATTTCTGAGAAAGAATATTTTCACCCGGTATGGAGCCCCTAGAGCCATTGTTAGTGATGGTGGTAAACACTTTGTTAACCACCAATTTAAAGCCTTGCTGAAAAAATTTGGAGTTAGGCATAAGGTCTCATTTAAGTCATACCTATCCCTTCTTTCTCTCTCCAAATCCTCACCTTCCACTTGTCACTCATCCAATGGTCCTTAATAAAAATCTGCCAAACTCACACACATACACTCAATTATTTCTCCTTATATACAATAAAGCCAAAGGGATAAAATAGTAATTTAACCCTGACTTCACACTTAAAACCAGATATATCTCAAATACAAATACTTAGCCAAAACACAAGTTAAGCCACTCTCGCACCCTAATGGTGTTAAGACGAGTATAAGTTGGGGCTTTACACAAGATAACTTACATACAATAAACTTAAGGGGCCAAAATAATCTGGATTGGGTTGCTGAATTTTTAGTATTCATAAATGAGTGGAACAATCAACACACTCGGGTTGTAAGTGGCTAAGGGCCCAGAATCCAATTAAATAATCGATTTGAATACATGCAGTGGTATGTGCAATGCACTAGACATTGGATAACCCCAAGTGGAGCTTCCCGAGTAGCAACTGTAAGTATTTCATTTAAATTTTTTTAAATCTTAAAAAAATATATACATAGATTACAAGTAAATTTAATTATTTTAATTATAAATTTAATTATTTTAGGCTGATGGTCTTGAGAGATTAGTCCATGAAGATGCTGATGATTCAACGAACAGAAGATAAATAATAGAAAGCATCCTTGATGCAGTAGGACATGAAGATCGATCATTTACTGATTATCCAAGACAGTTGGGTCCACCCCAAATCAATGTACCACCGATGTCTAGGCAGTTTGTAGACTTTCGGACACAACGATATAGGAGGGGGATGATTGATAGGCGTGCTAATATTCCTGATAGATACTATGATCCAAATGTCATGCAGATTCCAACACCTATGTATTGGCCTTTTGATGACCTTCAATCTAGTCATAAAAAATGCACCTCACGATTCCCTGGCCAAAATGTATCATCCTATGAAGTCGGCTCCACGAGTTTTAATCAGGCTGATGTTAGTGGTTCAAGCTATCAAAATCAAGTGATACCCATCTCTTCTGGTCCACAACTTTGTGCATACACAGTCCCTGCATTCAATACTTCTCCTGGATCATCACTTAATCAGCATCAATAATATTTAATCCAAAGTCTATTTGGTACACATCAAGAATTAAACATACAAGGAAACGATGCACATACACTATTATTTTCTGATTTCTACAATGATGTAATTATTGGTGATGTAAATCTAGTGAGGGACAGTCAAGCCAAACTGGTTTTGCTCACTATAGATCTGGGATTGACACTAAGTTAGATGGTGAAGGAACGAGTGATGCACATGTCAATCAACCACAGTGAAGGTATCCTGGTTGAGGTAGAAGGCCTACTAGATGTTGCTCACAAAGTGGCACAAACAGAAACGATGATAAGCTAATGGCTCCTTCCAACCACTGTTATCATCATGAAATAATGCCATAATACCCGTATGCCGGTCAAAAATAACAGTTATACCTAATTGCTTAGTTACATACCGCTTGATGCATGTCATGAACCAAGCCCACTTGACTTATTCTCACCTTCGAACACAGCAAATGCTACAGGGTACAAGTAATTATTACCATCAATAGCAGTTGTAATTAAAAGAGTATTATGGAACTTCCCTATCATGAACATACCATCAATTAGCAATACAGGCTTGCAATGTGGTAGATCGTCTATACATGGCTTAAACACCCAAAAAAAGCCTCCTGAATTGCCTACAATTTGGTTTACACTATCATCAACGATAAATTCATCGCAAAATCCTGGATTGCATTTCTCCAAAGCTCTCGGATTACCTGGCAACTTTCCATATGAATCCTCATAGTTGTTGAATATCTCCTCCAACGCCTTAGTCTTAGCATACCAAGCCCTGCTGCAAGTTACGTCGAAGTTGAAATGATTCTTGATGCTAGCCATGATAACACTTACTTTTAGATCAGGAGATGTACTAACCATCTCTAAGATGCAATCACAAATTATTTGTGTATCTAATTGTCTATGATGTTGAGACACCAGTGATGCAGTACAATTATGGGATTCCTTGTATACACTGATAATCCAGTAAGGAGATGTCATTTTTTTCATAGCTCTTAGTCTCCAAGGACAACCTATCTCCTCTACTCGTGAGCAATAAACCACCCAATATGAGGGCTTCGATTTAACAACTTTATAAGAAATATTATTCTAAATCAAAAATTTCTTTACACATGCCTTAACTTCATCTTTTGATGTGAATGCCAAGCCTTCACATAACTCAGAAACACCATCCCATCTTAGCATTAGTGAATCATTAGACATCTTAATTTGAGCTTTTGCAAAATTAACATTTGTGTGGTGCACTGATGGAAAGTGAAATTGTGATATATTAAATTGTCCATCCACATCTTCTCTAACATCATGCATGTTCAAATTTTGAAGACTTTCTGTCACATTGATTGAACTACCTAAAACAAATTGATCATCTCTTCCAATAGCAGTTTTCTCACCGGTATCATTCAAGTCTATCTCTTCATCATCCTCATCTGGATCAAAATTTGGAGAAATGTACCCGCTATTGGCAACATTATCATCATTACATGCAATGTCGCTACATCCAACCATAGAACCTCATGCAAAATTCATTTGGTTTTGCCCCCTAAACTCTTTGGCAGGACTTGCTTCTATAGTTTTCAAATCATCCCCCTTCACATTGTGCTGGATCCTCAAACTACATACCAAAATCGAATCGACTTCCTTTTGCAAAATTCATATTATCGCCAAATACATTTCTTTCGTCAACAGTCAATATGAAATCTCCGTTAACATTGGTATTGAATTGATCAAAATTATTCAATGCATTTTGTTCGCCTCCAATTACAATATTTTCAATATCAACAATTAGCTCTGCAACGGTATATCCAGGAATTGTAACAAAATTTTCATAAATTTGATCAATGTCATCGTCATCAATTACATCCATAAGCGCCCAAGAATATGACCCCTGATTGTTAATAGGACACTTATATATCACTCTACTAACACTCACATCCACAGCTAAATCCAATTTCACTGATATCTTATGAGCAAGTTCTGCAAATATCGGTTTGCTCCTCACCTTCAATCTCCTCGATATGCCACATATTAATTGTCCGCCAGTATGAATTATAAATATTACCAAACTCGACATTTTCTAATTCCGACATTATATGTACATATTTTATAAATAATGCATCATTTTACTATATTCAAAATTTAAAAACTATCCATAAATTTTAAACTCGTTGATAAATTTAATTATTTTATGCAACTATTTTTTTAAAATTTTTATTCCTTTAACAATAAAAAAATTTATATAAATATTTTGTACTAAGTAATCCAGTAACTCTCCAAATTAAAATTTTAATACAACAGAATATTATAAATATGGACTATATATACATATCTTCATAATTTTTTTAACTTATTATATTGATTACTCTTTTAATCTTCTAAATTTATATCTTAATTTACTTCTAAATTTTAATTTTTAATTCACTTATAAAAACTATATATAATAAATTTACATATCAATATTAGAACATGACAAGTGAAATAATATAACTAAATTGGGACAAGTAATTGCTTCACAAATATTGACCATTATAATTTATTTGAATAAACCATAAAATGACATGTACAATTTGAATATTTTAACTTAAACTAAATCTATTTTTCAAAAAATTTAATTAATAATAACTTACCTTTAAAAATGAGGACAACAAATATATTGCAAACTTAACAGCACATGCAATTTAAAAATAAAAATCAAGTTAGTCAAAAATTAAAATTTTATTAACAAAATCAATTTGTACTTTATTCACATAATAATATAATATTACCTTTTTTTTAATCCTCAGCAAAATCTTCTACAATAATCTCAAAACAAAATTTTCAACGCTGATTACTTATTGAAATGGATATGTTAATATGGCTTGGAAAATATTGAAAGTGAAAGAATGAAAATAAGAGGGGGTAAAAAATAATGAAGTTAAACTGAAGGTTAAGTGAAGTGTGAAGGATGGAAATGGGGAGGAAAGAATGGGTTGGTTTGGGTCATTTATAAGTAGATTTAAAAAAATTAATTAGTTTTCCTTTCCCGTGCCTACAGCAACAGGCACTGGTTTACTATACTGCAGGTGCACAATGATTCTCGTGCACCTGCAGTACAGTTTTTTTTTTAAAAAAATTAATTTTTCTTTCCTCGTGCCTGTTGTGCTGCAGGTGCACAGTGATTCTCATGCACCTGCAACCACAGTATTTATATAAAAAAAAAAAAGAAAACGGCAACTGAAGTTATCGTTTTCTATCAGGCCGTGTCCCACCCCAACATACAGCATTCAAGGCACAAATTGGTGATGTTTTAATGAAAAAAATGCACAAATTTGGGTGGGTCCCACCTATCAGAAAATGGCAACCAAGTTGTCATTTTCTGACATCCTATTTTCCTAATTAATTTTCCTGTTGCACCATTTAATACACAAATAATAAAATGATTATACTAATTTTTCTCTACTTTATATTTGCAGTCTATCTATTTTTTTTTCCTATTTATTTACAAAGAAATTATATTTTTATCTCAAAATTTATTTTTCTTTTTAGGTCATCTTTTTCTTTTATAATTCAGGTTTTACTATTCTCTAAAACTATTTTCAAGTTTTATAGAAAACATAATAATAATAATAATAATAATAATAATAATAATAATAATAATAATAATAATAATAATAATAATAATAATAATAATAACTTTGTGCTAATATGAATTGGCAACACGCCCTAGTCAATTATTAAAATAAAAAATTGGGGTCCATACGACAAAGTAAATGTGTAGAAATTCAATAAGCCGAACCATAAAAAATTAAATAGTTTGGAGTTGTTTTTTACCTTTCTATTTATTATTTTTTTCACTAATAGATGAGAAGTAGCGCATACAATACAACAAGAGACACTGAAAAAAATAGCAAAGTAGCGACGGCATTTTCCATCGGTAAAATGGTATTTTCTGTCGCTAATTACCTTTAGCAACGCCACGACTAATCCGTTGCAAGTCGCAAAGAATTTGCGACTAAAACATACAACCACTGCTAAAAATAGAGATAGCAAATTCCGTCGCTAAAAAAAAATCGTCGTTAAATAACCCCTGAAATTAGTCACCATAAATATTAAAAAATTTATTAGCGACCGAAAATCCATCGCTATTCCGTCGCTAAAAATATTATATTTTTTATAATTATTTTCAATTTATTTTTTTTATTATTATTAGATCCAAAATTTAATTTATGTAAATAATAATTATACAATATTATTAACAATACTATTAATTTAAAAAATATAATATCATTGACTCAAAATACCCAAATTTATTTAATAAAATAAAATTAAAAATTAATTTACATATAATTAAAATAATATTAAATAATACAAACACTCATGTCCAAAATCATAAAATATTTAAAAATTACAACAAAAAAATATATTATAAAATCTTGAAATATCCACGGAATGCCACCATTTTGAATCTTTAATTAGTTCACGAAGTATCCCATTTGTATCACGAAAAATTAAACTAGCATTTTATTAGTTTAAAAAAAAATGTTCGGCATCTTCAACATTGATTGCCTTATTTGTATCTAGCATTAGTAAACAAATAAACCTAAATTTCACTATTATTGTTCATAATTCTACTAAACTGTCAATTTCATGGATAAATTTTAGATTATACACATACATAATACCCAAACATAATATACATATTCACCCAATTAAGTCTATTAAATTAATGACAAGTTAATTCGAATCCATTCTTCACATATAACAATTGTTTAGTAAGTATATAATTTATAGGACAACCATTAAACAATACTCAATTATCACCTCAATTTTCAATGATAACCTGGCTTATCTAAAATCATGATTTTCTCAAAATTCTGTTAGAGTTTTCAGCTTCATGCTGAGTAATTAACATAAGGAAACACATGGCTTATTTAAAATACTAAATGTTTAACTACTATACATATGCCAACAAGGTACATTTCACATTCCAATATTCTATACTCACCAGTTTCATAATCAAATCATTATTTATCCAAATGCTCAAGTTTAAACAACTCGGCCACCAATACTTTTAGTTTCCACTAAATTCTTAACTTAAATTAAATTCACATTATCAATCACTATAGTACATTATTTGGCCTACATAAGAAATCCACTTCCATTAAACCTTTTTTCCACTCAATCAATTCCAATCCACTTATTTTACAATTCTAATATCAATTATGCCATAAATTCATTTAAATATAACATAGTCCACCATTTCCAATACAACATAATACAATATTACACTTTAAAATATTCAAGTCACTTCTATAAATTCCAAATAAATTAACATAATATCATCTACATTGAAACCATCCATTTCACTTTTTCTCATAAACACAGCAGGCACAGTAGCAGAGTACCAAACTCTCACATTCTTTAACCATAGACTGATATTAAAGATATCACACAATTCACACAATAAGTATCCCATTTTACAGGCCTAGATAAATAGTTTTAGTTAAAATAATTTACAAAATTTAGCTAAAATAACTAACTAAACTCAGTCTTATATTAATTATACAGTAAAATCAAAACACAAATCACATAATTTATCCTTGAAAAATTATTTAGTTTAAAAAAAATCATAGAAAAGTAAATTCGGTAGTGCACATACCAGTTGAAGCGAGATTCACAAAATTTTAGCTCAATTCTGCCGGTCACCGTCACCGGAGCCTCGCTCGAGAGACACTGTCACTGTCAACGTGAAGCGCAGGACACCTGAAACCCATTGCCAGTGGTCACGCGCCTAAACACCATGCCGCTTGGTCAGAATCGCCATCGAAATGCATCGGCTTCCCTTTTTTCATCTCCTAATTTTTGGTGGCTGAGGGTGATTGGTGGGTACCAAAAGGAGCGCCCACTCGCCAGGAGTCTAGCGGTGTTGTTCGCGCCGCCATTGGATGCCGGAGTTGGCCGGAATGGGGGAAAGAAGCTTCGACTTCTCTCTCCTGGAAACGCAGCAGAAACGGCGAAGGTGAGCGGCAGAACGAAGGGCGAAGGCGGTGTGGGTTGGCCGTTGCAGCGGAGGGTGCAGTCATCGCTCTTCGCTGCTCTCTCTCTCTCTCTCGTTTGCCTCCTCTGTATGTATTCCCCATTTTCCCTTTTCTTTCTTGTCTTAACTCTTCTTCATTAACTTAAAATAGATCTAGATTTAAGTTATTTTTATTATTATTCTTATTCTTATTGTTTTGTTATTTTGCTCTTTATATATATATATATATACACACACACACACACACTCATATTTAGTTACTTATTTAGCTATAATTAAATATATTTAATTTTGTAGATTCTAAAAAAAATTATACATATATTGACGCAGCGAAAGTAGCAAAATAAAAAAACTTAGGAAATTCGATAAAAATCTGGAATAATTCTTAATTTTTCAAAAAATAACAAAGTTAACCTATAATTTAATTAATTTATTTGTATAATTATTTATTTGTCAGGGCGTTGCAATATATACATACATATATTAATTTATGTATTTTAATTTAATCATTTAGTCAAAGTTATTAGTTCAAAACCCAAAAATAGTATCAACACATATTCCTTAATAAATTTTTTTATTAATTTTAATTTCAGTTCACCCATCTAATATTTTTATTAAATATTTAAATAATTGAATAATAAAAAATTTATTTTAGACAAATTAAAAATCAAATTAATAATATAAAACGTTATAAGCTAAAAAATACAATTAAAAAATTTATCTTAATCAATGAAAATACTAAAAAAATTATTAAATTTTGTTGACAATTGTTTTAATTATATATTTTCAAGATTAAATATTAATCTTATTGGAATTAGCAAAGGTAATGAGTTTCAATATAGCTTCATGTGTAAAGCAAAAATATTAAAAATAATTAATAACTATAAGTATGTATGCATAATTTTATTAATATTATAATCAATTTTGCTGACTAAATAGCGACGGATTATTCTGTAGCTAAAGTATCACTTCAATTTCTAAAATATTGTTTTAATAATTAAAAAATTTGATAATTTTTTAGCGACAGAAAAATCCGTCACTATTTTATCGGTAAAATTGAAAATAAAATTAAAATTATGTATTTTTACGACAAATTTGAAAAACCGTCTCTAATCCGCTACTAATTAGAGACGAAAAATTTTTGTCGCTAAATTCCGTTAGAAAAAATAAGGCAACATTCGCTGCCGTTAAAAATTAGCGACTGTTTCTTTATTTTCATCTCTATTTCGTCGCTAAAATTGAAAAAATGAATTTTTAAGATTAATTTTAAATTTTATTGCCAATTCGTTGCTAATTTGTCAGTAGCTAATTTGAGTTAATTTTTCAGTAAGAGAATAGTTAAGAGTTATGCTCTTGCGAATATTCTTGACGAGAACTAATTTAGTGATCTAAAACAGGGCGAAAGGGTTAATTAATAGACCAAATGAGAAAAGTAAAAGACACAATTAAATAAAGGAAAAAAAAAAAAAAGAAATGGTATTGTAGATCATATATATTTAATGCATTTAATTATTCATCATGACCTCGCTATTTATTTTCTTTTGTCATTTTACAATTAGATTGATATGTGCATCAAAATCCATCACTAAAAGCCAGATAAAGACCATTCTATGTTATGAACATTATGTCACTTGTAGGGGATGGACCCCATCGTCAGGTCCATTTCAGAGGGTTACATTAGAAAGATCCAGAAATTCCAAAAAATAAAAAGTGTTAGATATTTTTAGATCTTTTAAGCCTTAGATATTTTTTTCCCCTCCAATTGAGACAAAAATGGGGAATATCACATGCAAAGAAAAAGTGCAAAGAATTGGATATTTCTTCAGATATTTTTCAAGACCCATTTTAAATATATACACACATATTTTTCTTATAAGAATATCAAGGAAGTTGGAAATCCATAATTTCAAAATTGAAGCTATCAATTCAAGTACAACCTAATCATCAGGTAGCTTTTCACGAACCTCTCTTCACAAAACGACCCTGCAACCAAAAAATGTAGTTTATCATACTAATTTAACTAGAAGTTTAATATATCTTGTACTAAATAAATAAATAGATAAATAAAATAAGAGGTCAAACCTTGAGCCTTGGTCTTTTATCTGCATTGAGTTTGCGAACTTGATACCTTATCTTCTTAGAAAACAACCTAGTCTGGCGCTTCTCTTTGTATCTTAGGACACTTGCTTCTCTTCTTGTTCTCTCTTCTTCCATCACAGGTACCTCTCCCATCTTAACATTTGGTGTACACATAAAACCAAACTCAATTAAATGACATAGATTATAATATATTTTTCTTTTATATATTGTATATTCAATTAAATTGTATATTTCCCTTTTCTTCCAAGAAAGTTTAATTAGAAAGAAATATGCCATTCAAGTATGCACACAAGCGCATTAACCATCGCTAAAATTCAGTATAATTAAATAGTTACTTAAATTAGGTCCATCATGTACAATTCAATGATAAATAGCAATATAAATGTTTTTATAAAATGTAACCTTGAAAAGAATTGTATTTCCAGATATTCAACTTTATTTGAAAAATTATGAAGAGATAAAAGGGAATTAATTTAAAGAAAAAGAAAGAGAGAGAGAGAGAGAGAGAATTGAATTGATGAATACTGACATAGAAGCCATTGGTTGGCATGGAAAGAGAATAATCATTAGCTAAAAGAGGACCTCTATCAGACCAAGCATCCAGAACTTCTTGATAATTCAAGTTCAAATTCAAAGACAATACTCTTTGATTATCATAATCATCAAATCCATCCAACAATCCAACACTACTTTCTCTCTTTATCAACTTGCTATCATTCCAATTATTATTATTATAACAATGGCTTCTTCTTTCCTCAATATCATACTCCAAATTATATTCTCCATCTTCTTCATCTTCTCCATTTCCCATTTTGTCCCATTCCATAAAATCCCAACTCAGAAACCCATATTCGTTTTCATCCTTTGAAAAAATTTCTTCATCTTCAATTCCTAAAATGCCTTCAAATTCGTCCATAATATCAATTCCACCATTGGCTTTTGAGTCTGGCACTTCTTGCTCTTCTTTCTTTGGGCTTTTCAAGGTTGAATTGTACTTCATCTTGTCTCTCTTTCTCCTTCCTTTCTTTCTTTTTGGTCTATCTATTTATCTACTTTGCTTGCATTTGCACAAGACATTCAATTTGAATATTATAAGTAACAAAGAACGGATTGGTGGAAACAAAGGTCCCTTTCTGTTGGCCTACGTGGAACCTTATCCTTTTTCTATTGGTTGCTTTATGGCATACGTTCTTTTGATCGGTTTACAGCCTCCAAACGGGAAGGAGCTTGTGGGACCCATTTTCACCTTTTTATTGGATGTCAATGGGAAATTTGAATATGATATTATATAGCAAAAAAAATATTCGGTACCTAAAGTTTAATGTCTTTCTACATTAAATTTCTGTAATTTTAAAATTTTAAAAGATAATATTGGATATATGTACTTTTCAGATTACTCATATTAAATTTAATTTAAATCGAATTAATAAAATTAAAATATACGGTAAATATATTAATTTCATATAAGGACAATTTAAAAAGACACTTGAACCATTTAAATTAAATTTAATGTGAATTATTCGAAAAGTCAACAATCCAATGTCAAACTTTTAAAAGTATAGGCGCCATATAAGAAAACATTAAAATTCAAGAATCCCATAATGTGTTTTTCTCTATTATATAAGAGGAAAAACACATGATTGGCTCATTGAATTATTAATTTTTTTTCATTGCATTTTTATACTTTAAAAATTCGTCATTGAGTTTCTTTATTTTTCAATCACTCATGTTAAGTCTTATTTTGACGATTTTAATAGACAAGGCAAACATGCATTGTAATGGCCTAAAATCTCGGAAGTCGTGAATAATATTTTTCGAGTGTGAATAGTACACTCGGGACAAAAATTACATCTGAATGCAAAAAATAATTTACTTGACTATCGGAAAATACTAGTTATGATGAGTTCAAGGGTAAAATTTGAAGTGAAAATGAGATTAAATAGGTCCCCAAAAATTGAAAATAAGAAAAAACCACTGCTCGATTCAAATAGTAACCAGGTTTGACCAAAATTTGACCGGATTTCTAAAATAACAAATAACTTCTAAAAATTATTTTAAGAGCATAGATAGATTTATAATAATATTTAGGAATTTTTGACTTTGAAAAAAAAATTTACGGTAATATTGAGAATTGTCTAATCGAACCGGTTTTAGTGAACCGGATCGAAAACAGACTCCGATTGAGCTAAAAATTTTTGTGGAGGCTAATTTATATATATTAAGAATTATGGAATTACTTTTGAGAGAAATTGAATTTGGAAAGTGGGAGAAATAATTTATAGTTGCTTAATGGGCCATAATGTCAAAAATGAACATAACTTGGTTGGACCAAGGTTAGCCCAAAAAAACCACTATATAAACCCAAAATATCAGATTTCTCTACCAAAAACCAGCAGCTCCGCTTCCTCCTCTATTGGCTGAATTCTCTTCTTCCATTCTTCTACCAAATTTCTTCATTTCATCTCATATTTCTCCCTAAATCCAAGCCTCCTAACTAAATTTCAGCTCCTCTACAACCTAGAAGTGGTCTTTAGAGTTCATTTGAAGGGTTAGAAGTGAGAGAAATCAAGAATTGAAAATTAGGGCACAATTTTGAGGTAAGAGAAATTGATATTTTTAATTGGTTTGAGGGTTCAAATATGTAAATTAGGGTATGTAAAGTGTATTTATGTAATTATATTGCAAAAAGGAAGCAAGATATTGATGGTTTCTTTGGGTGGTAAATTCGTCCACCATCAAGGAACAAAGAAGGGGAATGTTCTTTAAGGGGTAAAGGCAAAGAAAAGGAAGCTTGAGGAGTCTAGAGCAAGGTTTTGAGGTTAGTGGTTACAAAATCCACCAATTTCCATTTATTTAGTTTGATTTTAGGTTATATTTAAGTGTAAAGTATGTGATATATGTATGTTAAATTGAATACAACCTTATAAACATGTTTAGTGAGGTTAAAAATAGGTATGTAAATGATTAAAATGAAAAAAAAATAAATGTGATAGACATAGTGAGGCCGAATGAATACATTAAGAATATAATGGTATACTTTGGTGATTTATGTGGATTAATGGTATACATATGATAATTGACATGTAATTTAGCTAAAATAATGATTATTGGAAAGAAAAATAAATTTTAAGATGGGTATGTGACTTAGGACAAATGGTATGTTTAGGTTTATAAATGTATACTTTATGATTTAATGTAATCTAATTATATATTTAGGCTAAATAAGATGTAACCAAGTTAATAAATAATAAAGAAGTACAAAAATAAATTTAAGAAGAAAAATATTCGTATGGTCGAATGGTATCCATGGGTTAATTAGTGTATATTTTGATTATTTATTAAGTATGAAGGCATAAAATGAATATACATGGAATAATTAACGTTAGAATTGAATAATAAGTGGTTATAGTTGATTTGATGGAAAAAGAATGAATTGGAAATGGTTATGTTCTATTGGCCATATAGTGTACCCCGATAATATATAATGTGAATAAATTTTATATTGTGTATTTAATGGAAATTGAATTAAATGAATAATTGAATTGCCCTTAGTAGTGTCTGATGGACAAATCTACCTCAGGATGTAATTGGCTAGTCATAGGGACACCATATTGCGGTGCGAGTCATGGCGACTCGCTTAAGTAGGCCAATGATGGTTTACTAAAATGATATAATGTTAAAGTGTTAAAGTGTAAAATAAAATAAAATCAAATGTAAATGTATGGGTGGTCCTTCGGGGTCACTCTAAAATGTTGTGAATCTATGGGGTCCACGTCCCGTGTATCCGATTCAAAAATTTCTACCGTATTGATACTAGGGCAAAATGGTAAAAATGAATAAAAATTGAGTAAATAAGAGTTAAAATAAGAAGAAGAGTGAAAAAGGACTTAATTGTAAGAAATTAAAAAGATTTAGGGATTAAATGGTAAAAACGTTAATCTAGTAGTTAATAAGGTTAAACAAGAGAAAGTATGAATTAAATGGTAAATTAAGTAAATTGGTTATTGTAAAAGGATTTAGTTGTAATTTTTTATAAAAATAATAATTAAAGGACTAAATGGTAATTTGTAAGTCAAATAATGAATTAACTGTAAAAATTAGGTTAACTAGTGGCGTTATTGTAAATAAATAGATGAAAAGGGTGAACTTGTAATTTAATAAAAGTCTAGGGACTAGATTGTAAATTGATCATAACAATGTTAATTTAAGGAGTAAAATATAATTGAATAGTAAAATAAGAATTAAGTGTGAAATTAAGTAATAATGAATAATTATATGACTATGTAATGTAAATAATAAATTAAACTTGGATATAAAATAAACTAATTATTTGTGGGTTATTAATAAATCAAATAATAGAATAAGAAATAAAAATATATGTAAAATGGAAAAATGACTAATAATATATTTAATGACTTAATTAAATGATATGTTTGCGGGTGTATATAACATTAGGATAGTAGAAATTTTTGAATTTGTAAGCACCTCTGATCATATTTAATGCTCAGTACGTGATTTTATTGATTGCGTGTAGGTACGCATTACAACGTCAGGAGCAAGCATACCTCACATTTTGGGAGCGGACTGGAGAAAGATTAGAAAACAATATGTTCTGGATGTAGGTTTTATGGCATGTATATGTATTTGTAAGGATTAATAGTTATGTTTTGTGGCATGTATATGGACTTTATAATTATTATGGATGACTTGAGATAGTATATGACGGATGGTATGCTTAATTGTGATATGAGTATGTTGTGGTATATATTATTGTTATGCTCCTGTGTGAGCTTGATGCGGAACCCCAAGGTTAAAGAACCCGAAACCCCTTGAACATACAATATGGCATAGACATGAATAAGACTAAATCCCCAACCCTATTGAACCCCCAATCAATAAAGTGAAAGGAAACGCAAATAATTAGGTTGATTTAAACACAAGAACAGAATTCGCCACAAGTAATTACCTTGATAAGAATTTATGTTCTTAATGCAAAAGAAGAAGACAAGCTATCCTCTCCAAAGATGAATTCGGCCAAGCCAAAAGAAATTTATCAAATTAGTCAAATCTGCCTCCAATCTCGTTTTTATGGAGTATATATACTCCCTTAAGCTAGAAAAAACCCTAATTAATCAAATAGGCCTTAAAACATGGGCCTTACATCAAGATAACTAAAACCCACACTAATTAACCTAAAATTTAGCCCAAAAAGGCCTAAAAATAACTAATTAAATGAGCCCAAGCTAATTAAAGCCTATCTCACTTAAATAAGCCCAAAAGAATAAGTTAAGGCCTAACATATTACAAATAATCAAATAAAAATAATAAATAAAACCCTAATTAAAAGCCCAAACAAAACAGCCCCTTAAGTCCATTAATAAGCACATGCAATGCACATGTAATGTGTCACATGATGTTCACATGCATATGGGACATGCATAGCACATGACATGGCACATGTCTAGCACATGTCAAAGCACATGGATGGCACATGTCAAGGTCACATGACTTGCACATGCCTCTCTTCAAAATCTCTTTTTGATTCGGCTTCTTCATAGCTACAGTAAACCACCTTCAAGCCTTCGTGAACTTTCCCAAATTTGATCTCCATGAATCCGAACTTGCAATGTTTATAATCTTGCAGTGTTGACCCCCCTGTGCACGCATCATTCCCTCCCTCTTTAGAAAAGATTCGTCCTCGAATCTTCGTCTTGTTCAAGTTGGGAATTGGCATTTGTAGAATAAATTCATCTTCATATAAGATCTTCTGAACAGGTGGAAATAAAATGAATGCTTTTTTAGCAAAGAACTCATCATGTTCCTGCAAGTTAACATAAACATTAGGAAAAACATGGTTATTCAATGCATCCTTTTCGTTCTGATCATGGTTCTTTTCTTCCTCCATGTTCAACTCAACCTCCTTAGGCACTACAGGATCTATCATAACATGCTGATCTTCCATCTCAACTACACAAGCATCTTCCTTTTTACAATCTTTTTCCATTTCACTCAAGGCAATAACATCTTCATTTACACTTATTCCTTCCTCACTCAGAACCACATTGTCATATAAATCTATAGTATCCCCTTCAGCTTCGCAAATAATTTCTTCAACAATAACTTCCTCTTCTTTCTTTCTTTCCTCTTGTTTCATATACGTACTTAGTAGTCTAGAAAGTTGTTTAAACTGCAATTCCATATTTTTAAAATCTTCATTTTTGCTCCAGTTTGAACAACTCTTGTTGTTGGAATTTGAGAATGTCCTTGCTACCCTCCTTTGTTTCTGTTGCCTCTCCAGCTTAATGGCAATGTTCACTAAGTCCTCCATTTTTCCATAATGTTGCAATTCAACTACATCCGCAATTTCTTTATTCAAACCTCCTAGAAACCAAGCCATGATTACCTCTTCCTCCTCTTCTATGTTAGCTTTGATCAATAGCATCTCCATCTCCTTGTGATAATCTTCTACTGATCTAACTCCTTGCACTATCCTATGCAACCTCTGATGTAGCTCCCTAAAGTAGTTTGAAGGCACAAATCTTTTCCTCATGGCCTCCTTCATATCCTCCCAACTACTAATAGGACGTCTCCTCATCTTCCTTCTACCCATATTCAATTGATCCCACCAAAACAAAGCATAGTCAGTAAATTCTACAGCTGCTATCTTCACTTTCTTCTCCTCAGAATACCTATTACACTCAAAGATCATTTCAACCTTCCTTTCCCATTCTAGGTACTCTTCAGCACTGTTTCTACCTTTAAATGGAGGAATCTTAAGCTTAATGTTACCTAAGTTCCCATCTAATCTCCCACTTGTCTCTTCTTCATCTAAGTCTTCTATGTCAGCCCTTACATTTTCATCAGTCCATCTACCTCTCCTAGCTGTCCTCCTAGAATTATTAGATGCACTCACTTCAAATTTCTCCTCCATCCCGTTCATTCTAGCGTTTAACTTCTTGAACTCATTAATGAAGGCCTTGTACATCACTTTCATATCGGGCATGGCTTCCTCCTCCTCATACATTGTTTCCTTTTCTTCTCTTCTTGACATGATTTGAATTCTGCAAAACAGATGTTAGACAATAATCTCACACACTCCCTCACGTGTTTACACTCAAAGACGCCACTCCTCTCGTGTTTCACTCAATAAGGCTTTTACCCTCTTAATGTACTCACACACTTTGCCTTTTACCACTCTAATTGCAACTCTTAAATTGCACTTCAGAATTCAATTCACAAACCAAGAATTTGAGAACGTTTTAGAAAGCAAAGAATAAGTAAGCACTAACAACAAAAGAAAGTTCAAAGCTAGAAAGAAGACCCTAGACACAATGAAGGTGGTACACGGATAAGACTGGTATACCACTTGATTATATCCAAATTAGAGTATTAGAACAAGCAAAGATACTCTAACAGTGTAAAGGAACAAAAGCAAGCTTAAAACAAGGAAATAAGCAACAAGAATTAAGAAAAATGACAATTCTGGACAAAATGTATGAATTTGATTCACTACAAAGTAAACCAAATATAGAACCTAGATATTCTACCCAGCAAAGTAAGAAATCAACAAAAAGACAAAATTAAACTAAATAAAGTAGTTTGCATGCAAGACAATTCAATTTAGAGCCAAAATAATGAATAGGCCGAATGGTGTATCAAGCTCTAATTAATGTGTCAAGTTGTGTGAAAAATGATGGCAAAATGGTGTAAAAATGATGGCAAAATGGTAGGTAAATGATGGCAAAATGGTGCAAAATGGTAGGCAAAATGGTGGTAAAATGGTGCAAAAATGGTAGGCAAATGATGGCAAAAATGATACCAAAATGGTGCAAAAATGGTACCAAAATGTTACCAAAATTGGATAGCAAATGATAGGAAAAAATGTTACCAAAAATGTAGCACAAATAATTCCTTATCCGAATTGGATAATAATAATAATCAAAGGTGGTTTAGGATTAAGTTTTCCTATTCCCAAAACAGATAGGATTAGTTTTCCCTATCACTTAAAGGATTTCCCACCTCTATTTAGAAAATGATTAATTGCTGCTCCTAATCCTCAAGCACTTAGGATTAAGTTTTATTAAAGGATTTGGATTTTCCCTTATTGCTATATAAATACCCCTTGGCCGAATTGCTTCCTACCCTTTTCTTCCTCCTCTATTTCTTTTCTTTCACTTTTTTTTTTCTTTTTTTTTTTAGTTATATGAAATAGAGAAAAACTAGACTACAAACCACCAAACTTCTCAAGCCCACAAGATCAGAACTCAAATTCGGTTTTCTAACCCTTTTTTTTTTCAAAACGCAAAAACTTCAAAGTGAAGAACAAGATTGTAGAGCACGAAATTCCCTTTCCGGAATGATATTATAATAACAAATCGGACTCCTTTATCAAAAGTTATGGCCTTTCGAAGTTTTCTAATTTTTTTTTTCAAAACAGCAACTAATCTCTAATTTTCTCCTACAAGGATTCGGATTCAAGCTAAGGATGTTCAAGATTTCAGTTCAAGGTTATTTCATGAATTCAAGGTAAAGGTAAGAAAAGAAAAAGGCTAATTTAAACACACAAAACACAATTAACTAAGAAACTTAATGCAACCTAATTCGGCATAAACAAAAAGAAATCAAAGAAAAGAAAACGCAAACCCTAACACTAAGATAAATAGGAATTTACCTTACTTTGGCTCTGATACCATATAATGCGGAACCCCAAGGCTAAAGAACCCGAAACCCCTTGAACATACAATATGGCATAGACATGAATAAGAGTAAATCCCCAACCCTATTGAACCCCCAATCAATAAAGTGAAAGGAAACGCAAATAATTAGGTTGATTTAAACACAAGAACAGAATTCGCCACAAGTAATTACCTTGATAAGAATTTATGTTCTTAATGCAAAAGAAGAAGACAAGCTATCCTCTCCAAAGATGAATTCGGTCAAGCCAAAAGAAATTTATCAAATTAGTCAAATCTGCCTCCAATCTCGTTTTTATGGAGTATATATACTCCCTTAAGCTAGAAAAAATCCTAATTAATCAAATAAGCCTTAAAACATGAGCCTTACATCAAGATAACTAAAGCCCACACTAATTAACCTAAAATTCAGCCCAAAAAGGCCTAAAAATAACTAATTAAATAAGCCCAAGCTAATTAAAGCCCATCTCACTTAAATAAGCCCAAAAGAATAAGTTAAGGCCTAACATATTACAAATAATCAAATAAAAATAATAAATAAAATCCTAATTAAAAGCCCAAACAAAACAGCCCCTTAAGTCCATTAATAAGCACATGCAATGCACATGTAATGTGTCACATGATGTGCACATGCATATGGCACATGCATAGCACATGACATGGCACATGTCTAGCACATGGATGGCACATGTCAAGGTCACATGACTTGCACATGCCTCTCTTCAAAGTCTCTTTTTGATTCGGCTTCTTCATAGCTACAGTAAACCACCTTCAAGCCTTCATGAACTTTCCCAAATTTGATCTCCATGAATCCGAACTTGCAATGTTTATAATCTTGCAGTGTTGACCCCCCTGTGCACGCATCAGAGCTAAGGATTGTTTGATTTGCACTAAGTGTAGGCTAAGCTTATAGTCATTATACTGTCGAAATTTTTACCAAATAAATAGTAAAACTGGACAATTATAGGTCAATTGATAAGAATGTAATATGGATATTAAGTTAATAAATTATGCATGAACACTATGGTTATATAAATTGGATTTAGCCAAGTCAATATTGAAGGATGAAAAAAAAAATTACTGCATTTACATTATTCAATATCAATCAGTATCCATATGTAGACATTGGGTCCTGAGGCAACCCAGACCAAAGTTACCAAGTGATAAAAATGATACCTGTTTACAGGCAAAAAAAATTAGAAATGATGATTTCCTTGTCGAAACCCTTCTTTTTAAATAAAAAAGTTATTTTTTTTTTGGTGGTTTTTGGGGCTTTCGATGGCCTACGGCAAGCACGAAGTGCTGAGCCTGTTGGTAGCTCGCGTGTAATGCTGTGCGCAACCATAGCGCGAGGCGTGGCCTCCGTGCGAGGCCGCACATCACATTGCGAAATGCGGCCTCCCGCGAGGCCACACCTCATGTTGTGAGGTACAACCTCCTACGAGGGCACACCTCGTGTTGTGCAGCCTCCCACGACGCCGCACCTAGCATCCGCGAGGCACGACCTCCAGGCGAGGGCCGCACCTCGTGCGTCTCCTACCAGGACTCCATTTTTTATGGGCTTTCTCTGGTTTTGAGTTAAAATTAAACTCAAATTCCTTTTTTCCGACTTTCAAAAGGATAAAATTTTATTTTTAAGGGATAATTAAGGATTTTTCAGCGGATTAAAACTCCTAAGAACCTAAATTTTCAAAGATCATATAACAGAAAAATTCAGAACCATTAGGGGGATCATGAGAACGGCGACCAAACAAAAACTCTGAAAAAAGGCAAAAAGATTTTCTTAAGTTTTTCGAAAACTCTAATATTGTTTCCTGAGCCAAAGAAAATTAATTCTCTGTGTTTAGAATTCAATTCTCATCTTGAATTTCAGTTTTTTTAGTAAGAGAAAGCTTTGATCAGGCTTTCTTTGTTCTATTTTTTCAAGCAATCGACGAGGAAATCTGCTCTTCTTTTGCTGCAAACATCAACCTCTGAGGGTAAATTTATGGGTTTGAGCCAATTCTCTTTCTTTTTCCTATTTTCTGTCATTCTTTTGTTTTCTCAATTGTAAATTACTGTAAATTATAATTAGAGTATTCTATTGTTGTTTGTTGTAATCAAGCTGAATTTAGATTAATCTAATTAATTTATCGGTATGATGCATGCAACGTAATTTAAATCTATAGAATATTCGATAAAAATTTTATTTTTCATTTAATTTTATTTTTGTTCATTAATCCATTCTATTAATTTCTTGTTTTTTATCAAACATTATTCTTCTAGTAACCATAAGTATGTTTTTTCAATTATAATTATTTGTTATATTTGCTTCTTTTAGTTGCTTTATTTTTATCATATTATTTATTTTATTTGCTTCATTGAATTTCTTATTTTTGTTATACATTTGATTTAATTTGCTAACATTATTTTTTTATTCTTGTTTTTATTATGCACCAAATTTGTTTATTTCACTTTGAGTAATTTCCTGAGCGCGCACCCTATATAAACCCCTAAATATAAGAAAACCCTAGAAAGCTCTCCATTTTTCTCCACTTTTCTCCATGGCCGAATGGTATACATATTCTCTCTCCACCATTTTCTTCTCTTTTCCTCCATTTTTTCCACCAAATCAAAGGTTCCTAAGTAAAATCAAGCCTCTTATTTCATTAATGATGACCTCTAAAGCCTATTTGAGGTAAAGGGTACATAGGAAATCAAATGGAAAAGGTTATGTCTTAAAAGTGAGGTAAGTGATTTTGAGTATTATAATTTGATTTGATGATTTTTATAGAAATATTTAATGTTGTAAATTATGATTATGTAATTAGATTGAATTATGGAGCAAGGAAATGAAGGTTATATATGGATATAGGTTCAACCACTAATAGAAATCTAAGGAGATTATGGTCTTTCAAGGAGCTAAGGGTAGGAAAAGATGTTCAAGGTGTGGAGAACAAGAAAATAAGATTAGTGGATACAATATCCTTCTTTTTCCATTGAATAATTATGATTTTAAATCATGTTCATATTGTATGTATGTGATTTATGCATGTTTAATTGAAATAAATTTGATAGACATGTTTAGGAAGGTTAAAAATGAGATTTTTAATGATTAAAATGGAAAGAAATAAATCATATACCATAGACACCATGTAGGCCGAATGGTATACCTTAGCATACAAGGGTATACTTTAGTGATTAATGCAAATAAATGGTATATTTGTGATAAATAACATGTAATATAGATAAATCAATGATTGATTGAAAAAAAATGAATGTTGGTAAAGAATTAAGTATATGGCCGAATTGTTGTGTTTATATTCTTAAGGTATAAATGGATATTTAAGGCATAATAACTATGCATTCATGGTGAATAATATGCAATATAGTCAAATGAATGAATAATGGAAGGAAATTAATTATGGTTGAGGAAATGAAGTCTTGGCCGAATATATAAGTAAAGAATATTAAGGTATATTTTGAATGTTAATGTTAATTAAGTGTATATTCACATTAACTAGCATGAAATGAAGTTAATTGAATGATAAAATAAATTAAAATGAAGTTTAATAGAGGACTATCTAACATGGCCGAATGGGTATATATGGAATTTAATGGCATATTTTGTTAGTTTAATGAAATAAATAGCATAATGAGAAGGTATACTTAATTTGGAGTATATGTTAATTTATTTGGAAATTTTTGGATAATATATTATGTATAACATGATAAAATAATGGTACCTTGACCAAAATGCTATGTATGGAAAAAATCAATATGTAGGTTGATGGTATAATGAATTTCATGGCATGAAATGGTAATGGAATGAAATTGAAGTGTATAATGATTGATTGAGATTTAAAAGAATGGAATGGTATGGTGAGCTTCCATTAATTGTGTATATTGTAACTTGAAATGTATAAATGGAATGATTAATGCCCTTAGTAGTAGTCTGGTGGTTAAATCTAGCTCAAGATATAGTTGGCTAGCCATAGGAGCACTACATCGCGGTGGTGAGCATGACGTCTCACCTATTGTAGGCCAAACGGTCCTACAAAAATGTTAATATGTAGGGGTGGTCCTTTGGGGTCCCTCTAAAATGTATTGCACCATGAAATGTAGGGGTGGTCTTTCAGGGTCCCTCTAAATTGTATTGAAATGAAATGTAAGGGTGGTCCTTCGAGATCCCTCTAAAATGTATTGAACCTATAGGGTTCACGTTCCATATATCTAGTCCTGAGATTTCTACTGGGTCAATGCTAGGGGCAAAGTAAGAAAAATGGATTAAAATGAGATTATTTGAGAAATGCAGTGAAAGGGGGTAATAATGGAAAAATAAAATTTGACTTGAAAATAGCACTTTAAGGACTAAATGGTAATTATGTAAAAGATTGAGACAATATGGTAAAAATAAAATTAATATAATTAAGTTGGAGTTAAAATGAAATTTACGTGAAAAAGGACTTAACTGAAAGAAATAAAAAAGTTTAAGGGCAAAATGATAATTTGGTACTTAGTTTAATTAATTATGGATAATAATAAGAAAAAAAATGATTAAATGGCTAAGTATATAATTTGCCATGATAATAGTAGTTTAGGGACTAAATGGTAATTTGTATGCTAAATAATAGGTTAAATAAGTAAATGAAATAAATTGATGGCATTTGTGTAAATATGAGGAAGTTTAGGGATCTAAGCGTAAATATACTATAATTTAGGGACCAAATTATAAATATGCCATAATTGAAGGACCAAATTGCAAAAATAGATTTTCATGTGTACTATTTGCGTATATGATTTAAAATGAAGGATTTAATGGTGATAATGAAATGAAGGATTTAATGGTGATAATGAATACTATTATAGTTAAATGGAATATATATATATCAATTCCATGTCTTCCCCCTTGTCCGGCTTTGCTTCACAGGGTGAGACCAGGAATAACAGATGCCGAAATGCTTTGGGGGGAAGGGCAAAACATAGGTGGAGATGGATTTTCATACATACTATCTAAACCTTGAGAATGTAAGAGTTCTCCCTACCTGAACCTTTTCTATATAAATAAGCATTTGGGGATTTGTTGATGATCCGTGATTGCAAAGTTGATCAAGCCTCTGAAACCGGACTCTTTCTTCCCTCTCGATTCCATCCATATTCCATTTCGCCTAAAATCTGAATGATCTGGAATTCCTTTCCAATCTCGTATATCAACTGATAGGGACACCGATATATATATATATATATATATATATATATATATGTGTGTGTGTGTGTGTGTAGGGGTGTACACAGTTCGGTCCAGTTCGGTCCTTTACAAATCTCCGTATTGTATTGAAATTTCAGTTCTTATAAATTTCGGTACAGTTCGGTTCTTATTAATTTCGGTACAGTTCAGTACGGTTCTTATTAATTTCGGTACAGTTCAGTACGGTTCTTATAATTTTCAGTACAGTTCAGTTCGGTTATTCGGTTCTTTCGGTACAAAACAAAACAAGACAATACAATACGGTATTTCGGATAATTCAATATTTTTAAAAATTTACAATATAATTATACACAATAATAAATACAAATATAATTAAAATATCTCAACAAGTACATATAATTTTGCATTCAATTTTAAGAAAATATTTCAATTTATCCCTCTCCTTTATGAAAAAAGAAAAACATATTTTAACAATAGTCACTTTAAATGAAATTTTAAATTCGAGATAAATTAATTCAATAAATTTTGTAAAATCATAATATTTAATAAAATTAATTGGTAATTCATCTCTAATGATCATACTAATTAAAACTTATGTACAATGCTATTGATCAAATTTTTAACTAACTAATAACATACTATTAACGAATACCACAAAATCAAAAGTTGTGTGTGACTTATCGTTACTTTTAGATGTAGCCGCGGAAATGACAGTGGCAGCGACGAGAAGAAGGGAATGCAAGTATAAGTTAAAACCAACAGAAAAGATAGAAAAAATTGTGGGGCTTGACATGATTTCGAGACATGCACGATTAAGATTTTTTTTAATTTATTTTCTTATATATATATATATATATATATATATATATAATAAAATATAAAACCGGTCGGATTCTGAAGTAGCAAAAATAACTCAAAATGAAAGAATTTTATTCGAAGTTGAAAAGTCCCCTCCAAACTAAGATAACAAACAATTTATATGAAAAAAATAAAAAAATTACAATAATACCCCTAAAACTTCAAATTGAAAAACGAAAGCTCAAACTTTATTTTTGAAGCACGAAATGTACTGTTACGGGAGACTACAATTTGTAAAAGTCAACCGGCTTAAAATGAGTTTTCCGGAAATATATAATAATAAGCAAACGGACACTTATAGCAAAAGTTATAACAAAAATAATAATTAATAACGATTGGCCCGTTTAACTCGCTCCAAATACTGAAAACCCAACTTATCCGCATTAGATTCCCTCCAAATATTTCAATTCCCTCCAAATATTAACATTTCCCTCTAAAACTTAAAATAAAAAATATTTCTACTAAAATTTTTCAAATTTTATTCTTAATTTGCTCTAAAAAAATTTAATTAATAAGATAATTATATACTTATATAATTATATTATATATTAATTAATAAAATTTTATTAATATAATAATTGTATATAATTATATTATTAAAATATATTTTCAATTACTCTCATAAATATTGTGCTAAATACAAATGAGTATTAGTTGAGTAACGATAAAAATAAAAGAAATTAAAATTTTATTATAAATAATTATATATAATTTTATTTTTAATTTACATATTCATATAGGTATTGTGATATAAATATATGAATATTAGTCGAGTGACACTAAAAACAAATGAAATTAATTGATAAAATAATTATATAATAAATTATTCATTTATATATAATTAAATTATTAAAATAAATCAATTATTCAAATATATATTGTGTCAAAATAGATAATTACTAATTGAGTGATACTAAATATAAATGAAATTAATTGATAAGATAAGTATATATACAGCATCGGCTGATTATATGGTTAGAATCCATCCATATATATTATTTTAGCTCAGTTATTATATTCAATTTCATTAAATTTGGCTTAATAGTTAAAAGATTATAAATTAATATTATAGTTAATAACTATAAGGGTGAATGTAAAAGTAGCATTAAAAGTAAATAAAATTAATTGGTAAAGTGATTGTATTTATAAATATTTGTAAAAAAAAATAAGTAGTGGTTGAGTGACATTAAAGTTAAATTAAATTAAATACGAATTAGTAAAATTTAATTATATATAATTAAATTATTAAGTTAAAACTCAATTACTCATATATGTATTGTGTCAAAATAGATAAGTATTAGTTGAGTGATACTAAAAACAAATGAAATTAATTGGTAAGGTAATTATATATTTATATAATTATATGAATTGAATTGGTAAATTTCATTATATATAATTATATTATTAATTTATATACTCAATTATTCATACAGGTATTGTACAAAAAATATATATGAGTACTAGTTGAGTGATACTAAGAATAAATGAAATTAATTAGTAAGGTGATTACATACTTATATATTTATATTAATTAGTAAAATTCAATTATATATAATTAAATTATTGACTTACAATAGATAAATACTAGTTGAGCGATATTAAAAGTAAATAAAATTAATTGGTAAGATAATTATATACTAATATAATTATATTAATTAGTAAAATTTCATTGATATAGAAATTATATTTGTGTGTGTATATAAATATTTGTATAAAATGAAAAATTATGTAGTAGTGTAAATTAAATTAAATACAAGTTATTTTAATTGGACATTCATATAGATATGATAATTAAATTTATCTTATTAATAATAAAAATATTATTTTAATTTATTAACTATTTATTATATTAATTTCATACATTAAAATATTTAATACAAATAATTATAAAAGTTTCAAAAGAATACAAATAATTATGAAGTTAAATTTATATAATAACGATATAATAGAAATTATAAATAATATTTATATATAAATTACTAATATTATATATAATAATTAATAAATATCGGTTATTTCGGTCCAATTCAGTACAGAACAGTTCGGTACGGTTCAATACGGTTCTCGATTCGGTTCCAGTACAATTCGGTTCGGTTCTAATAAAAAAGTCAACAGTACAATTCGGTTCAGTTCTAGTAAAAAAAGTCAACGGTGCAATTCGGTTCTGAATCTTTTTCTTTGGTATTTCGGTTCGGTACAGGAAGATACAGAACCGTGTACACCCCTGTGTGTGTGTGTGTGTGTGTGTGTGTGTGTGTGTGTGTGCGCTAGGGGCAAAGTAAGAAAAATGGATTAAAATGAGATTATTTGAGAAATGCAGTGAAAAAGGGAAATAATGGAAAAATAAATTTTGACTTGAAAATAGCACTTCAAGGACTAAATGGTAATTATGTAAAAGATTGAGACAATATGGTAAAAATGAAATTAATATGATTAAGTTGGAGTTAAAATGAAATTTATGTGAAAAAGGACTTAACTGAAAGAAATAAAAAGTTTAAGAGCAAAATGGTAATTTGGTACTTAGTTTAATTAATGATGGATAACAATAAGAAAAAAAAATGATTAAATGGCTAAGTATATAATTTGCCATGATAATAGTAGTTTAGGGACTAAACGGTAATTTGCATGCTAAATAATAGGTTAAATAAGTAAATGAAATAAATTGATGGGATTTGTGTAAATATGAGGAAGTTCAGGGACCTAAGCGTAAATGTGCTATAATTTAGGGACCAAATTATAAATATGCCATAATTGAAGGACCAAATTGCAAAAATAGATTTTCATGTGTACTATTTGCGTATATGATTTAAAATGAAGGATTTAATGGTGATAATGAATACTATTACATGTATATGGTTAAATAGAATATATATATATCAATTCCATGTCTTCCCCCTTGTCCGGCTTTGCTTCACAGGGTGAGACCAGGAATAACAAATGCTGAAATGCTTTGGGGGGAAGGGCAAAACATAGGTGGAGATGGATTTTCATAAATACTATCTAAACCTTGAGAATGTAAGAGTTCTCCCTACCTGAACATTTTCTGTATAAATAAGCATTTAGGGATTTGTTGATGATCCGTGATTACAAAGTTGATCAAGCCTCTGAAACCGTACTCTTTCTTCCCTGTCGATTCCATCCATATTCCATTCCGCCCAAAATCTGAATGATCTGGAATTCCTTTCCAATTCCGTATATCAACTAATGGGGACACCGATATATATATATATATATATATATATATATATATATATATATATATATATATATATATATATATATATATATATATATATATATATATATATATAGGGCAAAGTAAGAAAAATGGATTAAAATGAGATTATTTGAGAAATGCAGTGAAAAAGGATAATAATGGAAAAATAAAATTTGACTTGAAAATAGCACTTTAAGGACTAAATGGTAATTATGTAAAAAATTGGGACAATATGGTAAAAATTAAATTAATATGATTAAGTTAGAGTTAAAATGAAATTTATGTGAAAAGGGACTTAACTGAAAGAAATAAAAAGTTTAAGGGCAAAATGGTAATTGATACTTAGTTTAATTAATGATGGATAACAATAAGAAAAAAAAAATGATTAAATGGCTAAGTATATAATTTGCCATAATAATAGTAGTTTAGGAACTAAACGGTAATTTGCATGCTAAATAATAGGTTAAATAAGTAAATGAAATAAATTGATGGCATTTGTGTAAATATGAGGAAGTTCAGGGACCTAAGCGTAAGTATGCTATAATTTAGGGACCAAATTATAAATATGCCATAATTGAAGGACCAAATTGCAAAAATAGATTTTCATGTGTACCATTTGCGTATATGATTCAAAATGAAGGATTTAATGGTGATAATGAATACTATTACATGCATATGGTTAAATGGAATATATATATATCAATTCCATGTCTTCTCCCTTGTCCGGCTTTGCTTCACAGGGTGAGACCAGGAATAACAAATGCCGGAATGCTTTGGGGGGAAGGGCAAAACATAGGTGGAGATGGATTTTCATAAATACTATCTAAACCTTGAGAATGTAAGAGTGCTCCCTACCTGAACCTTTTCTGTATAAATAAGCATTTAGGGATTTGTTGATGATCCGTGATTACAAAGTTGATCGAGCCTCTGAAACCGGACTCTTTCTTCCCTCTCGATTCCATCCATATTCCATTCCGCCTAAAGTCTGAATGATCTGGAATTCCTTTCCAATTCCATATATCAACTAATGGGGACACCGATATATATATATATATATATATATATATATATATATATATATATATATATATATATATATATATATATATATATATATATATATGCTAGGGCAAAGTAAGAAAAATAGATTAAAATGAGATTATTTGAGAAATGCAGTGAAAAAGGGTAATAATGGAAAAATGAAATTTGAATTGAAAATAGTACTTTAAGGACTAAATGGTAATTATATAAAAGATTGAGACAATATGGTAAAAATGATATTAATTTGATTAAGTTGGAGTTAAAATGAAATTTATGGTGAAAAAGGACTTAACTGAAAGACATAAAAAGTTTAAGGGTAAAATGGTAATTTGGTACTTAGTTTAATTAATGATGGATAATAATAAGAAAAAAAATAATTAAATAGCTAAGTATATAATTTGCCATGATAATAGTAGTTTAGATACTAAACGGTAATTTGCATGCTAAATAATAGGTTAAATAAGTAAATGAAATAAATTGATGGCATTTGTGTAAATATGAGGAAGTTCAGGGACCTAAGCGTAATATGCTATAGTTTAGGGACCAAATTGTAAATATGTCATAGTTGAAGGACCAAATTGCAAAAATATATTTTCATGTATACTATTTGCATATATGATTTAAAATGAAGGATTTAATGGTGATAATGAATACTATTACATGTATATGGTTAAATGGAATATATATATATATATATATATACACACACACACACACACACACACACACACACACACACACACACACACACACACACACACACACACCATTGCTTTATAATGCACCTTAAATATGATTGCTACTGGAATTAATCCTTCCAGCATTTTATAATTGCGAGTCTTGATTTGTAAAATCAAAGATTTTAAAATGTTTATGTCTTTTACTGCAACTAAAAATGTTGATTTTAAAAAAGGGTGAAACCCTTTTTTTACAAACAAATCTATCCAGATCTAACATTGTGATTCCAAAATCTATCATTTGAAAAGATATCAGTCTTCCCGCAGAATGGATCTTGAAAGGTATTTCAAAACCAAAATCTCATGAGCAGGCAAAACCAAATACACATTTGAGAGAAATTACTCAGTACAATGACGGAAAGGTAAAAATAAGTTTCAGTAGAGCTTCCAATCATTGATACTCTGATGCTGGTTCTTCCACGAGTACTATAGATTGGGAAAAGTTTCAAAATTAGCTTCAATAATTCACTTACCTGACAGAATGGAGAACTTTCAAAACGTAAGATTTTCTTGCTCAAGTATTCCAAGTGCTTCTTTTCAAAATGTGGATTATTCTTTAAATGTACCCCATCATGTCTACACTAGGCCACAAGTGGATGAAGAAGAACAAAATATTTCACCACTAACTTCACCATCTTTTTCTGCAATAACTGAAAATGTTATAAATGAATTAAATGTTCTTGAAAAATAATTTGAAGTTGACAAAAGATATTTGAATGAAAATTTCTATGCATCAAAAAATTTAGAAAAAATAAATTGGTTTTTCAAAATTTTTTTGAATAAAAGGCAAGAAATTCAAAAAGAGTTTTATGATTTCGTCATGCAAAACAAAGCTCATATTTTGTTTTTTAATTAGTTTGAAATATATGCTTCTCAAAACAAAATTGCATATCCTTTCAAAACCAATGCCAAATCTCTCAACCCTATTACAATTAGGAACAAAGTCACATAATGGGATTTAGAAGATGGTAGGAAAGCTCAACATCCACGATTAAGAAACCTCAAAATAGCACATCTAGGAATCATAATAAATGCTGCTCCTTACAAAAATCCAAGTGAAGATTTAAACAAGAACATAAAAAACGTTCTTCAGTAAAATAACTTTACAAACACTCATCTTAATACAATTGTAAAACAATTGACTAGAATTGAGAAAAGCCAGAAAACCACTGTTGTTTCCCATGTTGAAACAACAACTTTAAAACTGAAAAGTCTAATGTTCAAACCTTTTCAGGTTTCAAAAATGAGTCAAAAACAATTTAAGAAAGGTAAATAAGACTTTACCGAAACTCTTAAAACCCAACTCAGTAGAATAGAACAAACTTCTACCTCTACACCAGTAGTTGTACAAGACACCCCTGATCAAAACAAAACTGTTAGTAATCTAGATCAAACCTCTGATTCTGGAGACTCACAAACTCAGAATGAGGAGTTGTACAGACTCCATTGGCAAAGAATCCAGCCATTAACAATGCTTTCGGCTCCAGACTTACGTATAGAAAATAGACTGAATATTTTATCTCTGTAACACCCTCTCTACACTTATACTATATGTATGTATTGCATACGTGCTAAAGTCCAATAATACAATAGTTCATACTTATATCACAGCTCAAAGATGAGAGTAATTTTTTTTTTCTTAAACTTGCTTAGCCTAATGCATATATGAATCCAATCTTACATAGTTAAATATTACTTTATTTAACTAAAATAACCAATTACAAATATTCTTTTATTTGTCATGTTAAAAGCTTACCGATTGACTTAAAGTTGTCTTATTTACTATTTATTTGGTTAAAATTCGACAGCATAACGGCTAAAACTTAGCTACCCCAAAACCTGCATTTCAAGCAATAGCACAGCCCAACTCAAGGGCACAACAATTATAACTTAATATCCAAAATAATAATATCCATCATTATATCTAACTATACCAATAATATGGAGTATTCACATACATGCCATTACAAGACTAAAATCCAAAAACACACATGTACATGATTCTAAAATCCTACCAGAACATGTCTATACAAAAAAAAAAAAATCTTCACTCGGCTTGCTTCCAAAAGCGAGGCGTACTTACTCCAAAATATCGCTTATCAACCTACATGTAGTCATAAAACACTACATGCTGAGCTTAAATACGCTCAGTGTTGGTTACAATTCAAAAATTTTCATTAAACAATTTACGCATACAAGTAGTAAAATATGCATATAAAACATAATAACATATATTACAATATAATATCTCATTTAAACATTTAAACATAAAGTCTAATATAAGTCATACCATAAGTTAACCTACAATGTAACCCATCCAAAATCCTTATTAGAGATAAATAACAGTTTAGTCCTTAAGCTACACTTATTTCCATATTGTTATTGAAATGCTGATAATAAGCATCATAGTACCTGAATTCATTACTTAGCATGCAATTACAATTTAGTCCTCCTAAAGGATATAAATAATACTAAAATACTATTTAATCCATAAATCACTACAAATAACATATTAAACCAAACATTAACTATCAATCACTTTTGTCACTTTTATTCAGTTATGCATAAAAATATAATAACATAAATATTTACAATATCCTGGCTCATTATAATCATTTGATCATTATGTTCCATATATCAATTCACATTACTTATAAACTAAATCATAAGTCAAATTATAACATAATGAATCAATAAATCTCTCTAGAGGCAAATTGCAATATAGTCAATCAATTAATTATATTAGAAATATATTACCATAAAGATTCCAAATTTTCATTTAATTACAAATTTACCATTAACTAACAATATAACCACCTGATTTCATTAAATGACATGAAATAAACATATTACACTTCCGATAAGCACATTTAATACACAAATACATTTAAATCCAATTAACATAAAATAATCAAAAGATTAACTATATAATCATTCATTACAAGCTTGTATGCTAATTAAAATATTTCTGTCACTTTAATCATTTTAAACTCATTTTTTCCATTATGCCCCTATATAAAACTGGCAGAAATCTATGCACTGGATAAACGAGACGTGAATCCTAAAGGCTCACAAACATACCAGAGGAACCTCGAAAGATCACCCTTGTCTTAAAATACATTCAAAAATATTTTATTTGACTTTTAAACATTTCGATACAATGAGGTACGACCGTCATTGGCCTACAATAAGTGAGACGTCATGGTCACACCCCGCGGTCTTATGTCCCTCTGGCTAGCCACTATATCCTGAACTAGACTTGGCTACGAGATTACTACATAGGGCATTAGAATTTCATTTTTCACATCTTTAAGTTACCATACATACTTTTCATATAATTTCATCATACTATTCCATTCTTTTTCCATCCAAATCATGGATTATACATTCCACTTCCAATCATTTGCCATTTCATGCCATAAAATCCATTAAATTATCATAATACACATGGATACATATATGTAACCTATTCGGCCATGACATCAATTTTTCATCATTAATTCTTTTCATCACCTTTAACATTTATTTAGGTGATTTACATGTCACATAACATAGCCATGCCATTATTTCATATCAAAACATATCAAAATCACGTCTTTCACATACCTATACCATTCAGCCTATGTAATCAACATTCATTATGATTATTTTTCTTTGTCTTACACATCCAATTACTTAGATCTCATGTCAAATATCATGTATACATCATTAAAAAGGCATAAACATCATCACATACTGTGACGCGTGCGGCCCGCTTTAAGGGTCTGTGAAGGGTTTAGCGTCTAGATTTTGGGTAACACGAGATATCTTGGAATTCCTTACCCAATAGAACATTAGGAAGTTCATCTAATCCTATGAATCCTTTAGGCACCTTTGAGGTATTTTGGAGTCGCCACCCAATTTACAAGAAATTGGAAAAGGTCATCTAACCCCGGGGGTCTTAAACCAAAGAAAGTGTTCGGAACTTCACTCTTATTAATGCCTTAAGTTAAGTTTATAAATAAGTTTTTAACAATTGGAATTCCGTCTCTCATCTCACGCGATCATGCAATAAAATTAAAGCGCATTTCAAGCATTTTTAAAAAGCAATAAAGAAAGCAGTAAATAAAGCAATAAATAAATTACAAGTAAAAAGATGAGACAGAACAATCCCCCAAAATAATAAAAGTATAAGAAAGCACAAATAAATAAAAGAATAAAGCTTTGCCCCAAAATTAATTACAAGGGCCCAAAATGAATAAATACACAAAGAGAATGAAAATACATCATACATAAATCGGGACATTTATTAGAGTTTAGGAACATTGGTTCCTTTTATTAGATAAAAAATTAGAGAATTATTTTTGGGCATTTATTAAGAAAATCGGGATGAGTGATCCCTATTTTATGAAAATTAATTCTCCTTTTGAAAATAATATTTTATTGGCTGAAATTATGACATTGGTCCTTTTTATTAGAAAAAAACCCAATTTAATAATAAAAACATTTTGAGTGGTTTTTATTGAACGTGCATAAAAATAAATAATTTTACACAAAATACACAAATGCAATAAATAAATCGAAATAAAGGAAAATACGAAATTTAAATATGCAAACCAGAATGAGACTCCTAATTTCTCGATCCTCCATGTTCGTCCATGGATAATACTTAAATAAAAAGACAAGTATTGTAGCCAAAAAAAAAAGAAAATTAAGGTTAGAAATTAAATCAAATCAAATAAAATACATAAAATAAAATAAATCAATCAAATTAAATGAAATGCAAAAAATAAAATAATGAATCAAATTAAATTAAATGAATCCAACTAACAAATATATTAATTAAGTCAATCAAGTAAATAAATCAAATAAATAAAAAGGATAAAAATATATAAAGGTGAGAATGAATGAATGTGTGTGTGTGGACAAAATAGATTGGAATTAAAGGGGAAATAACGCAAAGATGGCCACTGTTCACGTGGCCATCATGCAAAGAAAAGAAAAGAATAACAATTTGATTAAGTTGGCAAAATAGGATTATTAAATTAAAGATGAAAAATTGACATGATTAAATTAATTATTCACATGTTATCACAATTAACGTAAATATTTAAATGGCAAACAAGATCAATCAAAGCAAAATAAATTAATTAATTACCTGTTAAAAATAACAAAAAATAAATATTTACATGAACAAAAATAATTAAATAAGAAATAAGAGAATAAGATGAAAATAATTAGTTTGGAGCTCAGAAAATTTACCTTCGGATTTAGATTTGATGCAAGGAATATGATGATTGATCTCCTTGAAAAATTCCACCAAAAAATGATTTTAAAGTGAAATTAATTCATTTTGTTTATGGAGAAAATAAAGAAATTAATTTGGATGCTTAAGACTTAAAAATTGATTTTTCAATCTCTATTGATCCTTGTTAATTAAAAAAAAAAATCTGAAATTGAAGAAGAAAAATCAAAGAAGAAGAAAAGAAATTCTCTCAAAAAAAGGTCTAAAAAAATAATGGAGGCCCCCCCTTAATCTGGTGGCAAAATATTCTATTTATACAATGCCCCAGGAATTAGGTTTTTTTCCAAAATAGTTTAATCTAACTCTAACTCCAACTTTTATTTTTATCCATTAAAATCAATTTTTATCCCTTTAGAAATTGGAAAAATTGAAATTCCAATTTAATTTGGACTGAAATTCCGATAAAACTGTGAAAAATAAAGTCCGAGACGCATGAGGTGCGGGCAAAAATGGGATTTTATCCCTTTTTTAGATGATGGCTGCACAACAAAATTTGAGGTGCGGCCATTCATTTGGTGGCCGCACCTCAAATTTTGAGGTGTGGCCACAAGGCCGCATCTCATGGCCATGAGATGCGGCCAAACCTCTTTTTTTTTTTAATTTAATTTTTTTTTAAAATTTTTTTATTAAAACTTTTTGACCTAAAATTAATACTTCCAAGCCCCCTTTTTATTATTTTTAATTTTTAAAATATATATATTTTTTTATTTTTTTTTAATTTCTAAAAAGCAATTTTTCACAAGGAAATCATCGCTTCCACATTTTTTGCCTGTGAACAGGTATCATTTTCATCACTGGGTAACTTTGGTCTGGGCTGCTTTAGGATCCGGTGTCTACAGTTGCCCTAAGTTTTGGGGAACGTAGTGCATGGGTGCCTAGGTGAGCCCAAAACTCAAAGAAAGAAAGAAGGGACGCGTACCTGAGGCAATTATTTTTTCGGTTTGACTGAAGTTGACTTTCGATACGATGTCTAACCTCCTTCGTTGCGGCATCTAACCAGGCGGTGTATAGCCCCAGTCGTGTAGGTATCTAACTTATCGATGCGGTGTCTAACCTCCTCCATTGCGGCATCTAACCAAGCGGTGTATAGCCTTAGCCGTGTAGGTATGTAACCTGTTGATGTGGTGTCTAACCTCCTCCGTTGTGGCATCTAACCAAGCGGTGTATAGCTCGAGCCGTGTAGGTATCTAACCTGTTGATGCGGTGTCTAACCTCCTCCGTTGCGGCATCTAACCAAGTGGTGTATAGCCCCAGCCGTGTAGATATCTAACCTATTGAGGCAGTGTCTAACCTCCTTCATTGCAGCATCTAACCAAGCGGTGTATAGCCCCAGCCATGTAGGTATCTAACATGTTAATGCGGTGTCTAATCTCCTCCGTTGCGGCATCTAACCAAGTGGTGTATAGCCCCAGCCGTGTAGGTATCTAACCTGTTGACGCGGTATCTAACCTCCTCCGTTGCAGCATCTAACCAAGCGGTGTATAGCCCCAGCCATGTAAGTATCTAACCTATTGATGCGGTGTCTAACCTCCTCGATTGCGATATCTAACTAAGCAGTGTACAGCCCCAGCCATGTAGGTATCTAATCTATTGATGCGGTGTCTAACCTCCTCCGTTGCGGTATCTAACCAAGCGGTGTATAGCCCCAGCCATGTAGATATCTAACCTTTTGATGCGGTGTCTAACCTCCTCCATTGCAGCATCTAACCAAGCGGTGTATAGCCCTAGCCGTGTAGGTATCTAACCTGCTGATGCGGTGTCTAACCTCCTCCGTTGCGTCATCTAACCAAGCGGTGTATAGCCCCAGCCGTGTAGGTATCTAACCTGTTGATGCAATGTCTAACCTCCTCCGTTGCTGCATCTAACCAAGCGGTGTATAGCCCTAGCCGTGTAGGTATCTAACCTGTTCCTTGAGTAAAACAAACAATGTTAAATCCTCTGATAAATGGTAATCATTTTGATCATTAATCTTTCACGAAGGTTCAATTGTTATTATCTCATTTTCCCATTTTATCATTTATGGTTTGTCACGTCATGTATATTATTTTCATCTTTGCCGCATCAAAAATGTGTTAAACGAATAAAGAAATAAGGGAAATAAAAGATCATTTGTATACGAAAGGTATCTGTTTAGTATGAAAAACAAATGAAGCTAAAGATCATGATAAATAATCTCCCTGAATATCAGCTACAGATATACGGTGGGCTCCTCAGGATCACTCTTGCCTCGATAGCGCGCCATTGGCGTGTCTGGTCCTGTATGTCTCTTAGGAGGGCTTTGTGCTTGCAGGGAGGCTTAGAATGCCTATTTATGGGCTCACATGATTTCAACTTGTGTGGGCTTGATCTTATCTTCATCTTGTCGAAACTGCCCTTTTGGTTCAGCACTGTAAAGCTGTTTGAGACAAAAGCATGTACAAAAGATTGTGTGTGCGTAATATGTGTGAAATATATACGCAAAACTATACAGATGCAAAGAGTTGATGTACAGAAATTATGTGTTCACGACTATACGTGCAAAGGACTGAATGCATGTGATATATGCTTATGATATGCATGCTAAACACGTGCAAAGAATTATGTGCTATATGTATGTGAAAATTATGTACACGGAATGTGCGTGAAGAATTGCATATGCGAAATATACACAAATTTTATGCATGAGTGAATTCATGATGGGCAACGTGAAAGTCTATGCATGTGTCAAGTTATGCAAAGAGATATGCGAAAGATCGTACACATGATATGCACGTTAGATGCAAAAAGGGATAAACCACACCCTAGGTGATTAAGGGATTCGTTGAAGGTACTGCTCATACTTTCCGATCCCCCCAGTGATCTAAATAAGCTATCATCCTAGCTTAGGAGCTCTGCCCCATAAGCTTTTCAGATAGAACTATCCGGTGTGCCTCTTTGCCCCTTAGTCAACGAGTATGTGCCCTTTTGCTACAAGCCGGTGCAACATTTTGCCCCCCAGGATTCCGACTCACATCCTACATTATCCACCCTCTTCCCGAAAGGAGATTATCTGAAGTAATACCGCCTTATCACTTTAGGCATCAGAAGTTATTATTTTAAAGGTAGTGCGTCCCTTAGAGATTTTCACACTAGCTTTTCTTTGCGGGAAATGCGTCCCTTTTGGGATTTTCACACAGCCTTGTGCTTTAATTTTTGCCTGGAATAGACCTAACCTAATCCAATGGCTTTTTTGTTTCTTTTCAAAAGATAAACTGCCTGTTTTCAGGTTTTTACCCTATCCTTTTGCCTAACTTTTGCTTAGAGAGCCAATTACAGTTTTCATCTCTAACGGCTCATTTTTTTAGCAGATTGTAAGAGAATCTGAAGCTGTTATTAGAGATCCTTCGAGGGGGACTGTGACGCGCGCCGAACCTAGCTAGGGCCCTCGATGTGAATCCGTCTTTGGGATTTGAGGGACTGGTTCGCGTCTTTTGATCATGGGCACCACGAGGCATCATCGGTGCGTCCCTCCCAATAGAACATTGAGGAGAACCACCTAGCCTAATGGCACCTAGAGGCACCTTTTGAGGTATCATGGAGTCGCCACCCAATTTTGAAGAATTGGGAAAAGGTCTCTCACCTCTTGTTGGTCGAGACCATAGATCCGGTGTTCGGAACTTCCCTCTTATTTATGCTTTGGTTAAGTATAAGTGGGTTTTTAACTTCTTAAAATTATATCTCTCATCTCACACGATTAATGCATTTAAATCAAATTGCGCATATCAATCATTCGAAGGCAATAAAATAAAAGCAATAAATAAAACGATAAATGAAAGCGGTAAACACCCATGCACACAATTACAAGAGAAATCAGGGCGGAATACAACCCCAATAAAAGGAAATTAAAGATATGAATGGGGACGGAATACAATCCCCCAAAAATAAATAAAGGTGCCCCAAAATTAATTACAAGGGCCCAAAGGAAAATAATGTACATAAATTTAAACACTCACGCAAGATCGAAATAAAAGAGACATGCATAAATCGAGACATTACTTTAGGAACATTGGTTCCTTCGCACTTGTTCGAAGCTTAGGAACATTAGTTCCTTCGTTTTAATTTAAAGAGGGTTCAAAGAGTCATTTTGATTTGTTTGAATGAAAACGGGGATGAGTGATCCCATTTTTGGAGAAAATTAACTCTTCATTTTTAATGTGATATTTCTTATGTTTTGGCTAAAACAAGGGACATTGGACATTGGCCCCAATTTTATTAGTGAAAAACTCAATTTAGTTGTAAAAGTATTTTTGTGACTTTTTCTCTCACGCGTGCACAAATAAAATAATTATTTACAAATAAACACCACAAAAGGATGGGGAATTAGAGAGATCTCACCGAACCGATGTGTCCGTCTACGCATCGCGACCCATCCGGGGAGTCACGGGGCGCTCACGTAGCCCGACTCAAATTAAATCTCATACAAAAATTAACATCAAAAAATATTAGTAATAACTCTAGAAATTAATCAAATAGAGACAAGATAATAACAACAGTAAAGTTATAACAAATAATCCTGGCAATAATAATAAATGATAATAATAATGTTAACAGAATATTAATGGCAACCAATGTAATAATAAAAATAATAATAATAAAAGTAATGATAATAGGATATTGAATAATCACAAATAATAATAATAATAATAATAATAATAATAATAATAATAAAAATAATAATAATAATAATAATATACAAAATAATAATAATAATACAAAACTTGATAATATAATCACGATAACATTAACCCAATAGTAATAATATCATACTAACCACAATGTTAACAATAACAATAATAACATATAATAACAATGCTAACAGAATCATAACAACAAAAATAAACACAAAAGTTGAGACAATAACAATAAAACTAATAATAATAATGGTGAATGAACATAAAAATCAAATTAAAACAAATAAATAATGCATTAATGGGAATATTAACATATAAAAATGCTAAAAAAATAAATAATAGATATAGTAGTAATGACAAAGATAATATTAACAACAGTAAATAATACACAAAAATAAATGAGAACAAGTTCAAGAATGTTTACCCTCAGAAATTTTATATCGGAGAAGCGATGTCTCGATGTGTTTTCCTTGTCGGATTTGTGGTGATTAATATTCGGAGAAAATGTAAAAATTGATATATAAAATAAATTAACTCAAGATGGTATTTTTATAAAAAAGATATTTTTGGTGGATGATTGAGTAAAGGAAATTAATTTTCCAAACTCAAATCACCCAAGAAATGGATTATCTTTTTTGAAGAAAAATAAAGAAAGTTAAAGCTTGAGGAAAAAGAAAAAAAGTTTTAGAATATTTTGAAGAAGAAAGAAAAACCAAGTTTGCTGGAGAGGAGAAGTTAGAGAGAAAACTCAAGAAAATGCCCTTGAATAAAATGTTGCCGTCCTCCAAAATGAGGGCAAAAGTCCACATTTAATCTTGCCTTGGCCAGAAAAAGCAAAGGACAAAAAAGCTTTTATTTTTAGTTAATCCAAAATAGCATAAAATGGTGAAACAAACGGAAACATCAGACTGAAAAAAATAGACTGAAAACAGCGAAAAAAAAGGGACAGGCGAAGACCAACAGGTCGCGCGGAAGGGGAAGGGCGCGCGGCAGCCTGCTGCGCGCGTGGTGCCCTGGCACCGCGCGGGGCAGGCTGCTGCCACGCGCGCAGGGGGTCGCGTGATGCCCTCTGCCTCGCGCGCCGGGGGGCGCACGGTGTCCCCCGCCTCGCGCGCAGGGGCGTCGCGCGAGGCACCTGCCTCGCGTGCGGTGCCCCCCGCCTCCCGCGCAGGGGCGCCGCGCGAGGCACCTGCCTCGCGCGCAGGGGGTCACGCGGTGCCCCCTGCCTCGCGCGCAGGGGGGCGCGCGGTGCCCCCCACCTCGCGCGCAGCCTGCCGCGCAGGCCGCCCCGCGCTACCGCAGGTGGCACTCGCGACCTTTTTTTTTTTTTTTTTTTTTAAAACCTTGACACAAAATTAATATATTTTCTTACCCCATTTTAATTTTTAATTTCTAAAATATACTTTTTAATTATTTTTTGAAAAAACCAATTTTGACAAGGGAACGATCGATTCTCACTTTTCTTGCCGAAAATCGGTCTCTTGTTTCATCATCGGGTAATCCTGATCTTGGATCGCCTCGGGACCCGGTGTCTACAGTTGCCCCCAATTTTGGGAAACTTAGAACTCAGGTGCCTAAGTGAGCCAAAATTCAGAAAAGAGAGGGAGAGATGCGTACCTGAGGCGGTTGCTGTCCGGAACTTGGTCTTGCCAGCTTGTCGGTATTATAGGATTACTGCTGGTCACATGATTGAGGAACGTTAGCTTGTCGACGTGAAACCATGGCTGAACGACTGATAAACACCGGCTTGTCGGTGTGTGAAGGCGCCAGACTTTGGAGGACGTGATTGATGAAACACCAGCTTGTCGGTGTGTGAAACCACGGCTGAACGACTGATAAACACCAGCTTGTCGGTGTGTGAAGGCGCCAGACTTTGGAGGACGTGATTGATGAAACACCAGCTTGTCGGAGTGTGAAACCACGGCTGAACGACTGATAAACACCAGCTTATCGGTGTGTGAAGGCGCCAGACTTTGAAGAACGTGATTGATAGAACACCAGCTTGTCGGTGCGTGAAACCATGGCTGAGCGACTGATAAACACCAGCTTGTCCTTGTGTGAAGGTGCCAGACTTCGAAGAACGTGATTGATAGAACACCAGCTTGTCGGTGTGTGAAACCACGGCTGAGCGACTAATAAACACCAGCTTGTCGGTGTGTGAAAGCGCCAGACTTTGAAGAACGCGATTGATAGAACACCAGCTTGTCGGTGTGTGAAACCATGGCTGAACGACTGATAAACACCAGCTTGTCGGTGTGTGAAGGCGCCAGACTTTGAAGAACACGATTGATAGAACACCAACTTGTCGGTGTGTGAAGGCGCCAGACTTTCCTGTGAAAACAAAAGAGATTCGTATGCAAGGGTAAGTTATGCACGTGCATATGCATATGTCATGTAGGACGCATATGACACCATTCATCTGAGTGGCCCAGTGGTCGAGGTGCGATAACTCTTGCTGATCGTGGCTTCGTTTGGTCGATTATGCCCCCAGGTGTCGGAAGGTGCTGTCCTGATTTAGGGACTCTGACTCATAATTTTTCAGGGAGGATTGCCCGATGTGTGTCTTTGCTTGAAAGGGGTTGCCCAAGGTAATGCCGCCTTATCGCTCCAAGCGTCATTGTTTTAAAGGTAGTGCGTCCCTCGTGGATTTTCGCTCTAGCTTTTCTTAGCGGGAAATGCGTCCTTGTCGGATTTTCACATGACCCTGTGCCTTATTTTTTGCCTGAAATGGACCCAACCCAATCCAGCGGCTTTTATTTATTTCATTTTTGTAGGGCAGACTGCCTGTTGCCAGGTTTTCACCCCGCCCTTTGGCCTAACTTTTGCTTAGAGCGCCAGTCACGGTTTTCATCTCTAACAGCCCTTTTTTTTTATTTGATAAAGTTTTTGTCGGGTGCACGGATGAATTGTGCGCGTTCAGATGGGGAGGGACAGCAGCGGATGCATTCAAATGGGGAGTGACACATTACTCGTCTGAAAAGAACCATGGACATTTATTGGATAACAGTGCTTCTCTGAGCGCATAATTGCATACATGTACACGTTTCTCGTGTGACTTCATTACACATGACCATCATTTGACATTAGGCCCAAGATACCAGGCCACATCTAATCTCGAGATAGATCTCAAAAGCATCACAACTCCTGTTATCAATCAGCCCTCTCGGGTTTTCTTGATTGAACATTTTCTCTCTCTCTTTTTTTTTTTTTTTTTTTTGTCTTCAGCCGTGGAATCTTTTCAACCTGTCGACGTTGACCGGCTCCCTGAATTCATTCCCATCACTATCTGTCAGGATCGTAACTCCTTTAGACAAAAGCTTCTTCAGAACGAAGGGTCCTTCCCAAGTTGGCCTAAACTTGCCTCGAAAGTCCGGAACCCCCGGCCTCATCTGTTTGAAGACTAGGTCTCCTTCCTTCAATGGGTGCTTTCTTACTTTCTTCCCAAATGAGCGAGCTAGCCTTTTCTGGTAGATCTGATTGTGGTAGTATGCCCGCATCCTACCTTCGTCCAATAGGTTCAACTGTAGTAGCCGCTGCTGGGCCCATTCGGCTTCTGGTAGCTGAGCTTCTGTTACCACCCTTAATGATTGGAGTTCTATTTCTATTGGTAGGACTGCTTCCGTCCCATAAACCAAGGAGAAAGGGGTAACCCCTATAGAAGTTCTGGCGGTGGTCCTGTAGCCCCATAGTGCAAATGGCAATTTCTCGGCCCAGTCTTTATAGGTTTGCACCATCTTAGCCAATATCTTCTTGATGTTCTTATTAGCTGCCTCGACTGCTCCGTTGGCCTGCGGTCGGTATGGAGAGGACTTATGGTGTTGGATGGCGTACTTCTTGAGCATCTGCTTAGTCTCAGCTTGGAACTGTACCCCATTATCTGACACGATGTGATGAGGGAGACCGTACCTACAGATCAAATGTCGCTCGATGAACCTGGCCATTTCCCGGGCGCCTAATTTTTTGAAGGATTCAGCCTTAACCCACTTAGTGAAGTAATCAATGGCGACTACAATGAACCTGTGCCCATTAGAGGCTATCGGGTGTATCTCTCCTATAATGTCAATCCCCCATGCTGTAAATGGCCACGGGGACGTCAGGTTGCACAATTCCGACACTGGCAGGTGTCTCAGATTAGCATATTGTTGGCACAATTGGCACTCCTTCACATATTTAGAGCAATCTGTATCCATTGTTAGCCAGAAGAATCCTTGCCGCATTATTTTCTTTGCTAGGGCTAGACTATTCATATGGGCCCTACAGACCCCTGCATGGGTTTCCTCCATAACCCTTTTGGCCTCTTTCTCATCTAAACATCTTAGTTGTATGCCATCGGCCTGTCTCTTGTACAACACCCCGTCTACACTGATGAATTGAGTGGGCAGTTTGCGGATCACCCTTTGGTCTTTTTCAGTGGCTTCTTCCGGGAATACTGACCTCTCTAAATAATTCTGGACATCATAGTACCATGGCTTTCCATCAGTAATCTCGACATCCCCGACTTGTTCGGTCTCAAAGTATGGCTTGCTTGAACTGGAAATGAGCACAGGCTTCATAACTATCCCTTCAGGGTTGTCCCACATGGATACCAGGGTAGCTAGGGCGTCTGCCAATTGGTTCTCATCTCGGGCCACGTAGTTAAAGGTGCAGATTTCAAACTGGCCACTTAGTTCTTTTAAACACCTCACATATGGCAACAGCCGCTCTTCCTTAACGGTCCATTCTCCCCTGACTTGGTGGATTACTAAAGATGAGTCCCCGAAGACCTCTACTACTTTCGCCCCCACGGCTGAGAATGCTTCAAACCCGAAGATGCAGGCTTCATATTCAGCTTCGTTATTGGTGGCCTTGTACCTTAATTTCTTGGCTAAGGGAAGCTTCTCTCCGTCTGGGGTTACTAGAATTATTCCCGTTCCGGCTCCCTTGCTATTTACTGCTCCATCAAAATACATCTACCACTTCTGCATGGTGATGGCTACCACGTTTTCGTCGGGGAATTCATACAATAGCTGATCTCCTTCAATTGGATGGTCAGCAAGAAACTCTGCAACTGCTCGACCTTTAATGGTCTTTCTAGTAATGTATTCCACATCGAATTCTTGTAGCAATATCATCCATCTTCCCATTTTCCCTAGCAAAGAGGGTGCCTGTTGCAGGTATCGGAGGGGATTTTGCTTGGCAACAGCCTGCACTTTATAGGAATGAAAGTAATGCCTCAGCTTCTTTGATGCCCAGATTACTGCTAGGCAGATCTTTTCCACTTCAACATACTTGGCTTCGTAGGGGAGGAATTTCTTGCTGAGGTAGTAAACCGCAAATTCGACCCCGAATTCATCCTCTTGGGCCATCATGGCCCCTACAGAATTTTCCTCTATTGCTAGGTAGAGAATCAATGGTTTGACAGGCCGTGGTGGTCGTAGCACCAGGGGATGTTGGAGGTAATCCTTAATGACATCAAAAGCCTTCTGGCAGTCGTCGTTCCACTTGACCGGCTGATTCTTCCTGAGGAGCTTGAAGATTGGTTCGCACACCGAGGCGAGCTTGGAAATGAACCTACTGATGTACTGCAATTTACCCAGAAAACTCCGGACTTCCTTTTCCTTTTGAGGCGCTGGCATTTCTCTGATTGCCTTGATTTTATTAGGATCCACTTCTATTCCCGTTTGTCTCACCACATGGCCTAGTAACTTACCCGAGGTAACTCCGAAAATACACTTTTTGGGATTAAGGCGAAGATTATACTTGTCGATCCTCTGAAAGAACTTCTCTAAGGCCTCAAAATGTCCCTCTCGAGTGGCCGACTTGATCATCATATCATCGACATACACTTCAACTTCCTTGTGGATCAAGTCATCCAAGATCTTGGTAGCCATCCTTTGGTACGTCGCTCCGGCATTCTTCAACCCAAAAGGCATCACTCGGTAGGCGAATGTCCCCCATTCCGTGATGAAGGCTGTCTTAATTCGATCCACAATCCTATTAAGGATTTGGTTGTATCCTGCATACCTGTCCACAAAGCTGTACATCATATAAGCGGCTGCGCTATCCACTAGTACATCAATATGGGGTAAAGGAAAGTCATCTTTCGGGCAGGCTTTATTCAGGTCTCGGTAGTCAACACACACTCGGACCTTCCCATCCTTCTTGGCCACGGGAACCACGTTAGCCAGCCATGTGGGGTATTGGACCTCTACCAGGAACTTGGCTTCGATCTGCTTGTGCACCTCTTCCTTCACCTTTTCTGCCCATTCTGGTCTCAGCCTCCTGAGTTTCTGCTTGACCGGCTTGCACTCTGGGTAGGTCGGGATGGCGTGTTCGGCAACTGCCCGATCAATCCCTGGCATATCCTCATAGGTCCAGGCGAAGACCCTTTCATACTTTTTCAAAATTCTCTCAAATTTTATCCTTTCCTCAAGAGTTACGTCGGATGCTATCAAGATTTCCTTTGGATTTTCCAAAGTCCCGAGATTAAATGAGGTGGTATTGGTTGAGTTAATGTCAAATATAAATGATTCATGCTCGTGATCATGCATAATGAAGTCATGAGAAACATCGCACAAGTAAGCAAAGTCATTCATATTATTAAAGTACTCAGCATTACAGATAGAGTTGTCAAATAGTTCCGGAATAAAAAGTACATCAGCAAAGTTATCATCATCATCTTCCACTGGCGCCGGCTCTGGGGTCGATGGCCCTTTGTCGCCGTCAATCTTCAAACTCTCCAACTCTAGTGCCGCCTCTTCATCTTCCACTTTCTCCTTGCCCTTCACCCGGGTGGCCAGCAGACCTTCAGTGACAACCTCCTCGGGAACCTCTCGATCCCATGCTAGAGTCTGATTGAAGATTTCCTCATCCCAGAAGGCTTCCACCGCCTTGACCATTCCCTCGGACCAGTCAAACACATCATTGAAGATTTCAAAACCTGGGGTGATCTTGCCACCAATCCACTGGGGCTCTGCCTCTCCACAGTAGGCACACGCCGATGCGGCTGGTATAAAAGTCTCCAAAATGTGCGGCACTTCCGCAGGCTTCTTCGCAGGCTTGCTCTTCTTGGCATCAGTAGCGTAGCCCAAACCTCTCCTATCCTTTTGCCCCCTTGTGGCGACAGGCTCTTGAATCCCTTGCGAGCTCTTACCCAAACCAGCCCCAGGGAGAAAGCTCATTCTCTTCATCATATTGACAACTTGGGGGCTCACCACTGTCCCATCTTCTTCACCCACCATAGCCACGTGGAAACCACTGAAGGGTTGATTGGAAATTCCAAGCACTGAGACTTGATTGTCACTAGCCGCTTTAATGGTCAAAATCTGGCCTTCATGGGGAATCTTAATCATTTGATGGAGCGTAGATGGAACCCCTCCCAACTTGTGGAACCACGGCCTTCCTAACAGCACTGCAAAGTTAGCCGGTATTGGCAGGACAACAAACTCAGCCTCCATCTCAACTGGCCCGGTCTTAACTTGCGCTTTAAAAGTCCCAGCAGCTTGCCTTCTCGAGTTATCATAAGCAGTGATGGTCAGATCAGATTCACTCAACATGCCCTCATTCAATCCAAGTGAAGGTAGCGCCACCAGTGGGCACACATTAATGGAGGACCCATCATCCACCATGACACAGGCCGTGTGTTTACCATTGATCTGAGCTCGGATATATAGAGGGCGATTGTGATTACGACCCTCGATTGGCAAGTCGGCCTCCGTGTAGACTATGTTTTCTTCAGATCCCCCTTTCACAATGCCTAATAACTCGGAGGGCGAGATAGTGGTGGCGACTGTCGATTCACATAAGGCTTCAACTAGCTTCTGCTTATGGCTCGGGGATTGCCTCAATAGGTCCCAGATGGATATTTGTGCTGTCGTCTTCTTCAGTTGCTTTAGGATCTGATTCTCTTCCGTTTCTTGCTCCACCGTCGGAGGCATTGGGTCTTGTTGCTTCTCAATTTTCGGCACCACTCTTCCACTGCGGGTAACAGCCTGTACCTCTTGCACTTTATCTTCTTCACCCCCAGAGTTCCATACATCCTTCGGCTCGTCGGCCTCTTTAGTCTCACCTTCACTGGTTGAGTCCCAACATTCTATCATGTTTACCTGGGGTTTCTCCCCATTAACTTCTCGCTCGGGGCGGATAATGGCCACGTAATCATTGCCGTAGAGATCTCTCAACACATACCACTCTGGCAAGCTTGATCCTATCATAAAGACTGGGGGAAGAACGGCATTATACCCGGTATTCTTCTTCTTTTCCCTCTTTTCAGGGTCGGAAATCTGCTTACTGTCAATGAGATCTTGGACCCGATCCCTTAAAGTTCTGCAAGAGTCAGTGAGGTGACCAGTGTGCTGGTGGAAAGCGCAGTATTGGTCTCCTCTATGGTTCGGCTGGCCGTAGGTCTTAGCTTGTCTGGCTGGCAATGGCTGAAGTTTTCCCTCTTTCATTAATCGTTCTAGGACCCAGGACAATGGTCTTCCCAAATTCGAATAGTGCCTCTGGTTTACGTCAGTGGCTGAAACTTCTGCTATTTTGGCCACTCTGTTACTGCCGCTTCCGGCGCCACCCGACCTATTTCCCCCTTGGGTCCCGTAGTTCTTTCGAGCAAAACTGTAATTACTGGCTTTCTTCGCTAGGTATTCTAATTCGGCTTCAATTGCTATGTCTTTTAAGGATTTCCAATCCTTGAGCCCTTTCATCTTAAGCCCCTCCCTCAAGTATGGGCTTGCATTTTTGATAAATAGTCTGATTTGGTCCGAGGTATCGGGTTTCCTCTTCATCTCCATAACGCGATTCCTCCACCGCGTAAGGTAGTTATGGAAAGATTCACTAGACTTTTATTGCAGGAGCTCGAGGTCTTTTAACGTTACTTCCATGCGGGTGCTGCAGTCATACTGTCTCATGAACTCACCTGTTAGCAAATCCCAATCTTCTTTCGACCTCTTGTCTAAACTGTGGTACCAATCAACCGTCGACCCCATCAAACTAAGGCAGAAGTACTCCACCTTTTGCTTCTTGGTAAGACCTGTGCCCTTCATGATTAAGGCATATTACCTAAGATGGGCCGAAGGGTCAGACGTGCCATCGAACTTTGGTAAATCTGGCATCTTAAATCTCTGAGGCAGCAGCTCCTCCTCACCCAAGTCTACATCTTAGGGGATGACCCCCTTTCCGACCGACAACATTCGTGTAATGGCCTCCATTCTTTCCTCCATCTTCCTCACCACATCATCCTCTAGCTTAGGAGCTTTGCACCTCGCCGCTTGAGGGACTACTGGCTCATCTTCCTCTTCCCCTAAGAAATCATCCCCTGGATCTGGAATTCTCACCCTCGGTTGCTCAACTGGTGCCGCCACTCTAGGTTCAGTGACTGGCTGTGGCATAGTGGCAGTTGGTATAGTGGTCTCTACAACAGGTGTTTCGACTGGGTCAACAGCTGGAGCTCCAGACGGTTGTCCAGCGTGTGGTGTCATTTGGGCGACAAAGTTCCCCATCATGGCCAAAATCTTTCTTTCAAAATCTTCGAATCTCTTATCCAAGTCCTGTGTTGTTACAGCACCCGACTCTTGCGGTAATTCTGCCATTACTGATCCGGAGGATTGTTCTGAATAAGAGTCTGAGTTTCTATCCCAATCTGAACCCGATGCTGATGCCAAACTTGACGGCTCAACTACTTGCTTTCTGACCAACCTCCCGCTAGGATCTCTGGACCACTCAAATGGATCTATGATGGTTGAAAAAATCCAATTCGTTAGCATGATGCATGGATGGCATTAAGAGTGCATGGTCGTGTTGATGCAGCATCCACAACCACATGCAAGTAAACAGACCCTTCTAACCTTATTTCTCCCGCACACGGGGCAATGCGGTCTCTTTCCTAGGTGGGCTTAGTACATGGGTCAACAGGGGACCCTATGAACGCGCGAAGTGCACGGCAAAAAGCCGGCAGCATAATAGCTCTAGTCTAATGTACATGCGTATGAGTTTTGGCCATTACGTATGTGGGCAATTCAATCAAGTTAAGGTGGGCTCATCGGGGCATGAAAGCCTTTGATAAAAGATCACTTAACTTGCTTGATTTTGTTTAATACGCTACGGCCCATGTCACAAGCATCATATTAAGGAGCATACAACCTAGCGGAAGTTTCTATTTGCCATTAGATGAGCTTTGGTCAAGGTGATAAAACTTTTAGGGCTACCCAAGCATGGTCCGCGCCAACGGGTCTAGCTCATCACGAGCATAACGACCGATCGTATCTCCATTTTGATATACCAAAAGGTACAAGGCTTGGGCTGGTGATTATCCTTAACACTTCCCTACAATGAGTAAAAGTAGGGTCGAGCTTCGGAAACGCACCGGGGTAAGATAGGGACCAACTAGCGTAAGTCTAAGGCTCTAAAATGATATGATGCAATTTTGGCGAGAGATAGAATTTTAAGTTTTAAAAACCCAATTATATTTTAACCAAAGCACTTTCAAAGAGAAGTCTCAAACACAAAATCCCCAGTGGAGTCGCCACTGTGACGCACGTAGAACCCAGCAAGGGCCCTCGACGTGAATCCGCCTTTGGGATTCGAGGGACTGGTTCGCGTCTTTTGATCATGGGCACCACGAGGCATCATCGGTGCGTCCCTCCCAATAGAACATTGAGGAGAACCACCTAGCCTAATGGCCCCTAGAGGCACCTTTTGAGGTATCATGAAGTCGCCACCCAATTTTGAAAAATTGGGAAAAGGTCTCTCACCTCTTGTTGGTCGAGACCAGAGATCCGGTGTTCGGAACTTCCCTCTTATTTATGCTTTGGTTAAGTATAAGTGGGTTTTTAACTTCTTAAAATTATGTCTCTCATCTCACACGATTAATGCATTTAAATCAAATTGCGCATATCAATCATTCGAAGGCAATAAAATAAAAGCAATAAATAAAATGATAAATGAAAGCGGTAAACACCCATGCACACAATTACAAGAGAAATCAGGGCGGAATACAACCCCAATAAAAGGAAAATAAAGATATGAATGGGGAAGGAATACAATCCCCCAAAAATAAATAAAGGTGCCCCAAAATTAATTACAAGGGCCCAAAGGAAAATAATGTACATAAATTTAAACACTCACGCAAGATCGAAATAAAAGAGACATGCATAAATCGGGACATTACTTTAGGAACATTGGTTCCTTCACACTTGTTCGAAGCTTAGGAACATTGGTTCCTTCGTTTTAATTTAAAGAGGGTTCAAAGAGTCGTTTTGATTTGTTTGAATGAAAACGGGGATGAGTAATCCCATTTTTGGAGAAAATTAACTCTTCATTTTTAATGTGATATTTCTTATGTTTTGGCTAAAACAAGGGACATTGGCCCCAATTTTATTAGTGAAAAACTCAATTTAGTTGTAAAAGTATTTTTGTGACTTTTTCTCTCACGCGTGCACAAATAAAATAATTATTTACAAATAAACACCACAAAAGGATGGGGAATTAGAGAGATCTCACCGAACCGATGTGTCCGTCTACGCATCGCGACCCATCCGGGGAGTCACGGGGCGCTCACTTAGCCCGACTCAAATTAAATTTCATACAAAAATTAACATAAAAAAATATTAGTAATAACTCTAGAAATTAATCAAATAGAGACAATATAATAACAACAGTAAAGTTATAACAAATAATCCTGGCAATAATAATAAATGATAATAATAATAATGTTAACAGAATATTAATGGCAACCAATGTAATAATAAAAAAAATAATAATAAAAGTAATGATAATAGGATATTGAATAATCACAAATAATAATAATAATAATAATATACAAAATAATAATAATAATACAAAACTTGATAATATAATCACGATAACATTAACCCAATAGTAATAATATCATACTAACCACAATGTTAACAATAACAATAATAACATATAATAATAATGCTAACAGAATCATAACAACAAAAATAAACACAAAAGTTGAGACAATAACAATAAAACTAATAATAATAATGGTGAATGAACATAAAAATCAAATTAAATCAAATAAATAATGCATTAATGGGAATATTAACATATAAAAATGCTAAAAAAATAAATAATAGATATAGTAGTAATGACAAAGATAATATTAACAACAGTAAATAATACACAAAAATAAATGAGAACAAGTCCAAGAATGTTTACCCTCAGAAATTTTAGATCGGAGAAGCGATGTCTAGATGTGTTTTCCTTGTCGGATTTGTGGTGATTAATATTCGGAGAAAATGTAAAAATTGATATATAAAATAAATTAACTCAAGATGGTATTTTTATAAAAAAGATATTTTTGGTGGATGATTGAGTAAAGGAAATTAATTTTCCAAACTCAAATCACCCAAGAAATGGATTATCTTTTTTGAAGAAAAATAAAGAAAGTTAAAGCTTGAGAAAAAGAAAAAAAGTTTTAGAATATTTTGAAGAAGAAAGAAAAACCAAGTTTGCTGGAGAGGAGAAGTTAGAGAGAAAACTCAAGAAAATGCCGTTGAATAAAATGTTGCCGTCCACCAAAATGAGGGCAAAAGTCCACATTTAATCTTGCCTTGGCCAGAAAAAACAAAGGACAAAAAAGCTTTTATTTTTAGTTAATCCAAAATAGCATAAAATGGTGAAACAAACGGAAATATCAGACTGAAAAAAACAGACTGAAAACAACGAAAAAAAAGGGACAGGCGAAGACCAACAGGTCGCGCGGAAGGGGAAGGGCGCGCGGCAGCCTGCTACGCGCGTGGTGCCCCGGCACCGCGCGGGGCAGGCTGCTGCCTCGCGCGGAGGGGGTCGCGCGATGCCCCTTGCCTCGCGCGCAGGGGGGGCGCGCGGTGCCCCCCACCTCGCGCGCAGGTGCCTCGCGCAGGGGGTCGCGCGGTGCCCCTTGCCTCGCGGGCAGGGGGGCGCGCGGTGCCCCCCGCCTCGCGCGCAGCCTGCCGCGCAGGCGCCCCTACGCGCTGGGGCTTCCTGCCGCGCAGGCGGCCCCGTGCTATCGCAGGTGGTACTCGCGACCTTTTTTTTTTATTTTATTTTAAACCTTGACACAAAATTAATATATTTTCTTACCCCATTTTAATTTTTAATTTCTAAAATATACTTTTTAATTATTTTTCGAAAAAACTAATTTTGATAAGGGAACGATCGATTCTCACTTTTCTTGCCGAAAATCGGTCTCTTGTTTCATCATCGGGTAATCCTGATCTTGGACCGCCTCGGGACCCGGTGTCTACAGGGACCTACATGTACTGATGCCTTAAATCGTGGTTGAATGAGCCTGATTGTACTCACAAAGATGGTGTAGGGTTGGCTTCAGAATTCATGGCAGAGTGAATTCGCCAGAGGACTTGAGTGGCGGGGGTAGCAGAGGTTAGATAGTAATAGTGTGCCATCTTTATATCTAAACCAGACAAGTTTAAGTATGCATAATGTACTACTCTGATCACATCAATATGTCATTGTATAAATGCATATGTTTCAATTTGATTTCATGACACATGATCTTATTTGGCGTTAATCCCAAAAAATACAAGACCCTATCTAATCTCAAGATAGATCCTGTGAGCATCAAACTCCTGTTATCAATTAGCCCTCTCGGGTTTTCTTGATTGGAGATTTTCTCTCAGCCCTTGATTTTTGCCCAAGATTCTCTCTCTCTCTCACTTTTGTTTTGAAGGCAGATTCTAGATACAACGTTGGGGATGAGACTCAACTCAACTGCATAAATGCACTCGTGGCTCCCCGCTTGAAACTAAGAAAGAACCATATGCCTCTTCCTACTACCGATCCTCATTACAAAATCATCTCCGCTAATTAGATAAGACTGAACCAAGAATCAAAAGGTCTTACTTTGGTTGTAACGTTAGGCTCAGGTAGATGGCTATCAAAGAAGGATCAGGTTGCTAGAGAAAAATGGGCGCAATATTTACTCGACTGATGCGAGAACCATTCTCAGCTCAATTACATTCTATAAAGGTATTTTTAAATTTGGGCTTGATAATAATTAAGTTAAAAAAAATGACCATTGAAACTCACTAAGTGGTTACTATCTTGAGCTCTACTTTTTTTTTTCGCGAGCTCATGTCTTTTGCGAATGACTAAATCCTCTTTCCGAAGTGTAAACCTATCCTTATTAGGGCGATTTTTGATAACCCAGAGAATTGTCAATGATTGAAACTTTTTCCCGAAGTGTAAGCCCATCCTTATTAGGGCGATTTTTGATAGCCCAAAGAAGCGTCAAAATGTACATCCATCTTTACTAGAGCGGCCATTCTTCTAAGGGTAAGCGAAAATTATTTTAGACGACGGGTAATTTCAACATGTGTAACAACAAAATCGGTACGCATTTAGCATACCCACATAAAGGCTCAATGGGCTAGCAAGCGATTGCGAAATAAAGGTAGAAAGCAATCATTTAGAGAGCTATACAAAGAAGGGCTGCCTAAATCATTTTCTAGGTTCCGTCTTATCCAGGGATCGCTTTGACGTGTAATCAGAAAGGTTCTAGTGCTCTTAATGAGTTTTCATCCAATCCCCTAATTGCAACTAGTTTTTTTACTACTTTCTATTTTCTTTTCTCTTTTTATTTTTAGCTCTTAGAATTTTTCTCTCTTTAGGAGTTATATCAGATGCTATTAAAATTTTCTTTGGGTTTTCCAAAGTTCCGAGATTAAATATAGTCGTATTAATTGAATTAATGTCAAGAAATGAATGCATCATGATCATGTGAAATGAAATCATTAGAAACATCATACAAATAAGCAAAAATGTTCATCTTATTGAAAAATTAAAATTAAAAAGTCATTATCAAATAGTTTCAGAAAGAAAAGAACGTCTAAATAGCTATCTTCCTCCTTTCCAGCCAGCACTGATGTCATAGTCAAGTGGTTCATTGTCATACTCGAAAATCATCCACCTTCCCCATTTGGGCACTTAATTTGCTTTATTCTTTCCCTTTTGCTTTTTTGGGTCAAAGATCTGCTTACCGTCAATAAGATTTTGAACCCGATGCCTTAGAGTCCAGCAATGGTCTGTCAAATGCCCTGTATGCTGGTGAAAGGCACAATACCGATCCGTCTTATGATCGGGATGACCTTAACTTCTAGCTGGCTTAGCAGGTAGTGGTTGTAGTATCCCCTCCTTCATTAACCTCCTGAGAACCCAAGACAAGGACTTGCCCAAATTAGAATAATGCCTCTGAGCCAATTCAGTTGCTGATTCCTTTTCTGTCCTTTGGGTACTACTGTTATTATCACCGCAGTCAGCTCCTAGGTTTGCAAGGTCAATAGTAGTCTTGTTGAAAGGTGCCTGGATAGTTGCAAGCTTAGATTTCATGATTCCTTCTTCAAGACTAACTAGCTTATGTTTCATGCTTAAGGAACTGGAAAGGCCTATTGATTGTAAAGACTCTGGTCCTTTTGCCTTTTTTACTTGTCCGACCGCTGAATCAAGCGGCACCCTGCCCCTAGGCTTGGAAGTAGACGGAAGCATTGAGACCGTTGCTGCATAACCCCCTTTGACAGTGGCCGGCTCATCTTGGTTAAGAGCAGTCGTCATAAGCTGAGCTTGAAGAACGAGGGACATGGCATCCATTCTTTCCTTGACCGTGGCCAACAATCTCTTTTCAATTTCTTTAAGCCTTCCATCTATCTTTTGGGCAATTAGGGCACGAATCTCTTCAGTCTGTTGTGGAAAATTGGTCATTTTTGAATATTTGGGTCTCTATTAACTGCCCTTCGATCTTTATCCTAACTGTTCAGACAAAAGGTCCTCTAATTAGGTGACTGTCAGAACCCTAAAACTACTTAGGCAAATGGTCTATCAGACTCCTAATTCCTCGATCCTCCATCTTCGTCGATGGATAATGCTCAAATAAAAAGACAAGTATTGTAGCCAAAAAGAAAAAGAAAATTAAGGTTAGTAATTAAATCAAATAAAATACATAAAATAAAATAAATCAATCAAATTAAATGAAATACATAAAATAAAATAATGTACCAAATTAAATTAAATGAATCCAACTAACAAATATATTGATTAAGCCAATCAAGTAAATAAATCAAATAAATAAAAAGGATAAAAATATATAAAGGTGAGAATGAATGAATGTGTGTGTGTGGACAAAATAGATTGGAATTAAAGGGGAAATAAAGCAAAGATGGCCACCGTTCACGTGGCCATCATGCAAAGAAAAGAAAAGAATAACAATTTGATTAAGTTGGAAAAATAGGATTATTAAATTAAAGATGAAAAATTGACATGATTAAATTAATTATTCACATGTTATCACAATTAACATAAATATTTAAATGGCAAACAAGATCAATCAAAGAAAAATAAATTAATTAATTTCCTGTTAAAAATAACAAGAAATCAATATTTACATGAACAAAAATAATTAAATAAGAAATAAGAGAATAAGATGAAAATAATTAGTTTGGAGCCCAGAAAATATGCCCTTAGATTTAGATTTGATGCAAGAAATATGATGATTGATCTCCTTGAAAAATTCCACCAAAAAATGATTTTAAGGTGAAATTAATTTCTTTTGTTTATGGAAAAAACAAAGAAATTAATTTGGATGCTTAAAACTTGAAAATTGATTTTTCAATCTCAATTGATCCTTGTTAATTAAAAAAAATTCTGAAATTAAAGAAGAAAAATCAAAGAAGAAGAAAAGAAATTCTCTCAAAAAAAGATCTAAAAAAATAATGGAGGCCCCCCCTTAATCTAGCGGCAAAATATTCTATTTATACAATGCCCTAAAAATTAGGTTTTTTTCCAAAGTAGTTTAATCTAACTCTAACTCTAACTTTTATTTTTATCCATTAAAATCAATTTTTATCCCTTTAGAAATTGGAAAAAATGAAATCCCAATTTAATTTGGACTGAAATTCCGATAAAACTGTGAAAATAAAGTCCGAGACGCACGAGGTGCGGGCAAAAATGGGATTTTATCCCTTTTTTAAATGATGGCCGCACATCAAAATTTGAGGTGCAGCCGTTCATTTGGTGGCCGCACCTTAAATTTTGAGGTGTGGCCACAAGGCTGCATCTCATAGCCATAAGATGCGGACAAACCTCTTTTTTTTTTTAATTTATTTATATTTTTAAAATTTTTTTATTAAAACTTTTTGACCTAAAATTAATACTTCCAAGCCCCCTTTTTTATTTTTAATTTTTAAAATATATATTTTTTATTATTCTTTTTATTTCTAAAAAGTAAATTTTCACAAGGAAATCATCGCTTCCAAATTTTTTGCCTGTAAACAGATATCATTTTCATCACTGGTTAAGTTTAGTCTTGGCTGTCTCGGAATCCGGTATCTACACATATCATGGAAACACATGAATGGTAACATCATATCATCATTACCCATATTTTATCTTTTCATTTTAATCATTCAAATCATCATTACCCATGTTTTATCTTTTTATTTTAACTCAAGTAAAATCTACAACTTCCATAATAGCATAATTCACCATAAATTATTCAATTTAATTCAAATAAATTTTCATTTAACTAATTATTCAATTTTTAGTATCAATATATTAAAATCTCACCTTAACATCAATTATGTCAAAATGTACATAATCCATTATTTCATCATAAAATTTTTAAATAAATTCAAACAAAACCAATTAAATCAAAATACACTTAAAATCATATCTATAAACATATAATGACTTATAACTCACAAATAACTACATTATTCATTAAGACAATTAAAAATTCAATTTCGGCCATTTACAAAAAAATTTCTTCAAAATTTATTTTCCACACTATCCTCAATTCTATAATCATTTATGCCTTATTTAACACACTATTCCTGCCACAACATACGCGAATCGGGACAGAAAATGATCTCGAGGGGCTTCTCTCCCAAGAAACGACCACCTACAAGTAAAACTTACAAATTCTCACTAAAACTTCTTCCAAAAGTCCATATTCTGCTGAAGAGAATTCTTAGTAGAATCTCTTGTAACTCATGATATACATACTTTAGATCTTATATAAACAAAATATCTCAAAGCAGGTAAATCAAGATCTATTGGGTTAACACTTTTACTATACACATTGTCCTATTCAGAAGACTTCTATTCTCATCACTTATACAGAAAATAAGGACATCTGCTTTGGCCAACACATAACTATACAGATACAGTTCTAAACTACTAGCCGTCCAAAATCGACTAAACCTGGCTCTGATACCACAAAATTGTAACACCCTCTTTGCACTTATACTATATATATGTATTGCATACGTGCTAAAGTCCAATAATATAATAGTACATACTTATATCACAGCTCAAAGATGAGTGTAAAATTTTTTTTTTTCTTAAACTTGCTTAGCCTAATGTATATATGAATCCAAGCTTACATAGTTAAATATTACTTTATTTAACTAAAATAACCAATTACAAATATTCTTTTATTTTTCATGTTAAAAGCTTGCCGATTGACTTAAAACTGTCTTATTTAATATTCATTTGGGCAAAATTCGGCAGCATAACGGCTAAAACTTAGCTAGCCCAAAACCTGCAATTCAAGCAATAACACAGCCCAACTCAAGGGCACAACAATTATAACTTAATATCAAAAATAATAATATCCATCATTATATCTAACTATACCAATAATATAGAGTATTCACATATATGCCATTACAAGACTAAAATCCAAAAAAATACATGTACAGGATTCTAAAATCTTACCAGAACATGTCTATACAAAAAAATAATCATCACTCGGCTTACTTCCAAAAGCGAGGTGTACTTACTCCAAAACATCGCTTATCAACCTACATGTAGTCATAAAACACTACATGCTGAGCTTAAATACGCTCAGTGTTGGTTACAATTCAAAAATTTTCATTAAATAATTTACACAATACAAGTAGTAAAATATGCATATAAAACATAATAACATATATTACAATATAATATCTCATTTAAACATTTAAACATAAAGTCTAATATAAGTCATACCATAAGTTAACCTACAATGTAACCCATCCAAAATCCTTATTAGAGATAAATAACAGTTTAGTCCTTAAGCTACACTTATTTCCATATTGTTATTGAAATGCATGTATTTACAAAAATGCTACTAATAAGCATCATAGTACCTGAATTCATTACTTAGCATGAAATTACAATTTAGTCCTCCTAAAGGATATAAATAATACTAAAATACTATTTAATCCATAAATCACTACAAATAACATATTAAACCAAACATTAACTATCAATCACTTTTGTCACTTTTATTCAGTTATGCATAAAAATATAATAACATAAATATTTACAATATCCTGGCTCATTATAAGCATTTGATCATTATGTTCCATATATCAATTCACATTACTTATAAACTAAATCATAAGTCAAATTATAACATAATGAATCAGTAAATATCTCTAGAGGCAAATTGCAATATAGTCAATCAATTAATTATATTAGAAATATATTACTATAAAGATCCCAAAATTTCATTTAATTACAAATTTAGCATTAACTAACAATATAACCACCTGATTTCATTAAATGACATGAAATAAACACATTAGACTTCCGATAAGCACATTTAATACACAAATACCTTTAAATCCAATTAATATAAAATAATCCAAAGATTAACTAAATAATCATTCATTACAATCACGTATGCCAATTAAAACATTTCTGTCACTTTAATCATTTTAAGCTCATTTTTACCATTATGCCCTATTAGGTGTATTTCTACACGCTAAATCACAAACATACGATGTACCGATTATACTATAAAAGATGTCGATCCCACGAGGAATGTAGATTAACATTACACACTATTACTACTTGATTTTATCTTGTTTACAGTGTTCACTAATTTGTAAGTTAACTCTAAACTACTCTTATCATTTAAATTAATTAAACCTAGTTAATGATAATCAAAGAAGACAATGTAGATAATGAAGAACTAATGATTAGGAAACTTGATTCCATCATTTTAATATACAAGTAATGTTATAAGCAAGCCAAATTGGAATATTGTTCTAATCCACTCTCTCTCGATATGAACTAGAATGCCTAAAATATACAATTGCAATACTAATCCGTAACTCTCATTAATGAACTAGTTAATTCCAATTACATATTCTAAGATTAATAACCAATCTATAGCAATTATCTTAACATACTGATCTCTCAAGGTATGCTTTGATAATGAATTTTTATTAGATGTAAGATAAAGTGAACCACTCAATTCTACCTTAACTTATAATGATCATGAAATAATACTAATAGATAATTCTGCATTGAAAGTTTAATAACATAAATGGAAATAAAAGATAACAATAATATCATTCAAGATCCTTAAATAACATTCATTTAATTACAGAGAAGAAATTAATAGATAAGAGTAAGTAGAAAGAAATCTCTCAACCCTTTTCTCAAACCCTTATAAGAAATTTTCTTCTCCTTGGTCTTCTTCTTCAAAACATAAAATCTAACTTAGAACTTTAACTACAGAAATTTTACCGCTCTAACTTACAGAAAATTAATTAGTAAAAATTCCATCCTCTAAAATTACAGTTGAAATTAATATTTGTAGCGTTCTAAAGGTCGTGTCCTTTCTTCAAAGAGTTGCACAACTTGGTGGAAAGTCCCAATTTTTCAAGTGACTTTTCAAGGAAAACTGTCCAAGGGCTCTTCCTGTCGCGCTCGCGACAGAACACGGCATTTTTCTCCTTCCTTCTCTTCTTTGCCTTTGTTCTTCTGGTGATCGACTCGTGATTCTCTGTCCGAGTCGTGCTCTGGAAACCGAGTCATGCTATGCTTCACACGTGCTCCTCCGCACGAGTCTGGCACTTTTGTTTCATCTCTTTACGAGTCGTGCATTTCTTCACGACTCATGCACTCCTTCTTCCTTTTTCACCCAAATTACCTATAATGCAAATAAACACATAAAATAAACGAAAATACATGAAATATAAAGATATTTACATACTTAACTTCCCAAACTTACGAAAAATATGCACTAAATAATAGACCAATTAAGCAGTTATCAAATTCCCCCACACTTAATCCTTGCTTGCCCTCAAGCAAGAGAAAAGAATAAGAAAATTTAATGCCAAAATGCACTAAGTAAACTTTATTACGCAGCATTGTTCATTATGCATATGTGATAGGATTGAAAAGAAAGCAAAGACCTTAAAGACTCAAAATACCAGTGAATCAATTCTTAGAGCATGTATTCTAAATTTACAAGTCACCTAAGTTTACTAATTCTAAAATCAAGAATATAGAGTCTCAAAACTAAACATGCTTGAAAGAGAGAATATTGATCATAAATTTTAAAATTCTAAGGTTGCCAGTTGCCTTTTTAGGATAATTTGTAAGCACACATACCCTTAATCCAATCTCATGGCATTTTTAGACTTTTTTTTTCTGAACATGGGTATACTTTTAGACTTTATCCCATGAATTTAAAATAGCAAGAGAATGTAGTATTGGGTGCATTTTACGCTCCATCCCATACTTTGTTTCAATTTTGGATATACATCTTGCTTTGTTTCCTTTCCTTTCATCTTTTTTACTTTCTTTTTCTTTTGTTTTTTCCTTTTTATGTCCTCATCCATTATTGAAAGGGCCTAAGGGTAAGTATTATGGCTATAGTTTCCATGGGGCAACTAGAACCCTAAAATCATAAACTAAATGAGCAATTCCTAACCTTAAAGCATAGTTAGTAAAGAGACTAAATAATCTAAGATGCTGAAAGAAGTAAAAGGAGATAACTTGAAAAATATATAACACATACTAAAAGCTTTGAAAGACTAATAGAATAAGTATAAAAGGCAAATGACTTAATAACCTATATATTATATACAAAGTGAACAATGCTTTATAATAAAACTCACTAAAAAAAAACTAGTTGAAAAACGAATACACACAAATACATATGAAACTAACATATAAAACATACACAAACTCATAAAATACAAACAAACATGTAAACATGCAAACATACTCCCCACACTTAGAACAAACATTGTCCTCAAAGTGAAGAAATGAAATGAAATAAAAAGAATAAGATAAAAGAAAAACAAATATAGAAAACTCCCCTGATAATCATGGTGTAGGTGGAGGAGAGGATACCACATATCCGACCCGTGTAATGAAAGTGTCAACCTTATGCTCTAGCCTGCGTTAATGGCTAGCCAAATTATGATTGACTTGCTCCAAGGAAGATTGTTGATTTTGAATGGTGGACTGGTTCTGCAAGTTTTGTTCTAGCATGGATGGTATGTTATGGGCAGAAGACCTAAGAACAGGAGGCACTGTAGCCATATCAACAAAATTAATCATGTCGTCATCACTAGCTTCTTGCTCCTCTGGCATATCCTCATTCGTACTACTCTCATTAGCAACCTCTTACAGAGCAGAAGATCTTGAAAGATCCTTCCAACAAGATCTTGAATGGTGTGGAATGGCCTGAAATGCATTATTAACAACCTCTCCACGAACAAAAAGATGTTTAGTAAAATATACGCAAGGAAGGACTCGAGCATAAGTACGAAGATCAATATCACAACCTCTAGCAATAACAGATATAATATGCCCATGTGTGAGAGGAGCATTGTGATGACCAACACACTGCAATAATTGATTAAAGATCCAATATGACCAACAAACTGATTTTCTATTATGCACACACCACATCAAGAAAAGCTCCTAAGAAGATACTCTATTAAATTCAGATTTATCCCCAACATGGAATTACAGAACAATCCCTTATTTAGTATTTTTATGAGGGAATATTGAGCATGGAAAGGAAAATGATTGATGGAACAAGTGGGGGCAGCCTCAACAACAAAATCCCAACACAAGCCCTTGAGTTGATTCAAAACATGGCTGCCACTTTCCGACAGTTTGGAAGATATTAGGATCCTCCAAAAAGAGTATATGAGGTAAATTCTTCTTCCATTGAAGATAAACCTAATACTCTAACTGTTCTTGTTCAATCTTTGGTTGCAGGTAAATCTTCACAACTGCAAGTGTTTGGGATATGTGCATATGCTGAGTATCCAACTGATATGTGTCCCACTCTACAAGAAGATTCATAGGAACAAGTGAATGCATAATTTTTTAAAGCTTTTTCAATAATTGTGAAGCGACTCCACATCTTTTTGTCTGATTTGACTTATTTCTCTTCTAATTACAGCAACTCAGGAGGCTAGAAAAAATTTATCCAAGAATATTCTCAACATATCAATCCAAGTTGTAATTGTTCCTGATGGTAAATTCAACAACCAATCCTTTACCGAATCAGCCGATGAAAATAGGAAGGACCTCAACTTCACTTGCTCCTCTGTAATTCCATGTGGCCTCATACCAGAACAAACTACATAGAATTCTCTCAAATGCTTATAAGGATCTTCATTTTCCAAGCCACGAAAAGTGAGTAGTAAGTGAATCAACCCCGATTTCAGCTCAAAAGCAGTGTCCAAAACTAGATAAGTATGCACAATGGCTGCTGGTCCAAAGGAGGCACATGTAGCTCCCTCAAAGTCCGTTCTGACATCTCTTCTTCTTTAACTTTAGTTAGAAATTCAGCAAAATCAGTAACTACCACGTCTTTCAGCAGTGTAGAAGAACCAACATCTTGTTCTTTCTACTGTCTTGTTTCTTTTCTCAATCTTTGGGCTGTTTTCTCAATTTCGACTTTAAACAATAATTCTCTCGAACTTTCAGACCTGCTCATCAATAAAATTAAATTAAATTAGACTAATTCCCGGCAATGGTGCCAAAATTTGATGGGTGTCGAAGCCACCAAAAATAAATCTTAACTTTTCCTAACCAAATAAAATTGCAAATAGGATGAGTAAGGGTCGAATCCACAAAGATTATGTTCAATTTAATTTTAGATAACCAGGAAATAAACAATAAAAATAAATGGGGGGATTTTTATAAATTAAAAATAAAAATATAGAATTATATGCTAATAAAAATAATGCAGAAAATTAATTATCAAAATAAGATCAATAATGAAAAATTCAAGTTAAAGGTATTCGCGGTACAAGATTCAATTTTACTGATCATAGACGATAAGTTACTCTAAAATCATGCAATGGATCAGTTATAGTTATTGGCTTCACGCTCCCGACCAATCTTTTCGTATTATTAGGCTAATTAAGTAAGATTATAATTAACTTCTAATTAATAAACAGTCATCTCTCAGCGACATAATTTAATTTATTGACAACTTTATGAATTAGAAAGACCTGACCTAAGTGAACCAATTTCTCAACGATATTGATTTAAACCAAATTATGCATTTACTTAATATAACAACCCTTCTCAGTATTGCAATAGTAATTGCCACTTGTTATTAATTTTACCAAACAATTATGGATTTGATAAGCTTAATTAGCTACATGTTATTTAATTAAATGCACAACAAGCTCTTTTTGCACTTTGATATAGAGTTTCCCTAAATCACAGTAAATAATATGAACATTGCATGAGAATTAAAGAAAAAAAATAAAGCAAGAACAATCTAATAGTAGATGAAGAACCTTATCCTTAATTGAATTAACCTTTAACCAGAATAAATATATTTAGCCACACATGATCAAAGTCAAAACAAAATAAAATTAAATTAAGAATTAAAACTCCTTGTTACAGCCTTTGAAAAACACAGAGAAAGAAGAAAATAAGATGATAGATACTATTCACGTTTTTCCTAGCTACTTTAATAGAGAAAACCTAGAAAAATTAGGAATGTAGTTGATTCCTATCCAAACTTGGAAAATAAAATAAAAATATTAAATGTAATTTAATCCTACTAAAATTACTGCCTATTATCTCCTAAATTAAGGCCTAATTATCCCTATAAATTAGATGGACTATAGTTGGCGGCTAGGGCAATTTTGAACTTAAAATTATAAAGTTGAAACTCTGCTTTCGTGACTTCCTTGGGCAAGGCAACTGCTTACCCTTGCTCTTTAGCCTTAGGCAAGGCAATCTCCAGATTCAGCTTTTGCTTCCAAACTTTTCTAAATCTTCAAGAATGCTCCAAATCTACTCCAATTAATTATAATTTGCTCATTTTTCACTACTTTGGTCCTACAATTATCAAAATCACAAAACAAGTAAAAAACACCAAAATAGGCTAAAATTAAGTGCATAAAAGTGAGCAAAAATTAATAACTAACATGCAATTTTAATCACTCATCAACGGTTGATAAGGACCCTTTCCCTTTCATATGGGATCCCAATCAAGAAAGAGAAGTCGAATGGAGTCACCGTAATCTCCCCCCCCCCCCCCCCCACGAGAAATGGAATGTATAACTGGTATCCTAGCACCTATCTAATAAAGCCTGCAAGGCATTCAAGTTTCGGCCGTAGTGCTGGGGACTAAACAATCACCAAGGGAACCAAACCTTATCTATGCCACATAGGCCATGGTAGCAGGAGCCAAACTGTGGTACCATCTATAGGCCTTACCCATACCTTCACTAGTTTTGGTGCCTTCATACTGAAACAAGAAACCCAAACAGGGAGTATTATATACATAATGCATGCACCTATTACAATTCACTTAGAGATTAAGTTCAATTAGATATAAGCAATCAGCCTATTATGGCCAAGTACTTAAGTCTAATTAGACTAAATGTTTGTCTGACTAGACAAAATAGTTTTGTCTGATCAGACCAACCAATTTTGTCTGATCAAATGAAAATGCTTGGTCTAATCAAACCAAATTTATTTTAGTCAAACAAACCCACAGCTTTGTCTAATCAGACAAAGTTCATCACACTTATGTCTGATCAAAAAAAGTCCATCACACTTATGTCTGATTAGACAATGTTCATGCATTTCTAGAAAATACTAACTTATAGATTTATCCTACATGTACGAATGAATGATCTTAGATCTACCAACAATCAACATAGAGGCCTTAAGGCCTATATGACATCAATATTCACACATAGATTATCCAAGCCAATATGGGGGATGAACTTTGTCTGATCAGACAAAGTTCATCATGAGTTTTTTCTTATCAAACAAAAGCTACCACCAGTTTTGTCTGATCAAACAAAATCAAACCTAGAAAACACAAAATAACAAAACAATGGTATCACTTTTCATGGCAAAAATGGGAAGAAAAAAAGAAATCAAAGATAGGGCTACCAATCTGGGGTTGTCCATCATGGCATATGTGGTCTACTAACCTATGACGCGCGTCGGACCCAGTCAGTTCTCGAAAACCCGCTTTTAGGGCCCGAGAGGGTTTGCGTCTTTTGATCTTGGGCAATTATGAGATATTTTGGACACCTCATTCCAATAGAATACTGGAAAGATCATCTAATCCCATGATCCCTTTAGGCACCTTTGAGCTATTTTAGAGTCGCCACCCAATTTACAAGAAATTGAAAAAGTTCGTCTAATCTCGGAGGTCTAAACTAGAGAAAGATTCGGAACTTTACTCTTATTAATGCCTTGGTTAATTATAACTGGGTTTTTAATTTTAAATTTCTATCTCTCTTCTCACACGGTCATGTATAAAAAAATAAAGTGCAAATAAAGTACGAGAGAAAATAGTAAAGAAAGCGGTAAAATAAAACAAGCCACAAAAAATAAAGGAAAGATAAAATTGGGATAAAATACAATCGCCAAAATAAAAAAAGGTATTAAAACTTGGGACAAAAGTAAAATCCCCCAAAATAAAATCAAGCAAAACAAAAATAAATAAATAAATAAACCAAATGAATAAATAAACATTCATAAATTGGGACATTATTTAGGATAGGAACATTGGCTCCTTCATTTTCACTTAGAAAGCCGAAAAGTTATTTTTTAGTATTTTATCGATAAAATCGGGATGAGTGATCCCATTTTGATAAGGTTAACTCTTCTTTTTAAATATGAGTTTTTATAGATTAAAATTATGACATTGGTACCATTTTATTAGAAAAAAATCCCAATTTATTAAAATAAAACTTTTTATTTGATTTTTTAATTAACATGCATAAAAATAAATAAATTTATTACATATTACATAATAAAATAAAATAAAATAATAATAATAGTAATAATAATAATAATAATAATAATAATAATAATAATAATAATAATAATAATAATAATAATAAGGGTAATAATAATCATAATAATAATAACAATAATAATAATAATGATAATAATAACAACAATAATCACAATGATAATAATAATAAAACACAATAATAATAAAAAAAGATAAACAATCAAGCAAGCAAAAATAAAAAAAAAATAAACAAAACATGTTAAAGTATGTTAAATAATAATAATAATAATAATAATAATAATAATAATAATAATAACATGAACAATCAAATGAGAACACAAGAATAAGAAATGAAAAATATTGAATCTATGACTACATAACATAAAATACAAAAATAATAAATATAAGAAAATTTGCAAGGTTGTTAATTAACTATAAACAAAAACTATAATAGTGATAGAAAATGCAAAATTAAACCCAAAATACTTACCCTCAAAATTTGATTTGATGAATGAAAGTAAATGATCAAATTCATTGTCTTGATTTGCAAAAAAAAATATTAGAAAAATAAAATATGGAGGATAAATTTTATCTCAAAAACAAAGAATTATTTTCTTTGTCTCAAGAAGAAAATTGTTAGAAAAGAAGAAGAAAATTCCTAAAAATAAAAATTATTCTTTTTGTCTCAAGAATTAACTTGAAAAAAATAAATTAGAATGTTTGGAGAATTTGTTCTTGAAGAAGAAGAAGAAAATATTTTTCTTAAACCCCCCCCCCCCAATTTCTCTCTAAAAAAATCATTTATACCTCTCAAAAATCAGATTTTTGTTGAAAAAATTAAAATATTTACTTTCAATTAAAACAAAACAAAATGAAGAATTTGGAAGGTTAGAAGGTAAAAGGTTTTAAAAATTAAATTCTACAAAAAAAAAAACATAAATTTGGATAAAAATGCCCATAGGGGGCGTTGGGCGCGCGGCAGGGGCGAGCGACGAACATCGGTGCCCGCGACGGGCGTCGCTGCGTGCAGCGCTCGCACAGACGCGGGCGACGCCCAGCGCGCAAGCGAGCACGCCCCGTGCTGGGCGCTGCCAACGCGCACCGACGTCGAATTTCGGCCGATTTTTTTTTTAAATTTTTTCTAAAACACTATAATTTCAAAACTCTTTTTTTTTATCTTAAAATAATTTTTTGAAATATTTTTAAAACACATTTTATTTACTTTTAATAAATCAATTTTGACAAAAAAACCATCACTTCCAACTTTCATTTTTGCCTATAAATAGGCACACTTAATTTCATCATTGAGTAATCCTGATTCGGACTGTCTCGGGATCTAGTGTCTACATAACCGTAGCACCAGTAATGGCAAGTTGAACAAAATCCCATCAAAGCCTTTCGGCTTCTCCAACCACTCCGAGCATAGATCCTATGTTAGCCCTATCTAAAGCTATCGCCATTTTCACAACCTTTGCCTCATGCTGGTATACCGACGCCTCCACCTCAAGCATGTGTCCCATATTGGCCACTTTGATAAGAAAAATGTGGATGGGTTTATGTGTTTGGTGCAATAAAAATATAGAAAAATAAAGAAGATTAGAAAAGCAAATGAAGAAAGAAAAAAAAGTGAAAGAGAGAGAGAGAGAGAGAAAGTCCTATATGCCTTAGAATTAAAAAAAAAAAGAAAAAGGAAAGAAGGAGGAGTTAATGAGGAGAAATTCTTGGAATCTAGAAAGACGTGCTAGATCACATCTTTTCAAATGCACACGAGAAATAAAACCATCAGTCTGCCTACCTCCCTCGACCTTTCATTTGATCAGACAAAGCTTTCGTCTGATCAAATGAAATGTTTGATCTGGTTAAACTAAAAATATTATGTCTGATTAGACCAATACGTAGTTTTATTAGACATTATGTATGCATAAATAATATGATATCTTTCTCTCACCTCACAAGTTCCAATACAAAAGACAAGCTGATAAGCTTTTTCTTAAGAAATTATGTATTTTTGCATGCTCAGATTCAAAGCAAGGGCAACTTATAGATAAGGGAAACCTTTAGATAGATTTCAGACTATACCATACATCAATCTTCGAGTATATTCCAATTTACGTAGCAAACTTATAAGTATCTCTAAACTTATGCATTGATCATACACTCATCAACCAACAACTCCATACAAAAGACAACCTTTAAACAAGGGGCAAGCTTCAGCTTGGCGACATGCCATGAATTACTTACATCAACTTCAATATCACACTAGTCTCCACGTTTACCCTAATACAGGGGGCAAACTGATAAGCTGTTCATCCACACTTATGCATTGATCATACACTTATCGATTGTGGGTAAGCTAGTAAGCTTTTTAGATAAGTCATACCATAAGGTAATTTTTTGCTAACATTTTTGCATATCTAAATAGGGGGAAGCGCACCTAGGGCCAAAAATAAGACATAATCGGGGGGAAGTGTACTCGAATAAAACAAATACAACTCATCACAGCATGATCGGGGGAAGTATACCCGAAGGAAAAATGCATCTAGATAAAAGGAAGCGTACCTGAAGCTACAAGCAAATTCAATGGGACTAGACACCATTATCAAATTCGATACCCAAAACCTTCGCAAGTACATGGTAATGATCTAGGTACACGTCCTTGTCTTTTCATACTTTTATTGGATCCTTCACACACCTGCATATATTTATAGTCCCTTATCAAAGTGGGGGCAAACTTTAGACACTATGGCTTGAGTCTCTTCTTGTTCGAAGAAATCTTATGATGATGTGTTGCTGAATGCTAAGTAGCATAGAGGGTTTTGCCTAGGAAATCCCAATTCAAGCTATGCACCAAAAGATGTTTTAGACCTGTTTCGGACTGTCCCATCCTAGGGGCAATTCTATGTCATCAGACCAAGAGATTTGGTCTGATCAAACATAAGTTTTGGATAATCAGACAAAACTCCTTATTTTGTCTTATTAGACTTAACTTGTTTTGTCTTATTAAATGAAATAGCTTTGTCTGATTAGACAAAGAAGCTCGGTTTGATCAGACGAGACCTTCATTTGATTAGATAAAACTTCAAGATTCATGCACCCCTTATTGTGCCCTAATCTTATCCAAGAATTAGAGGGCTAGAATAGTCATTACACCCTACCATAAGCCTATAAAAGGCTCATTTTCTTATGAAAGAGGGGTTCCTCTTCTCCACTCTATTCCTTCTTCTCCCTTGTGGTTCTTTGCCTCCCAAAAACCTGAAAACTCCATTTTAAGCTTAAATCAAAGCATCCATTAGAATTTTCTGAAGTCTAACTTTCAACCCTACAATAAAACATTTAAAGGTAATTCTTACTTAAAGATCTATTTATATAGGAGAGCTTGAGTAATATTCTATTGGGTTTTAATGCAATAATTCAAAATTAAATGCAGTGAAAATTAAAATAAAACCCACTAGGATTCATGTGATTGAATTGATTCAAATACGACTTTAATGATTACTAACCTATTAGTGCACAACAATAATGATTTAATGCCTTAAATTTGATCGGATTGAATACTTTCATGTGTCAATGCAAATGATTTGCTCTAAAACAAATCAAACTGCAGTTGCTGCCCCAAAAGAATGACCACCTCTACCAGTATTTGTACACGAACAGTGATTAATGGATTGCAGAGGTGCTGGCTCTCTTTTTATGCAACTAGGTTTTATCTTTTTCTCTCTGTACCCTTTCTCCAAAAGGTGGCAGAGATGAAAAATGTTTTCCTTTCTCTCTATCTTTTCTCAAAAGCGGCAGCAGTAGGATATTATATTATTGGGGCTAAACATCGCGAACATAATAATTTTTGGTTGACCGTGTTCCCAGAAAAAAGATACTTTCGAGAAACGACGAGCACGACTAAAGTGGCTATACATATAAATCTATTTACAGATCTATATGCTTCGATTGGAACTGGAAGTTCCAGAATAGGCAGTTGGTATACCACCATAATGAAACTACTTTTTATTTTTTTATTCGGATAGGATTTATGTTCGCGTCGTTTAGAGGCTCGCGTAGTTTGTTATATATATACACATACACACACATGTGTGTGGATATTATCTAGAAAGATTTTGGGAATAAAAAATTCTTATTCAAATAATAAAGAATATTACTTATCTCTTAAGATATTATTTCGAATTTAATATCTGATATATTTCAAATTCAAAATGCCCAAATTAAAACCAGCCCATTAATTACATTCTTCATGTGCGACCCAATAGGTTCATATTATATTGGTAGTGGGACCAATTCTATTATAAGCATATAAATCATAAGTGACCTCTAGCAAGACATTATGACTACTCAAATAATATAAATATCAATAGTCCGATTTTAACCTAACCAATATAACATGTTATAATCTTTTTGTGACACGATATCTTTTTTGAACATAAGTAATGGTCCATGTTAAACTTATATTATTCAAACATATAATTTTTCGATCACTACGTAGACTGATAAATTCAAATGAATTAATCACACTATAAATTCATTTGAGCACAACCATGTTTTTCTCAGTCCTACTTATCGAGGGGCCCAATAGATATCTCTCAAAAAAGAGGGACAAATTCCATCTTGATTTTTTACTTTACTCTGCATAATTCTCATCATACCCAATCATAACTTTAATAATTATCCGATTAAAAATAACGTTTGATTATGTCAAAACATGATGTTCCTTATGTAGGAAACTATGATATGATGTTCCTTATGTAGAAAATTATGATAATCTCAGGTCTAAAGATTCAGTAACATAACTATTATGAGATTACTTATGACACTAACCCATGTAATGATCTCATAATAGGTCAATCCTGCACCTTGTTCTCTAACAAGTACCTACAAGTTTAATTTATATCACCTTATATAATCATCTCATGATTATCAATCAAACACATACTAGTCTTAATTTATCATTATGTCCTTTAATGATAAATGACTAGAGATAATTAGAATAATATTAAATATTATTCATAAACATCACTGTAATGTAACATGCCAACAATATATTAAATGTTGAGAAAACCCTTTATAAAAGAAAAATATGACATTACATTAAGGTCCAAATATTTGGTTTAAGGTATAACCAGTAACATATTCTTAGTGTACATATTATGTGAATTTTTGTGTGTGTATGTAATATTTTGTATTCTTGAATGTTTTAGCATAAAACCTTCCTTTTATGTTGGCTCTTCCATATTGAGCCACACAACCTATGTGTGGGTAGACGTGATGAGATTTTTTGAAATAAAAGCCCCATTTAAAAAAAAAAAACAAAACTGTCTTTTTATATTCTTTCTTAGATCATGGGGAACATTTAAAATGTTGTTTGGAGGTGTTTTTCACACCTCCTTTGGTCTATGAATGACATGGGATGAAACAAAATCCTTCATAGATTAGTTTAAAGATCAAATGAAAATCTAGTCTATTCTAGGAAAGAAATCCAATTTCATCTAGTCAAACGAAAATGCTTTATCTGATTAGACCAAGCTCTTTTGCTTTATCAAATTAGACCAAGTTCTTTAACTTGTATTTGATCAAATACGTTTTAATAAAAATCCAAATCTATATGAACTTCATCTAATCAGATGAAATCTTTTGTTACAAAGTTTATCCTAAAAAGTTTCATCTAATATGTTTTAATAAAGATCCAAATCTAGATGAACTTCATCTGATCAGATAAAACCTTTTGTCACGAAGTTCATCCTAAAAAGTTTCATCTGATTAGATGAAGTGCTTAGTCTAATCAGACCAAACTTTCAGAATATAGAGCTGAACAAAAACAGACATTTGAATGCCTTTTTATGTCCTTATATATCCTAAATATGTTTTATCAGTATGTTGATAATATTTAAATAAGTTCTAAGGCATGATTACATGTATACATGTTGGTGTTGTTTATAAGTTTTATATATATGCATGTTGTTAACTTAGAATTATAGAAATATGATGTATTTATTATATTCTTTAATTTATTCAATAATGGTGTTTTTAATGCGAAAAATATAAATAACCTCACATAAAAATATTTATATGTTAATATTAATAAAGAAGAAGTTTTTTTTATCAAATATCATCCTCATCACATGAAATGATTCACAAATTAATTATCAATTAATTTGGAATTTCTATCTTAAAAAATAAAAAGATTTTTAGTAACCAAAATCACTTGCCCAAAATCATTCGCCACCATAAAAAAGACTGATGCCCTAAAATTCAATTCTATAAGATATATTGAGTTTTTTAAAGTAATCAAAGCTTTCATAGAATGTTTCCATCAAACTACCACTTAGAAAATAACGAACCAATATCCCAAGCGATATTCAATAAATAAGAAAATGAACCACATTCTCAATGTTGATCATAAATAATAGTATGAAAACTTCCATATAACGCATTCTTGAATGATACTTTGGAAATAATGATGAAAACAAGTCGACTACCTCATTATTATGAAATGATCAATATTGAAAAAATGTGCAACCAATGAATTAGGTTAGGGGACCAATGTCCCAATCTCCCCAAAATGGGCCAAAAGCCCAATTCACTTAAATAATGGACCAATGTCCAAAAACTAAATAAATAAAACTCATTTTCTACAAAATGCATAACTTAAGATAAAAATAAAAAATAAAAGTAATAAATAATATCACTTGTGCAAAATATGATAAATGCTCGCTTTTAACTTTTTAATGCATCTTTTGTATTCAAGAGAAATAATAAATATGAAAACCATCAAATATTAATTAAAAAATAGAAATAAGATTGAGATTCCCGAACCTAAAATCTCATTGGTTTTTGCCCCGAATTAACCTGTCGAGTGAAGACTCTACTATAAACGCCTCGTGGAGGGAATTTTTTCCACACTTGAAAATTTATGAGAGAGTTGACTCTTTCCCATCATACTCTCTCAAGGGAAAAGTATGCCCCATCCTTTAATGTAAGTAGATGCCTTGCTAACTATTTTGATAAAAATGAAACATCAAATCCCACACATCTACATCCGAACTCTTAACCCTATTTTTCAATTAAATTTTATTTTATGTCATATTTATATATAAACTATAGTTTAATTATATATACCCATCCCCAAAATTACAACCTAAAAATCCAAAATTGAAAACAAAAAATTATCCAAAATGACTCGAACCCAAACTCGTCCGCCCCAATCCGATTGCCAAGTTTAAACATAATGCATCAAAGATAAATAAAATTAATTATAATTATCTCAAATTCCAACGCATTACCTTCTTATTCTAATTTTCAACTCTAAAAGATATTTTTTTTCTATTTTTCAATGCATATAGATATTTGTCAATTATAAATAAAATTAAGATTTATTTTTTGTTTCACAAATAGAATAACAATATAATCTTTTTTCATTAAAAATAAAATTTAATACACTCTTTAAAACTTAGATTAATGGATTGCAATATTCAATATTATTTGTAGATAAAAATACAATTTTTTTAATAGTAACATATTTTGTTTATTTCTAAATAAATTTTTGTCTTCAATTTTCATTATTTATTTTTCATGAGTTTTTAAAGCTTTATCTTTAAATTTATAAAAAAATAATTAATTATATTCATAGCATGTGCACACATAACCAGTCTCGAATAAATGGAAAAGCATTATTTTTATTTTTTAAAAAAAAAAACATAAAATTTGACTTAGTTTAATTAATTAATCTCTATCCGAAAATCAAAGATTTGCAAAATAAGAAAAGTTTTCTTTACCTTAATTACTCTTAAAACCGCTATATTTTGCTTAACGTTATAAATTCTTTCTTTGATCAAAATATTAAAAAGGAAACGATTTTATTAACACGTCGACCTGATAACTTTTGATTGGACTCAAATTCGTTAGTAAATAGTATTCCAAACTCTAAATTAGTTAAACTCTAATGATTCAAAAAATTTAAAATTGAACCCCACTTAAACATCCGAAAAATCTGTCAAAAAATAACTGAAATCTGATTCAATCATATTTTTTTAATTAATTTTTTTATGTCATATTTATATATAAATTACAGTTTATATATATATATATGCAATATTTATGTTTAGATCCATTTCTCTTTCAATGTATACATAATAGCTTATTTATTAAAAGGAAAAAAAATAAAAGAATTGAAGAGAAAATGATGAAAAGATCAGCTGGGTTTTTCTTAATTTTGCTTTTTGTGGAGGCTTCTCGTGAGTCTTTCTTCTCTCTTTCTAAATCATCTTTATTTTTATATTTAGCATTGTGATTCTATGATATTTTTGTAAAAAAAAAAAAAACTCGCATAAATCATGGATGATCTATGAGATTACTCCAGCACCAAACTAATGGCATGTTGTTACATAAAAAAATAAAATAAAAATAACTTCTTATATAATCACATATATTGAACCCCGTTCTTACGTCACAATACGTAACTATTAGCATAAGCATATAAATGTGAATTAATTCACTTAAAACTATATTATGTACGTAATGATTATAAATTGTATGCGGCAAAAGAGACGGTGGTGCCAATTGTTGGAAGGGTATGCGATGCGAGTCAAAGAGTCACCACTTTAAAGGACCATGCCGGGGCAGTCACGATTGTGCAAATAATTTTTGCGAAAAAGTCATGTACACCGGAATCCGGCGAGAACTTTTGCCGGATTGATGACATGGCATATGACACGTGGCGACGAATAGTAAATACATGACTTTTTTGCAAAAATGTTAGAAGTTCAGTAACATTTAAGTTGGAAAAAAAAACTGGTTATTTTTGCGCGATAAATGATAAGTTTAGTACCCGCGAGTGAAATTGATTTAGATATAATATTTGTTGGAAATATTGTTAAACGACATGTACGTAGTTTCTGACATGACATGCCATGTCATCAATCCGGCGAGGATTCTCGTCGGATTCCGGTCAACATGACTTTTTTGCAAAAATGTTAAAAGTTCAGTGACATTTAAGTTAGAAAAAAAAATCGGTTACTTTTGCACGATAAGTGATAAGTTGAGTGACCGTAGGTGAAATCAACTCGTTCACTGGTGGTCGGTGCCGCGCGTTTCGTCACAGATGCTTTGTACCAGGCTTTGTTAAAATGTCTTTGCTTTATCACAAACACAATTTAAATAAAAATATATCATCTTCTGTACCTATTTTCCTTTTTTCTCTCGTATGCAATATCTAATGCGGGATAAACCCCTCAAATTTATCCCTATAGTTCAATTAGTCATAGCAACATGTAAATTTAAAAGGTCAATTTTCTTAGTGTTTCGGCTCATGCAAGATTATTCTTCATATTTTAAAAGTAAAAAAAAAAATTTTTATTTGTTTTGTGCTGTTAAAAAAATAACAAAATCCTCTAAATTTTAAAATTAATATAGTGGATAATATTGCATCAATTAAAACATTAAAAATAAATTTATATTTTTTTATCAAATATTAAAAGTAAATTTGAACCTTTAATCATTAGTCATCCATGTTTTATTGGATCAATTTCAACTTTAAAAAATTAAAATTGGGTCAAACAGATTCTTATTGAAATTTCCTAATACTAAAAGAAAATGCTTAGCTAAAGAATGACGCTAAACTGAAAGGTAAATGATAACCCTGCAAATATCATTTGCATAATAGCCCATTCAGTCGGTCCAATTGACTGGCAAGGCCCAAGGCCCAACAAGCAAGACTAGTAGGCGTGAGCTCTAAGGCAGCGCACACGCCCGATCGACTGATGCGACCGCCAGTCCCATCAACCGTCTGATACAAGGCAACACCCATATCCATCAACTGCTCCCAGTCACTTCGCCGCATACCTACTCTGACTGCCAGTCGTCACATCCCAAGCACTCAAGTGCCCCTCAACTGTCTCTTATAAATAGCCCAGCCAACGATGGCACTAGGTATTGAATCTCTAGCATTCTATCTCTAAGCATTCTCTCTCTAAAAGCTACTGACTTAAGCTTCGGAATACTTACGCCTGGTCCGACCGGGCACCTTCTCTTGCAGGATCTACCCATCCGATCGGATCTTCCACCACGAATAAGCTAACTCTCCTTCTATTTCAGATAAAGACATTATGTGCTTTATCATTTGGTGCTTTCATTGAGAGACATGGCTAACTCAAGATCCAATGACAGAGCATCCCCCATGGAACATGATCACGATGGCGGCAGCCGCGCTAGATCAGGGACCTCACGGAGGAGGGAGATATCTCCCAGGTCCCCAACCAGGGCCAACCTTCTTCCTAATTTCGACGATGCCATTCTGAGGCAACCGGAAGATACCCCTGTCACCGTTAAGGACATGCATGCTCTTCTTAGTGACTTCACCAAGAGCACCGTCCAAACACTTAAAAAAGGCAAGATGCCAAGAACCTCTGAAAGAGCCCATGAGGACTACCTCACGGACGAAGACTTCAGATGGAGAAGAAGCAAGGGGATCTCCATCAGCGAGCCACAAGCTCATGACTCCGGGAGATCCATCACCAGGATCCCAGGGAGGTTCGACAAGGGAAAAGGGATAATGTCCTCAGGCAGGGACCCTACGTACTACCTTAGAAATACTCCCCCATCATCCCCTGGTGGCGACTCATCCTTTATGGGCACTCCCAGCCCCAGCCACGCCAGAAGACTTAGAAATGAGTCTCCCTCCGTGGCCCTGAGCAAGGAGGACAAGTGGTTCACGCAAAAACTCAAGCAGTTTGGCTTGACAAGCTCCAAAAAAGGTATGTTCGAGGGAAATACCTGTAAAAATACTGCATCCCCCTTTTGCAGGAGAATAACGAAGTCTAAGTTACCTCCCCGATGGCGAGACGTGGTGATGGATAAATACACAGGTAAAATCGATCCCACCACTCACTTAGCTAAGTTCCTAACTAAGGTGCAGGTATATACTTATGATGAAAGGGTCGCCTGTCGAATTTTCCCCACCACCCTAGGAGGAGACGCTCTGAGTTAGTTCCACGAACTGCCTCAGAGCTCAATCACCTCCTTCAGGCAACTTAAGGAGCTATTTACCGCATGGTTCATAGTGCAGACGCGCGCACCAAAATCGGTAAGCGACCTATGCAACCTCTATCAGCGAGTCGATGAAAGCCTTCGAGACCATATCGATAGGTTCCAAGCCACGATGGCTGAGTGAGGAATGTAAGTGTGGAGATGGCGACAACCGCCCTAGCTGGGGGCACCGTTGATCGCCCTCTGTTCGAATCAATAACTACGAGACCCCCAGTCAGTTTTGCAGACCTGATGGAGAGGGCCAGACAGTACATTCAGCTAGACGATGCCCTAAGATCCAGTAGGGGAAGAAAAACCAGCGTCATGAATAGACTGCAATATCCTGATGGGCGGTCATTCATCAGGGCCCCAATATCCGAGTGGTTAGAGAGAAGCTCGGACGGAGCCGCAACTGCGAGATATCTGGGCAAGAGAAAGGGCTCCGGATGTGAGGACGACCGGCCACCTCGGACCTTCACTCTGCTCAACGCCAGCCCAGCAAGGGTGCTGATGTGGATTAAGAAGAGGTAGAAGAGAATCAACTGGCCCAGAAAGCTGTCCGACCTGAACAGACATGCGAGGGACCAAAATAAATATTGCGAGTTTCATGAAGACGTCGGTCATACCACCGACGAGTGTTACTCGCTGCAGAAGGAGATTGAGCGGCTTGTACAAAGAGGGTCCCTCAAAAAAATTTTCGGATCGGCTAGTGGGGCAAGTCCCTGCAGACGGCCGGAGCGCGAGAGGGACAACTCTGGCTCGGATAAGGACGATGAGCGTAGGAATCCAAGGGCAAGGAGCTCAGGCCCGAGGGTAGCGTATGCAGTAACGATAAATGTGATTACTGGAGGATCGTCTTATGTAGAAGAGCTCTCCAGGAAGAAAAAGGGAAAGGGCGTGTACCTCTCCCATCAGGCTGAACAATTTGCTCCCATCACCATATCCAACGAGGATGTGCGAGACGTTATATTTCCTCATGAAGACGCCCTTGTCATCAAGGCTCGCATCAACAATTTTGATGTAAGAAGGATTTTGGTGGATAATGGCAGCGCTATTAATGTGCTTACTCTGCAAGCTTACAAAGCGATGAGACTGCTAATCGAGGAGTTGGAGCCGAACGCCACACCATTGATCGGACTTGGCAATGCTAATGTCCCGGTGGTTGGATCCGTGGAACTCTTCATCAAGCTTGGCTAGGAGACAATAATCCATGCCTGCAAGGTAACCTTATGGTGATTGACATAGTTTTCGCATCTAACGCCATTTTTGGCAGGCCCTTGCTCTTTCAAACTGGAGCCGTTACGAGAGTGTGCTATATGGTAATGAAAATCCTGACCGGAGGGGGCGCTACCATCTTAAAAGGAGACCAGAAGGCATCGCGGGAAGCTTATATCAACATGATCAGGCACCAAAGGGAGGCCAATTAGCTGAATGGCGAGGGTTAGAGGGTAATACTCGAAGATGACCTAAAGTGGACAAATGCCAATCAGATAAACACCCCAAGCTGGAGTGCTGAGTGGGCCTTGCTCCCACAAATTCTTGTAATGGTGTATCAACAATTACTTTCCATTAATATGAAAATTCTTCTTCAAACTCTTCTTGGTTTTTACTAGGCGAACACGTATGATGCAATTTATATGCTAGGCTCGACGTTCGTCCCAAGCCAAAAATGCGAAAGTTGGAACCCACTTCTTTGCAGGAACAAAACAACAGTTAGGATCAATGTTATTCCCGATCCGAAAATACGGAACAACTTAAAAACAACCGTTAGGGTCGATGCAATTCCCAACCCCAAGATACGGAATAAAGGCGAGCAACCGACAGTTCGACCGTTAGGATCGACGAACATCCCGATCCGAAGATACGGGAACAACGAACCTTATGTTGATCCCATCCGTTAGGATCTGCTATACTCCGATCTGAAAATACGGAATGCGTTCCATTCGTACTGACTCACTCGCTAGATTCGACGCCTATGCTGAATCCAAGATGCGAACACTGAGGTTAGATTAAGGCAAATGTTTCTCCCAAGATAAGTGTTGTGCAACGGTCACGAGCCAGAATGCAAATCAAACACTAACTTGACGAACGAAACTATTCGCCTGATTCTAAGTCTAACTCAAAAGTCATTCCAGATGGCCGACTAATTGTACGTCCTAAATCAGATTGGGCAAATCGGTCACTGGACTCAAGAAAGCATTCCAATTCAGGAAGTATATGAGATCCGTTAATATGTTTCACATTAGCAATTCATATGCGTTTTAGCAAGCTATATTCAAAATTTGCAAATTTTATGCAATCTTACAAGTCATTAAAGATATGCGAATACATAAATATGAAAACTTGCGAATTATGCAAAAGTTGTCATTTAATAAAAAAAAAATTGCATGCTGTACAATTCATAAAGATAAGTACAATAAATAGAGTATACAAAGGAAAATCTCTACACGTCTACAATTTCTAACCTAAGTTTCTATATTTACAATTTCTACGTTGCCAGGAGGATCGGAAGGTGGTCCCGCATTCGACTCGGCTGAAGCCTGAGAAGGGTCAGAGGTAGGCTGAGAAGGCTCAGCTACCCCTTCGGAGACAGGCACAACCAACGGAGGTGCTCCAGCTACGGCTCCAAGTGATGTGTCTTCACGAACCTCGGGCAAAGTAACTTGCTCGGTAGCTCCCCCTCTAGAGCATCTCCTTCATCGTCACTTGATGGCGGATCGGGCAAAGCTATTGGGTCCTCCATCCAGTTGAGGTCAGCGTCAGGGAAGCACCTCCCAGCCTCATAGATCAGCCGAGATAGTAGCTTCGCCTGAGCCTCACCCAGTTGATCAAGCAGCTGCTCCTCTCGAGGGGCAAGCTCCTCTTTAAGCCTCTTCTCCCAGGCCATCTCTTTACTCGCCAACATGGTGCGCAGTCGATCGCACTCCGCAATAGCCTGGCCTCTCTCCTCCAGCGCCTTGGCCTTCTCAGCGCCTAGAAGCTTGCATTCGCCGCCCAGTCTGGTCGCCTCTTCCTCGAATTTTTGGCACTGAGCACTGTCGGCTGTCAGGCGTGCCACCTCACCCTTCAGCCAATCGACATCGAGGAGCCGCGACTTAAGCTCCAGGGCATGCTGAGTGGCCTCCTTCCTCGCCTCCACCACCTCCCCACGGAGAGCAGAGGTGTCCTTTTGGAGATCTGACACCTCAAGGAGAAGGGCAGAGTTCTCTTTCTGAACGGCTTCACTTTGGGCGATCGCCTCTCCCTTCGCCTTGGCAGACTCTTTCGACCTTGCCTCCAAAAAGTTGGCCAGTCCATGCAAGGGCTGACCCCTCCTAATCAGCTACAAGAACAGAAAAGGAATAATGTCAGCAAATGAGGATTTTGCCAAGATCTAGGCAACACGGATCAAGGTAGCCAAAATCTTACCTCTAGGGCCTGCTGGTTGAACATACTGAGCTCCTGGCCGAGCGAGCTAGGGTCCCCCATGACTTTGAAGTCATCCTCTTGGAGAATGCCTCGGCATAGACAACTGGCAACCGTTTTGTTGTTTGTCGACCAGTTGCCACCAAAGTTCTCCTTCAAGAACTCCTTCAAGGCTGCAGGTCGCCAGTCCGATCGCCGAGTTGGCTCGCTCGGCACAACAGCTTTTCCCTTCGCTATCACTTCAGTAACCCTCTTCCCGTTGGCCTCCTCGGCCTACTTCCCTATGGCCTCGTCTGGCCGTGCCGATCTCCCTTGGGCCGTCTCTCTTAAAGTTTTAATATTGGGAGGACAAACATCCCCAGGCGCTTATTCCTCCTCCGACTCATCATGGAGTATAATCTTTTGGCAGTATCTCGACCCGATGTGATTGGAGGATGACAAGCGGCTGAAGTAGTAGCAGCAGCAGCAGTTGTCAGAGGAGTAGCAGAGATAGGAACGGCAGCGATCGAGCCAGCGACCTTCGACCCTTGCTGTAGTTGATGCACTTCAGAAGCGGGCAAGAGCCTCCGCCTCTTCCTTTCCTCCTTGGCCTTCCGGTTGGCCTCTCTCTTAGCTGCTGCCCGACCGCCCAGTCTCTGAGTCATATCACTCCCTCCAGCCATTGCAGCTACAACGAACACAAACAAAATAAGTTTTCGCAAAAATAACAAATAAAATGCAATGCAATGCATGAGTAACAATCTATGTTATCCCCTCTACTACAATCCCGATGCTCACGTTCTACATTTTCGGAAGCTTCAGAGCTAAAAGAGCCAGCGTGGTCAGAATAAGGCTGGACTCATAAGGTTCTCCACGTCTTGCCACGGCATCCAGTAACTTCTTAATGTCGGCCTCGCACATGGGCTATCCAGCAGCCAAGTCCTTCAAGGTGGTGGCTCCACTCGATCGGGTAAGACGCACACCAAAGCCACCGATCATCCCCACTAGGAAATACCTTTCCTTGTACCCTTTCATTGAGGTGGGGATATGCATATGCTGCTTCTTCGGTCGGCTAGTGAAGAAAAATTCTATTCCATCGCTTCGACCCGATATGTAGAAGAAATGTGTAAAGAGGTCTAGAGTCGGAGCCACCCCCTCTATTTTACAAAGAATTTTAAAGCAGGCCACCGACCTCCACCCGTTCGGATGCAACTGATTCGAGGCAATCCCATAGCCATTCAGTATCGCCATCTCAAAGGTGCCTAATGGGAACCTCAGACCTGCATCCAGGGTCCAAAGATGGCAAATGAACCACTCGTTTGCCTGATGACCGAAAGGCCCATCCATCACCGACATGGAATCGAGGTAGGCCATCACGAAGACGTCATCAGAAAGGCCATATTTAGAGGGGATCTCGGCCACCTCGCTGGGGTTTAACCTGGAGCAATGCTCGACAACCAATTTCTCTTTATAATTCTCCATGAAACTCCTATCTATTGATCGTCCACTACTAGAAGCCATTTCTAACACAGTAACCCTAAATTCTAATGTGGTGAAGCGAGTTGAATGCAATGGTGCAACAGAAGGAAAGAAGGGAAAAATTAAAGGCAGACGAGAGAGAAGTACTTACTTGATTAAAAGTTGTAGGTACTTTGAAAAATTTCAAAGAATGGGAGCAAGAATCGTTGAAGTATGGACGAAGCGAGAAGAAAATTTGGCAGAGTTTCTTTAAGGATTGCAGAAAAATGAAGGAAAAAAGCACAAAATCCACCTATTTATAGGCTAAAACTTATGGGGCACGCCAACCGTCTTGCCACCAGCAGTGTGCAACGTGTCCTAAAGACATAATGGTTGTACGAAGAACGAAGCGCCACCCTCAAAACACGCGCAGTATTGAATGAAGACAGCTGTACGAATAGGCGTGCCTCTTCAAAAAAGCACCGTGCAAAATTCAAAAGTCTCGCCAACGTATGTTTCCCGAGCGGAACAACTGAAAGCGGGCACCTTCCGAACGGATTCATCCAAGGCAAAACTATGCCCGATCGGACCAATTCGAGGGGGGACAAGTGATAACCCTGCAAATATCATTTGCATAATGGCCCATTCAGTCGGTCCAATTGACTGGCAAGGCCCAAAGCCCAACAAGCAAGAGTAGTAGGCGTGAGCTCCAAGGCAGCGCAAATGCCTGATCGGCTGATGTGACCGCCAGGTCCCATCAGCCGTCTGACATAGGACAGCGCCCATGCCCATCAACTGCTCCCAGTCACTTCGCCGCATACCTACTCTAACTGCCAGTCATCACATCCCAAGCACTCAAGTGCCCCTCAACTGTCTCTTATAAATAGCCCAGCCAACGATGGCACCAGGTATTAAATGTCTAGAATTCTATCTCTAAGTATTCTCTCTCTAAAAGCTACTAACTTAAGTTTCGGAGTGCTTACGCCTGGTCCGACCGGGCACCTTCTCTTGCAGGATCTACCCATCCGATCATCTTTCACCACGAACAAGCCAACTCTCCTTTTATTTCAGATAAAGACATTATTTGCTTTATCAGTAAATAAAGCATCAATAAAATAATTAAAGGAAAAATGAAATGCTAAGATTATAGCCCCAATAATGAAAATATAGTTAAGCTAATCAACCGTATATTTTATCAAATAGAAGTGTTAAGTTCAACAATCACACTAAAATTAATGAACAAAACTTAAATCGATACAATTAAAATCAATAAAAAAAATAATTAGAAAAATAAAAAATTAACAGAAGAAACAAATCAAGCAAAATAAAAAAGCATTGAGTGAACAAATAACAAAAAAGAAGAAATCAGTCTTAGAAAAAAAAACCAAGAGATTTTGATGCCGGTAACAAATACCGAAAAAGAAGACAAAAATAGAGAGAAAACACCGTTGGAGACCAATGGCCAGAAAACGAAATTGTGAAATTTTGATGAAGAACAAGAAATTTAACAGAGAGAGAGAGAGTTCCTCTCATAAAATAAAGTAATTTAGGGTTTTTACAAAATTAGAGCTATATAATATACTTCATCCATTCTATTTTATGTGTTATTTTTATTATTTTTACTAAAATTAAAAAGTATTAATTAATTTTAAATTTAAAATAAAATTTAGTAATTTAATGCATAAATTTAAATTTAATTGATTAGTTTATATTAAAAAAATTAAATTGAAAAAAAAATAAATTTTATTAAAATTTTAAAAATATTATATAAATAAAATTTAAATTTTATTTCAAATAACACATAAAACTTGATGGTTTTGAAATATTTTTTAAAGCTTGAAAAAGGAGCATTTTTGATAGAAGAAAATATAAATGAAATTTCTTAAAAACTGTAGCTGTACTTTTTGAAAAAGAAAAAGATATAAAACTGAGCAAGAGTTAGAGAGGATGGCTGCCATAAAATCTACTAGATCTGCAGTTTGGTTTTACCACCATTGTCTTCAACACCACCACGACAAATTGCCCAATAAATGAAGCCGATTCCAAGCTAAAAAAACAGAATTGAGTCGTTTCTCCTCATACAACCACCACCATGATGATGACAAAAAATCAAAACTGAACCCAAGCACATAAAAGAAGCGAATTGTTTATGGTGATAGGAGATAATGAGTTTCTATAATCTATGCATGGTGGATTTAAAATTGAGAAAGTGTTTTTGATTCTACTAAGCACTTGAAACGACTAACGAGAGAATGATTGAGATAGAGAAAATCGCAGCGGGAGGGGAAAGAGAGCGGAAGGGAGACGAAAATTATCTCTCATCAATTATGTGCTTTTGGTGTTTCGACTGTTCATGTCGAAATTTGTTATTTCACTTCTTTAATTTGTTGTTTGTTGCTTTACCTTTTTTTTTCCTTCTAACTAATGCCACATGGTGCTTTTTCCTTCGTAGTTCAAAATAACATTTACATGTCATCAAATTTGGACAATGCGCACTAATTGAATTGCTGAAATATGTCAAATAGGTGTTTACTATGCATATTTTAGTTGAATTCGAGTGTCTAATTGGGGTTAATTTCATCCGTAATAACTAAATTTTCGTAATTATAACGTTATTGCCACTAAATTTTAATTTTTAATAAAAAAATAAACCATATTTTATTTTGTAACAACAAGATCACAATGACCAAAATTTGCCTAATCTGGCCACCAGCGCATGGGAATCATGACGAGACCTATTGGCATGTAAGAAAAAATGCCATGTCATATGCTGATTGGATCTGGAGTTAATTTCATTTATGATAACTAAACTTTTGCAATTGTAACGTTGTGACCACTAAACTTTGATTTGTAATGAAAAAATAACACATCTTTTATTTTTTAATAATAAGGTCATAATAACCGAAATTTGCCTAATCCGGCCACCATCGCGCGAGAATCACAACGAGACCCATTGTCATGTAAGAACAAATGTCACGTCTGATGTTGACTAGATCCGATGTGGCATGATATTTTTTTAAAAAAAATAATTTTTTTTTTACTATATGCCTCTTCGTTTTTCCCTTTCTGTCTCTCTCTCTCTCACTCTATCATTTTCTCTCCATATCTGTCTCACATACTTACTGACCTGATCATGGTGGCTTCTTTTTCTTCTTGCTTCTCATTGTTCAAATCGCTCTTCTCTCTCCCTTCTCTTTGTCGTGGCTGCATTTTGTCACTCTCGATCTCATCTTTTCTTTTAACATGTTGTCTTCCTCATTTTAATCTATTCTTCAATGGCTTTTCATTCTTATTAATCGGAAATACCATTTTAGTCAAAGTGAAAAAAGAGAAATTGTTATCCCTTATTGTGATTGCAAAGTTGAAGCTATAATGAAAATTTTGAAAACTAAATAGTGAGAGGTGAGAACATGATGGAGCCACCATGATCTGGTAAGTGATTACGTGAGATAGATCCAGAGAGAAAGCGATAAAGAGAGAGAGAGATAGATAAAAAGAGAAGAAAGAAGAGGCAGACAGTAAAAATTTTTTTAATTTTTTTAATAAAAAACCATGCCATGTCGGATCCAGTCAGCATCCGACATGGCATTTTTTCTTACGTGGCAATGGGTCTCGCTGTGATTCCATGCATCGGTAGCTGGATTAGGCAAATTTTGATCATTGTAACCTTCCTATTATAAAATAAAAGATGGATAATTTTTTATGACAAATCAAAGTTTAGTAACCACAATATTACAATTGTAAAAGTTTAGTTACCACGGATAAAATTAACTACGGATCTAGTTAGCATATGACGTGGCATTTTTTCTCACGTGGCAATGGGTCTTGCCGTAATTCTCACACGTCGGTGGTCGAATTAGGCAAATTTCGGTCATTGTGACCTTCCTGTTACAAAATAAAAGATGAGTTATTTTTTTTTATTACAAATCAAAGTTTAGTGACCACAACGTTATAATGCAAAAGTTTAGTTACCACAGATGATCTAATTGGCACAATATTAGTTTAGAGGACTGAAATGGCAAAATAGTGCAAGTTAAAAGGACTCGCTATATATTAAGCATATTATTAATTATAAGTAAAATATGGAGAATTTCAATAGTTGTGTATAGGAGAATTTCAATAGTTCAAACCCTTTGCCAAGGTTGGTTATTTTAAACTTTACTGCTCATTAATAATCATTCTTGATAAAATTTTAGAATATGGTGACTGGCTTAAAGCCTTCCCCATGAAAATTTTGTTTTGAAGAATAAAGCTAAATAGTCATAGAAGAAAAGGTGTGGGAATCATTTGCCAAATCTAGAAATAGCAGGACCTCTAGTAAGCTTGATGATTGTCGGGAAGGAGTGGTTATCTATTCTTACAAAAAATCTTTATAAAAAATTCTTAATCAATTGAATTCTATCTCTCGAGAGAAAAGCTCTAGTGCAGGTGAGAGTCTGAATTAGAATGTAGATGAATCGGAGCTATTGGAATCAATAGATGCAGGCAATAGTGATATGTTGCCTCTTTTGACTAACTAAGTGTGTCCTTCTTTGTACTCCTCTAGTTCTGTCAAACTAGGGAACATTATTTTTGAGTATGGGGTCAAAATGTATTCAGGTGCTTTATTGGTAGACTTGGATTTGAATGGCAAGTTGGTTGCGACTGATGTACATGAGATAAAAGACTATGATAAAAATGTTGTCTCTAATACCACTCGAAAGCAAGGCAACACCTGGAAAGGAAACGAAAATAATCGAATAGGTACAAATAAGGACTCGGTAGACATTTTAGTGTCAAATAAAAGATCTTATAATGAAGCTATTGTAAGGGATGTGGTACCAGGAGGAAGTAAGAAGCAAAAAGGTGATGGTGAATCTCTTTCAACATCACTTGACTTAGAGGAAATTTGAGGTAATAGCCACAGTTGCCTCACACCATGAAACTCCTAAGCAACAACTGTTGAGGTCTGGGAAGTGCCTCGGCAGTTGCGAACCTGCGATGTTTATGTCAGTTGCAAAGCCCCATTGTTCTTTTCTTGATGGAAACTTGGGTTTCTAAAGAAATAATGGATTTTGTTTGCAGAGGTTTGGATTTTAAAATGGGCTTTTATGTAGCTAGTAATAATAGTGGTAGAGGATTAGCTTGTTATTGGACTGGTGATTTTTCTCTACAATTATTAAATTACTCACATCATCACATAAATTTTAAAGTACGAATAGTTGGTTCTCAGGCATGGCAGTTGACTTATTTTTACAGTTGGGTAGACTGGAGTAATAAGTATTTGTCTTGGTAATTAATATGCCAGATTCATGCTAGTTGTAATCTTCTGTGGGCTCTAATTGGTGATTTTAATGAGATTTTGGTGCAAACTAACAAGGTAGGTGGAGTTCATATACCGAATTCATGCTAGTTGTAATTTTTCGATCAATTTTGGATGATTTTTATCTATCTAATTTGCAATGTAGGGTTACTCTTTTACTTGGAATAGTGGTAGGAAGGGGTCTGGTTTATTGAGGAGCGACTGGATATGGCTCTAGTCTTCCATTCTTAGAGATTCTTATTTAACTTGGCTGAGTAGAGACATGTGGTTAATTCGGGTGTTCAAATCATCTGCCCATTATTATTGATTTACAAAGTCAATTCATTCATAGTAAAAGGTCTCATCAATTTCGGTTTGAGAAGATGCAGAGTAGGGACCTTCTTATGTTGGGGTTATGCAGTCTAGTTGATTTTCGACTAGAGTGTGTGATTGGAACTAGAAAATTGGCCGCTACTCATCAAACTTGTCAGATTGGAGTAAATAGATTTTTGGCAGTGTTAAAAAGCGAAAAGGGATTATTTTTTAGGATATTATGAAGCTAGCTGATTTAATGGATGTAAGACAAAATTGAAAAGACTTAAGGCGCATGAGGAAATTATATGGAGGTAGAAATCCTATATTCAGTGGTTACATAAGTGTGATTGGAACACTCGCTACTTTCATTATGTGGCCTCCTTTCATCTGAAAAATAATTTTTATTCAAAGTTTACATGATTCAAATGGGAGAGAAATTCGAGATAAGAAACTGAAAGTTCACATTGTACCGTTTTATGATGAGCTATTCTCTTCACCCGCAGAGGATATATCTAGTGACAATCTGCCATTTATTCAGCCTAAGATTACTTCTGATATGAGGGCTATCCTTAAAAGACCATATGAAGCAAATAAGATTGTTACGGCGGCGATTAAGAAGATGCACCCTTCAAAGGCACCGAGCCTTGATGGCTTTCCCTATGTTATATTATAAATATTAGAGTATAGTGGGAAGTGATGTTATCAAGACTATTCTTGGAGTTCTAAATGGGGATTTTTTCCTAATGGGTTTAACCATGCTCACATTTGTATAATTCCTAAAGTAAAAATTAGGGGTATGCAAAACCCGAACAACTCGAATGACCCAACCTGAACTGAGCTATTCGGGTGGGGTTGTTCGAGTAGTTCAGTTGGGTTCAGGTGTTAGGATTTATGAAATTTCTAGTTCGAGTGAAAACCCTTCAAAAATCGACCCGCCTGAACTTCCCATATAAAAGCCCCAAATCAATTTTCCCCATACAGTAAATCCCTAATCATTTTTTCCCCTCTACCGTCTTCCCTCTACCATCTTCCCTCCACTTCGCTAGTAACACTGCTCGTTGCTACCGGTATCCTCAACGAAAGTAAGTGAACGGCTTGTTCTCAACAATCTCAGGCAAGAACTCTGATTCATAATCCTCCAATTGCTTCTTCTCCACATTTTCTTCTTTTTCACAAATTTTCTCTATCCATCTTTAACACCTGCAGGGCAAATCTTCACAAAGAAAGGCAAAAGACTCATCGAAGAAAGAAGAGATCGTGATCTTAGAACCTCCATCAGAGGAGAAGAAATAGAGGGAGGTTGTGGTACCGAAAAATGATGAAGAGGATGGATGGGTTGGAGCCAGTAATGTTGATCAAGGAAAGGTGCATTTGATAAAGAAGAGGAAGAGTTAAGATATAGATCTGAACGAAAATGATAATAATGTGAAGGCATTGGTTTAAGAGAAAGATTCTAGTAAGCGGTGAACTTTTCGCCTTTATGTGCATTCTGGTGGCCGCCGAGAGCTTGAGAAGTGTAGTATTTTCTAGGACAATAAAGGCATTAAAAGATGCCATAAGATGAGGAAGAAGTATAAGAAGGTGGAGATGGGTTTTTTCTTGATGTTCTTGAGGAAGATTATATATTATATTTCTTTCATCAGGTATTTCAGGTGGGTCGGTTCAGGGCCTAAAATTTATTGGTCGATTCGGGGTCCTATTATAATTTAGGGTCGGTTCGGGTTATGATTTATGTGAAATTTCATGGTTCGGGTTATTCAGGCGGGTCTTGTTGACCCAAACCCGATCGATGAACACCCTTCATAAAAATCCAAAACTTATTTCTAATTTGTGCCCAATTAGTATATGCAATGTTATTTGTAAAATTGCTACAAAAATATTAGCAAATAGGCTAAAGAGTATTTCGTGATATTATTGATGAGTCTTAAGTGCCTTTGTCCCAAGCAGATTAATTACCAATAATATTCTTAATGCTTTTGAGGTTTTTTATCACATGAAAACCAATGGGCCTATCAGTAAGAAAGTGATGTCTTTGAAACCTGATATGGCTAAAGCTTATGGCAGGTAGAATGGAGTTTTTTATTGGTTGTGATAATTAAGTTGGGTGTTTCTCAACTGTATGGGTGGACACAATTATGAAATTTGTTACATCTGCTTCTTATTCGGGTTTGATAAATAGTGAACATATTTATTTATTTAGATGGGGGGGGGGGGGGGGGGGGGGGCTATCTCTCCCTTTTTATTTTTATTATGTACTGAAGGTCTTACAAGTTTGATTAAAAAAGCAATTTCAAGTGTGGTCTATAGGGTATTTGGATTTGTAGAGGGGCTCCAGCTGCTCTCATCTTTTGTTCACAGATGATAGTATTATTTTCTCTAGTGCTTCTTTAACAAGATTGAGGATAATTAAAAATATACTTGAGAATTATGAAATCTTATTATAACAAAAGATGAATCTCCATAAATCTGAAATTTACTTCAGCAAGAATGTATTAGGAAGCTACAATAGTCAATTACTTTTGTATTGGAAATGAAAATTGTTGATAGTCATGCTATGTATTTTGGTCTACTAACAACAGTGGGCCATTCTAGAAATGCAGTTTTTGGAAGAATCAAAGACCGTCTTTGGGCGAGGCTTCAGGGTTGGAAGGAAATTTTTTTGTCCTAAGTAGGGAAAGAATTGTTGATTAAGGTAGTAGCTCAAGCACTACCCACTTATGTTATGCAATGCTTTTTACTTCCTAAATGTTTTTGTGATGAAATTAGAGCTATGATTAGTCATTTTTAGTAGGGGCAAAAAGAGTCTGAGAAGCGGCTTCACTTATGTAGTTGGGCACAATTATGAAAGCCTAAATCGAAGGGAGGTTTAGGGTTTCATGATTTCTCACGTTTCAACAAAGCTTTGTTGACGAAGCAAGCATGGGGCACTCTTTTTAAGCCTCACTCCTTGTTAGCTCAATTATTAAAAGCCAAATATTTTACTAGAAACTCATTATGGAATTCTTATAAGAATGGGATTCTTAGCTACACTTGGTACAGTTCGTAGTTGGTCATGACGTTTTTGAGAAAGGTGTTTGCTGGAAAATGGGTGTTGGAATTCAATGATTAAAAATTTCAATTTAAATGAATAAAAAATTAATTCTTGAAATTAGGCTAAATGGCATATTTTACTATAATTAATGCCTATTTTTTTCCTTCAATTCTTCCTCATTTCATGGCCACTAACGATAACTTCATATTCTACTATATATATATATATATATATACACACACTTCTTGGAATGACATGAGAAGCATTGAAACCACGAAGGAAAAATTCATTGTTATCAGTAAATCAACACCATTTTACACACAAAGACACACACATATATATCTAATTTATTCCTTCCATTGGTTATTATTTGAGCATTGAGAATAACCAATTTAGAAAATTCTTAGCTGCAAATAAGAATTTTAATGGGTTAGAGTATTTTGCGAGGGGGACGTGGTTAAGTATTACTGCGCAGATAGGCCATTTTCTCTTAAAGGATAGTGCATTTTGGCGTGCTTCAATCAACAAATACACAAGCTACTCTAAACTTTTTCTTGATTTAATTGTTATTGATTTATTATTGTTATTATTGCTTTGTTTAAAAAATTCTTTGGTGTGTTTACTGTTAATTGGTGTTAATTATATTAATTAGCTAAAATCATATATTAGTGGAAAAAAGGCATTTAATTCGGATTTGGCAATATAAATGGATGCCTCAACCCTTTTCTTTTAAAATCATTTCTCCGCTTAAATTGTTATCAGAAGATGCTAAGGTTTTGGAGCCTATTGATGTTGAGAATTCTTTTTAGAATTGTGATTTGATTGAGTAACTCTTCCTTCCTATTGATGTGGAAAGAATTCAACAAATATCTTTGAGTAAGAATGGGAATGAGGATTTTTTTTAGTTTGGCATTTTAATGTTTCTGGTGACTGTAGTGAAAAGTAGATATAGAATTGTATATAACTTGTGTTTCGGTGTTGCTAATGCTTCTTCATCAGTTGATGGAATCACTTGTTGGAGCAAATTGTGGAAGCTTCCTCTTCCATTAAAACACCTCAATTTGTATGGAGAGCTGCTCTTAATGTTATGCCTACTTTGGAGGTCTTTCATCACAAATTGTATCATGTTGCACCTATATGTAAATTTTGTCAAAGTGAAGAATCCTTAATCCATTTATGCCATGACTATCTAGGTACTAAAGATGTATGGGTTAAATGCTTTCTTGCTCATATTCAAGGAATTTATGGTACTTCCTTCAAGGTTTGGTCCTTTAACATTTTAGACCAGGCAAATTTGACTGATGTTACAAAAATGATTTATTATGCTATTTGGAATATCCATTATAAGTGTTACAGATTTGATTATACATAATTATAGGGATTCAATAGACTGATTTGCTGCTAATTTATAGGGATAGAATTTTTTTTCCTTTCTTAGACTCTGTAACTGTATAAATACCTGTTATATTTGTTGGAATGAAAGAAAGAAATTCCTCTCTCCATTCTTGTTTTGTTTCATGGTATCAGAGCCTTAAGGTTTCTGGAATTGTTCTGGAATTTTTGAATTCTTTTGAATTTATTGCTGGTTCTCTAAAAGAACCAGGTCTATTCATCTTGGGTGACATTTTTTTAGTTACCATTTTGTCTCATCGTCAGTAGAGGGAGGTACATGTCCCGATCATCCATTTCCCGGAGTACGGTGATCGAATTTTTAGCGTGTAAGGCTCACGCACCGATTGAAGTTTATAGACATCTTTCACACGTCGGTGAGTGGAGACGCGTGTAGCGACTGTTGAAGCTCGGATTCTATCTCTGGCATCACCTGGTCCTTTTAATCAGATCACGGTGTCTTTTTAAGGTAGTTAGTGGTGCTCGGTTTCTCTTGGCGTTTTGTCCAACGAGGTTCTTCTTCCTACAAGGTTCTACTTCCTTTTATTTTTTGTTCCTTCTTTTTGTTGGGTTATTTGTTAAGGAGTTTGGGCATTTGTTTTTTGTTGGGTGTATTGGGTCCATATTGCCCCTTTATCGTTGCATTTGTTGTTTGTGGATATTATGGCCGACAATAAAGAAACTACTAGGGAGACTGTTACAGAGATTATTCTGTTGTCTAAAATTACAGAAAAAAAAATTGGATGGGTCCAATTATCTTGATTGGAGTAGAAATATTAGAATTTACCTTTGTATTATGGATAAGGACGATCACTTAACTGATAACCCTGTAACTGATAAAACTGAAAAGCAAGTTTGGGTGATAAATAACTGAGGATTACTTTTACAGATTAGGACTTCAACTGAAAGCAAGTTTGGCTTTTTTATACTCTAGGAAAAGGAATGAGTATCGCATTTATGATGTCTGTAAAGCTTTTTCTCATGCTAAAAAAGAGGCTAAAGCTCTCACCACCTATTTCATGGAATTCGAGAAGATTTATGAAGAATTAAACATGCTCCTACCTTTAAGTAAGGACATTAGGGAACAATAAGCTCAAAGAGAAAAAAATAGCAGTTATGAGTTTTCTGGCTGGTTTGCAATCCAAATTTAAGACAACCAAATCTCAAATTCTCTCTGCCTCTGAGATTCCTACTCTAGAAAATGTGTTCAATAGGCTACTATGTGCAGAAAATGCTTTATCTAATCAGTCACATAGTATCCTTATTGTCAAAGAAGAAGGAAGTGACAATGGTAAGAAGAATGTGTAAGCGGAGGAAATAGATCCAATGATAACCGAAATAATGATATTGTCTGCTACTACCGTAAAAAGCTAGGTCATACGAAGCGCTACTATAAGAAATTGCAAAATTGCAACCAAAGGGCACAAATTGCTAATGTTATTACTTCTGGTTCATCATCTGAGCAAAATATCACAATTTCAGCTCAGGAATATGCTAAGTACCAAGAAAAAGTTAAAGGGATCCTCGACTTCTGTCACTGTTGAGACAGGTAACACATGTCTTATCTCCTCTGCCAATAATTGGTCATTGAATCTGGTGCTGCAAACCACATGACAGGTAATCCTAATACCTTCTCTAGCTTTTAATCTCATACAACTCCTTCACCTGTTACTATAGTTGATGGGATATCATGCAACATTGTGGAGTCTGGGACTATTAAACCAACTTCTTCTATTACTCTATCCTCTGTTCTAAATTTGCCTAACCTAGCCTTTAATTTGATAACTGTGAGTAAACTTACCAAATACCTCAATTGTTGTGTCTCATTTTTTCCTGATCACTATCTTTTTCGGGATCTTATGACAAAGCAAAATTTTGGTAAAGGACATGTATCTGGTGGTCTCTACATCGTTAATTCTTAGGTATCACAATCTATTTCTTGTTCCAGTGTTCCATTGCAAAGTAAGAAGGGAATTCTTCTATCCCAAAGCAAATATATTCTTGACTTGTAGAAACTGGAAAATTAGGAGCTAAGCCATGTAGGACTCCTATAGTCCCCTAATGTGCAACTTACAAAGGATGATAGCGATCCTTTTGATGATCTAGAAAGATACATGAGGTTAGTTGGAAAATTGAATTATCTCATAGTAACTCGTCTAGATATTGCATTTGTAGTGAGTGTTGTTAGTCAATTTATGACTGCTCCTGTAGTTAAGCATTGGAATGCTCTAGAGCAGATCTTAGATTATTTGAAAGGTACTCCTTAACTAGGTATATTGTACAGTGATAATGGGCATGCTCACATTGAGTATTTCGCTGATGCTGATTGGTCAACTACAGGATATTGTGTCTTTGTTGGAAGAAATCTAATATCTTGGAGGAGCAAGAAGCATACAGTGGTATCCAGATCTAGCGCAGAATCTAAATATAGAGCTATGTCACAGTGCATGTGAAATCTTATGGCTTCGTCATTTGCTTGTTGAAATTGGTATAGATCCCTCATCTCTAGCAAAACTTTGGTGTGATAATCAAGCTGCTCTTCATATTGCCTCCAATCCAGTGTATCATGAAAAGACCAAGCATATTGAATTTGATTGTCACTTTATTCATGAAAAGATTCAAGATAATGTCATCTCAACTGGACATGTAAAGATGGGAGAAAAATTAAGTGATTTATTCACGAAGGCTTTAAATGGCCCTGAAGTTTAATATTTGTGTAACAAACTGGGCATGATTAATGTCTATGCTCCATCTTGAGAGGAGTGTTACAGATTTGAATGTATATAATTATAAGGATTCAATAGACTGATTTGCTACTGATTTGTAGGGATAGAATTTTTTTTGTTTCCTTTTTTAGACTCTGTAACTGTATAAATACCTGTTGTATTTGTTGGAATGAAAGCAAGTGTTACAAATTTGATTGTATACAGATTTGATCTAGTTTTCATGTACAGAATAGGAAGTTTATAGGCTGTCTAGTTTCCTAATTAGTTTTATATTCCTGTATATATAGCTATGTTTTCTTCAGTACAAAGTATAAAGAAATTATTCATCTATTATTTCATGGTATCAGAGCCTTAGGCTCTTCTAGTAAATTTCTTCTTCTCTGGGTTTCTATTTTTCGTTTTTGCGTAAGGATTCTATTCCTCGTCCAGTCACCAGTTTCAGTGACCAGTTTGTCTCACCGCTGAAATCAAAAGGAGTGTAGGTGTATTTTTGGCTTATCCACAAAATCTGGTGTCCATCCTACCAGCGAATGAGTCACACGAGCCACCACAAGTTCCTGCCTCTTTCCTCACGTGCCGAGGAGTGCGTACAATGTCCAGTTGTGCTCTCATTCAACCTCCGATGTCGCCTAGTCATTTTCGATGAATGTTCCTAAGCATTTCTAGGTTGATACTATTTTTATAGCTTGCTTTTTGATTAATCGGATGCCTTCTACGGTGTTAAATGATGATGTACCTATAATGTTTTATTTCTTAATAAACCACTATTTCTAGTGGAATCACAGATATTTGGCAGTACTTGTTATGTTCGCAATGTATATCCCCATGTTACTAAACTAGATCCTAAAGCATTAGGGTGTGTTTTCTTAGGATACTTGCGTCTACAAAAAGGATATAGATGTTATTCTTCTGATTTGTAGTGACATTTTGTTTCAACTGATATGGTATTCTCGAAAGATAAACCTTTCTTTTCATCTCAATCCACTCTTACAACTTAGGGGGAGGAAGATGAGTAGCTTATTTATATTATGACATCTTCTCAAAAGTCTATTGATGTGCCTCCACCTTTTATTGAGCTAACAATGACTGATGATCCTTCAACATTAGCCAAACCACAGATTGTTCAGGTCTACTCTAGAAGAAAAGACATTAATGATACATGTCCTGCACCAGCACCTTCATCATTTGATCCTGCTCCAACTGACCTCGATCTTTCCATTACTCTTCGTAAAGGTAAATGCAATCGTAAATCCACTTATTCTATTGCTAATTTTATTTTCTATGATCATCAGTCTTCCTTGACATGCTCTTTAATTGCATCTTTAGATTTTATATCTATTCCTAAGATAGTTAAGGAAGCCTTGAGTCACACTGGGTGGTATGCTGCTATGATTGAGGAGTTAAATGCCTTGGACACAAATCACACTTGGGACTTAGTGACTTTACCAAAAAGGAAAAAGGTTATGGGTTGTAAATGGGTTTTTACAATCACAGTTAATCCAGATGGTTATGTGGCTCGGCTTAAAACTCGACTTGTTGCTAAAGGATATGCTCAGACTTATAGGGTGGATTATTCTAATACTTTCTCCCTAGTTGCCAAATTGAGTTCTGTTAATTTTTTTAATAACTTTAGCATCTTCCCATCGTTGACCCTTATATCAGTTAGACATTAAAAATGCTTTCTTTTATGGCGATCTTCAGGAAGAGGTCTATATGGAGCAACAACCTGGTTTTATTGCTCAGGGGGAGTATGGAAAAGTTTGCCATTTGAAGGAATCTCTGTATGGATTGAAGCAGAGTCCTTTTTCTTAGTTTGGAAATTTAAGTGAGGTTGTTTAAGAGTTTGGGCTTAAGAAGAGTCAGTGTGACCACTCGGTTTTTTATAGATAATCAGTAGCTAGTGTTATTTTTTTTTGGTGGTTTATGTTGATGATATTGTGATTACAGGAAGTGGTTCTGCAGGTATCTCTTCACTTAAGTCTTTTATGCATGGTAGATTTCACACTAAAGACTTGGGCTAGCTGAAATATTTCTTGTGCATGAAAGTTTTGAGAAGCAAAAAGGGATTTTTTCTATCCCAAAGAAAATATGTTCTTGACTTACTTGCAAAAACTGAAAAAGTAGGAGCTAAGCCATGCATCACTCCTATGGTCCCCAGTGTACAACTTACAAAGGATGATGATATAGGAGGTTTATTAGAAAACTGAATTATCTCATAGTAACTCGTCTCCTGTAAAACTTTGGTATAAATTATCACTTTACTTGCAGAAATTGAAAATTGGGAGCTAAGCCATACAGCACTCCTATGGCCCCAATGTACAACTTACAAAGGATTATAGCGATCCTTTTGATGATCCAAAAAGATACAGAAGGTTAGTTGGAAAACTAAATTATCTCACAGTAACTCATCCAGATATTGCATTTGCAATAAGTATTGTTAGTCAATTTATGACTACTCCTACAGTCAAGCACTAGGAAGCTCTAGAGAAAATCTTATGCTATTTGAAAGGTGCTTTCGGACTAGGTATATTGTACAGTGATCATGGGCACACTCACATTGAGTGTTTTGCTGATGCTGATTAGGCAGGTTCCAAGATTGATAAAAGGTCAACTATAGGCCATTGTGTTTTTATTGGAGGAAATTTAGTATCTTGGAGGAGCAAGAGGCAAACAATGGTATCTAGATCTAGTGTAGAATCTGAATACAGAGCTATGTCATAGTCTGCATGCAAAATCTTGTGGCTTCATCATTTGCTTGCTAAAATTGGTATAGATCACTCATCTCTAGCAAAACTTTGGTGTGATAATCAAGCTGCTCTTCATATTGCCTCCAATCCAATGTATTATGAACGAACCAAACATATTGAAGTTGATTGTCACTTTATTCGTGAAAAGATTTGATAATCGGACACTCTACCTAGGAGTCTGGTATCTAGGCTCCTCCGGATATTCTCCACATTAATAGTCCGATTTATATCAATAGCTTAGAATTAGCATTTGGAAAGTTATTATTTGCGGATATTTGTAGGATATTCAGAAGATTCTAATCCAATTATAAGGGAAGTTATCTGTTGTTATCTAAGGAGATCCCTGCAAATCGGGAATCAAGCACAAATCAAGGATTCAAAAGAGCTCTCTCCTATTTAGAATTTATTTTCTAATCGAAAATGAGGAAAAAAACTCTATAAAAGGAGGAATCAAGTTATGTCAAAGCCCTTGGAATTTTTCTAAAGATATCACACATACTTTCTTATCAATTTTTCTGACTTAACCTTCAGAGTATCCCTAGTCAGAAGTCCTTCAAATTTCATTTTTTTCAGGTGACTTGCTCCCATTGATGAACTGGAAATTTAGACAACCATTATTTGGTGCGGTGAGCGTGTAACAACCCGATTCGAAGCCTAGTAGGAATTGCAATATTTTGTAAAGCATTTGTGGGTATAAGAGAGCATTCGAAAGAGTGTAAAAGTTGAGAGTGTAAGAGTTTTGGTTAAAGGAGAGTTTGGCCTAAAGAAAAAAAAATAATTGATCTAAGTAAGGGTTCTGTCGTGAGCGTGACAGAACACTACTTCGAGTTCTGCGTGAGTTGGACTTTTCGGGTTTAAGTGATGTGTATCGGATATGTGGCAGCTTGAGAGAGTGACATGTGGACTTTGCATGATTTTATTAGGGAATTAAATAAAGTGTGTTGGCATTAATTGAGTTTGGTGGGCTTTTAATGTGGGTAATTGGTTTTGGATGAGGGTTGACCGTCTGCCTTTACTTTCTTTTTCTTTCCTTTTCATTTTGTTTTGCTTTTATCTTTTATTCTTCTTTCTTCTCCTTTGGTTTCTGTCGTGCTCCCTTTTGCTTTTCCATTTCTTTTTCTTTTCTTCTTCATTTGGTTTGCTCCTTAAGTGGACCACTTGGATTGGTTTAAAGAGAGTGTTGTGGAGGTTGAGTTTGAATATATATGTGTGTGTGCGTGTGTGTATGGCACTCCGATATTCCCTCCCAGGGGTATTGGTGTTTTACATTTATTGGTATCAGAGCTTAGGTAAATGGTTCAGGACTATAAGATGTAGAGTATAGGTTAAATGTCAGAGTTTGTCTAGAGTCATGGCCTGATGCAGATGTTGTTTTGTGTAGAGTTAGATGGAGTTGGATCTGAGTGAGAACGGGGGCAAAACAACAGGTAGTGTGATTCCGGTTAGAGTTGATCAGCCTGTTTTGCAGCGTCAGTGAGATGATGGTCCCGGTATAGGGTATGAGAATTCAGAAATTGTGCAAGGGTTGATTCGAATTTTGGACAGATTGACTGCTCCTCAAGTTTCTAAGGATTTTGTTAAGAAAAAAGGACAAAAGAGAAAAGCATCAGGTATAGAAACAAAAGTAGACAAGAGAGCATGGGAGACACCGAAATGTCAACATTGTTAGAGGCAACACTGGGGCGAGTGTAGGAAGATCACGGGACCCTGCTTTAGGTGTGGCAGCAAGGACCATTTGCTTGCCAAGTGTCCTAAGACAAGAGGGAATGTAGCCTTACAAGCAAGCAAGGATGTGAATGAGCCCGTAGGTCCTTCTGGTAAGTTTTTGAATTGTTAAGTTTTCATATGAGTTCGGTTTTTATGGTTGGGATGTAAATGATTATCGAAAAAATTTCGAGGATGAAATTTCTTAAGGGGGAGAGATTGTAACAACCCAATTCGATCCCTAGTAGGAATTGTAATATTTTGTAAAGTATTTGTGGGTATAAGAGAGCATTCAAAAAAGTGTACAAGTTAAGAGTGTAAGAATTTTGGTTAAAGGAGAGTTTAGCCTGAAGAAAAAAAAATGATTGATCTAAGTAAGGGTTATGTCGCGAGCGTGACAGAACACTATTTTGGGTTCTGCGTGAGTTGGACTTTTTGGGTTTAAGTGATGTGTATCGGATACGTGGCAGCTTGGGAGAGTAACATGTGGACTTTGCATGATTTTATTAGGGAATTAAATAAAGTGTGTTGGCATTAATTGAGTTTGGTGGGCTTTCAATGTGGGTAATTGGTTTTGGATGAGGTTGACCGTCTGCCTTTGCTTTCTTTTTCTTTCCTTTTCATTTTGTTTTGCTTTTATCTTTTATTCTTCTTTCTTCTCCTTTGGTTTCTGTCGTGCTCCCTTTTGCTTTTCCATTTCTTTTTCTTTTCTTCTTCATTTGGTTTGCTCCTTAAGTGGATCACTTGGATTGGTTTGAAGAGAGTGTTGTGGAGGTTGAGTTTGAATATGTATTTGTGTGTGTTCGTGTGTGTGGCGCTCCGATATTCCCCCCTAGGGGTATTGGGGTGTTACATTTGTGTTGGCATTAATTGAGTTTGGTGGGCTTTTAATGTGGGTAATTGGTTTTGGATGAGGGTTGACCATCTGCCTTTGCTTTCTTTTTCTTTCCTTTTCATTTTATTTTGCTTTTAGCTTTTACTCTTCTTTCTTCTCCTTTGGTTTCTGCCGTGCTCCCTTTTGTTTTTCCATTTCTTTTTCTTTTCTTCTTCATTTGGTTTGCTCCTTAAGTGGATCAGTTGGATTGGTTTGAAGAGAGTGTTGTGGAGATTGAGTTTGAATATGTATGTGTGTGTCCGTGTGTGTGTGGCGCTCCAATATTCCCTCCCAGGGGTATTGGGGTGTTACAGAGCGTGGACTATCTAGAAATTTTCAGTAGACAATGGATCTCTTCCCCGACTTGCCTATTTTTGCTACCCCATCGGTGAATCAACCTGAGGCTGCCCCCTACCCCCAGTCAATCTTCTTGGCTAAACATTCCATCACTTAATGCCAATTCAACCAGAACAAATCTCACCATTGCCAACAGGACAGCTCTTCCTGCAAACACAAACTCATACACCAGTGACACCCCAAACCATCACTATCCAAGTAATCTCAGGCCTAACTGCCCAAACTGTCCTGATGGCCCTATCAGCTATGGCCGCTCAGGCACCGTATACAACCCCTGCATCTATTCTTCCAGCACCTTCCATAATCCAAACACCCGTCATTGCTCAAATCCCTGCATAAACACCACCACCTCTACCAAATACTCTGGCCGCTGAAACAACCATAACATTGACAACTGAACATTTTGAAAGGCTCTTTGAGGAGAGGATGCAGAAGTATCAAAATGGAAACACCCTGCAGTACCAAGGTAATTTCAGGTTGCCCCTATCTCGGGATATTTTAGCAACTCCCTTTCCTCAAATACGGTTATCCAACTTACCAAAATATAGCAGCACTACTGATCTCCGAGCTCATTTGGATGAATTCCATCATACCATGCTGGTGCACACAACCGAACATGCGGCCTTATGCAAAATTTTTCACCAGACCCTCACGGAGTCCGCACAGATTTGGTTCCGCAACCTACCTGAGCATTTTGTCCATAACTTTGAACAGTTCAATGACATGTTAATTGTTAAATTCGTTATGGTTATTCACCCAACAAGGTGTCAGCAGACCTTAATTTAGTTCACCAGGAGAAAGGCGAGCTGCTGAGAGCCTATGTGAAGCGGTTTAATGTTATGGCTATGGATATTCAGAATCTGAATTTGTAAGTGGTCATCAATGCCCTTATTTACAATACCAGGTGTCAGGATTTCAGTGATTCTCTAAGTAAAAAGCCACCAAGTGACTTTATCGAGCTCATGTCCCGTGCTCATAAGTATATCAAAATGGACAAAGCTCGCATGCTTTGATACAGCTCTCAGTTCAGAGAATCAGATAAAAGTTTTTGACCAGCTCGCGAGAGAAATAATGGAGGTCGAGATGATTCTAGAAATAGAGGATCGGGTGGCTCGAATTGAACTTATCTAGTCACTTTGTGCTCTGATGATTAGAAGGAAGGGAGACTGATACCTTTAACAGCCTTGAGGTCCCAAATTCTGGCATGGATTAAAGAAAATGAGCGGGTTAACTGGCCATCCCCTTTGAGGGAGGATCCAAATAGGGACAAAAGTCTTTACTATTCCTTTCATAGAGATAAGGGACACGAGACAAACAACTGTTGGCATCTCAAGAGGGAAATCAAGTTCTTAGTTCGGAACGGAAAGTTCGCCCAATTTGTAAAAGGTAGAGATAAAAATAGAAGAGATCGGTCCCCATCACCTCTGAGATAAGACAACAAAGCTAGTACAAGTAAGAAAGCTCTAACTGGGGTTATCCACGTCATTGCCGGGGGCAAACATTACAATATTTTTGAAGACTCCAGAAAATGAAAAGAGAAAGAAGTATTCTCCTTGGGAGCTGGGCTGAGAGCAGGGGGCTATGAAGTAAAGTTCTCTACTGTTGATGGAGCTCACATTTGGACACCTCACACGGACTCTCTGGTGGTCGAAGCCCTGATACAAGATTACTTGGTTCAGAGAATTTTGGTAGACACGGGCAGCACAGTCAATCTTATCACCCTCCAGGCATATAGGGCACTGGGAATGTCTACCAATACGTTATAAGCCATATCAGCCCCACTCATCAGAATATCAGGACAACCAGTCAAAGTAGAAGGATCGGTCATGTTAACACTACAGCTGATAGACGATGAAATTGTTTTCAACTGTAAGAGTTGTTTCATAATAGTAGATATACCCCTCACCTACAATGTAATCTTTGGGCAACCTCTTTTGGTGGGAGTGGATGCATACATTTCCATGTGCAAGCTATTGATAAAGATCCCTGTTTTAGGAGGAATTGCGATCCTCTGCGAAAACCAAAAAGCTGCACAAGAAACATATGTCACAATGCTAAAAGAAGCTAATCAAGCTGTGCCATTGGATGCGCTGTATATCCTAACAGCTCGAAATGCCAAACCATTATATTCACTCCAGAAAGTCGAGCTCGCACCGGGGAAAATTGTCAAAATAACCGCCAACAAGATGGGAAAAGGAAAAGAGGCACTTGTAGTGGTACTCTTGGAATTCTTGGATGTGTTCGCTTGGCAGGTCTCGAATATCAAAGGCATATTTTCTGATGTAATATGACATTCACTTAACATTCAACCTGGCTGCAAGCCTATTAAACAGAAAATGAGGAATCATGCTCCCGAGCGGCAGTTAGCAATGGTAGAAGAGACGGATTCCCTGTTGAAGAATGGATTCATACAGGAAGTTTTATACCTGGATTGGCTATCAAATGTGGTATTGGTGAAGAAATCCAACAGAAAGTGGAGAATGTGCATGGATTTCATGGATCTTAACAAGTCCTACCCCAAGGATAGCTACTCGCTATACAACATAGACTTTCTGGTTGATTCCACTGTCGAATTTAAAGAATATGCCCTTTTAGACGCTTCTGCTGGCTATCATCAGATACCTATGGATCTAGCTAATGAAAAGAAAAATCGCATTTATCACACACTGGGCAACATATTGTTACCGAGTTATGTAGTTTGGGCTCAAAAATGCCGGTACCACTTATCAGAGGCTGATGAATAGGCTGTTCACCAACCAGCTCAGAAGAAACATGGAAGTCTATGAAGATGACATGATCGTCAAGAGCAAGACAGCCTAAAGCCTACCAACTGAGCTCACAAAGACTTTCACAACCCTCAGGAAGTTTGATCTCAAGCTTAACCTAGAGAAATGTGCTTTCGGGGTACAGTTCGAAAAATTCTTGGGGTTCATGATCTCAAAAAGAGGAATAGAGGCCAACCCAGCAAAGATCCAAGCCATTCTAGAGATGAAACCACTAAAGTCAGTCAGGGAGGTGCAGAAACTCAATAGAAAGGTGACAGCCCTTCTCAAATTTATTTCTTATTCAGCTAAATGTTGTCTCCCATTTTGTAGTGCTCTCAAAAGGATAAAAACTTTTGAGTGGACTCCAGACTGTCAGAAAGCATTTGAAGAATTAAAATAATTCCTCAGCGCATCGCCGTTGCTTAGTAAGCCTCAGTTAGGCAAAACTCTGTACATGTATCTGGCGATTTTATCTGGGGCCATCGGTTCGATTTTGATCAGAGAAGAGGATAGCCAGCAGTTCCTAATCTATTATACCAACAAGTTAATGAAGGGAGCCGAGCTGAGGCACTCTATATTGAAGCAGCTAGCCTTTACACCGGTTACATCAGCCATCAAACTTCGGCCATATTTTTAGGGGCACACTATGGTGGTTCGAACAAACTAAAACCTTAGAAATGTGCTTCAAAGGCCGAAAGCATCTAAAGAGTTACATAATGGGTAGCTCGATTGGGTGAGTTTGATGTTCAATATGAAGCTCGCACATCGATGAAAGCTCAGGTTCTGGCTAACTTTATAGCAAAATTACATGCCCCACCACCAGAGCTGACCCCCTGTTCTTGGAATCTATTTGTTGATGGAGCATCTTCGTCAACAGGTGCTGGGGCTGGAGTGATCCTTATCAGGTCAGGAAAGAAAATAATTCGAGGAATGGCTCATATAGCATTTCAAGCCTCTAGTAACATTGCGGAGTATGAAACTCTCAGTTTCAGTTTATAGCTCACCATCAAGGTAAAATTAGATTCATTGGCTACTTTCTCTGACTCACAGCTAGTTGTTAGCTAGATGCTCGGAATGTTTGAAGCAAAGGAACAAGCAATGGTCTGATACAGAGAGTTAAATACTTCTCTCCTCTCTTAATTAGAGAAATGGGGGTACACATGGTCAATCCAGTAGATACCAAGGGCTGAGAACGAAGGAGCTGATGACCTGGCCAAGCAGCCTCGCCTTCAGAATCGAATAACCTCGACAGATAATGTTTGACAAACTTACGAAACTTCCAAGGTCCAATTGTAGGAAACATTGAATGGCTTGCAATTACCAATTTATCAATATCTGAGCAGAGGAGTTCTCCCTGAAGACCAAGTTGAAGCTTGGAAGGTTGTTCGGCGATCCAGTCGCTATGCAATTTTGGAAGAGAAGTTGTATAAGCGATCTTTTTCAGGCCCTTAGACATGGTGTTTGAGCAAGAGGAGGTGATTATGTACTTAGAGAAATCCATGAAGGTATTTGTGGTGCACATAAACGTGCACAAGTGATAGCTCAGAAGGCTCTGTTACAGGGTATTACTGGCCTAGTATAGAGAGAGATGCCAAGGACCTCGTTTAGAAATGCGATAAATGCCAGCGATTCGGTAATATAGCATATCAGAAGTCAAGCTATCAGGTTCCCATTCACAGCTCTTAGCCATTTGCTCAGTGGGGTATCAATGTTATATGCCTTTTTCCTTTAGCTATAGGGCAGTGGAAGTTTTTGGTTGTTGCAGTTGATCATTTCACCAAGTGAGTTGAAGCGAAACCACTAGCCACCATCACTCCTGCAAATATAATAAATTTTGTCTATAAGTCATTATCATAAGGTTCGGAATCCTGCATGCCATTATCACTGACAATAGTAAACAATTCAATTGTTCAACATTTAAGAACTACTGTTTGGAATTGAAAATTCAACTTTGCTTTACTTCTGTATACCATCCCCAATCAAACGGTATGACCGAGGTAACCAACCAAACCATACTGACAAGGCTGAAGAAGAGACTTGATTTTGCAAAGGGCCTCTGGGTCGACAAACTGAATAATGTTCTCTAGGCCTACCGAAATTCTCTAAAATTAGCAACCAGAGCCACTTCCTTTTCCTTCACATATGGGATAGAAGCTGTTATTCCATATGAGATCGGTATCCCAAATATCCGAACATTAAGGTTTGAGGCTGATAAAAATGAAGCAAGCCTACTGTATCAGCTAGATCGACTAGAAGAACAAAGAGAGTTCGACCAAATACCATCTGCAGCATACAAACAATGCATGTCATCTAATCACGATCAAAATCTCAAGCCAAGGTTGTTCAAAATTGGACAACTCGTTCTTGAGAAGGTGGTTGCAGCCCAGACGGCAGCAGGAGTGGGTAAACTTGGCCCAATATGGAAAGTTTCATACTTGATACATGAAGTCAAAGGTGGAGCCTACAAGTTGAAGGATTTTTTAGGAAAAATACTTCCTTACTCATGGAACATTGCAAATTTAAAATTGTATTATTAGTAAACAATCGCTCAAGCATGGCATTTTTGCCACTAAGCATTCACAGCCATCGCTCATTCGACAGTATCGCCATTCGAGCATTTCTAATTCTATTATTTATTGCTTAGTTTAGCTATATCGCCTTTCAAACAATTGTATTATCAATTATGTTAATAAAAGAAGACTTCAATCAAAATTTAGTGCATGACATTGCTCGGCTATATCGCCATTTATTTTATGTTATCGCTCAAATAAATCAAGTACTTGTTAATTGTAATCGAAGTACTTCTTTAATATTAGTACATGGATTTTAAAGTTCTCTGACAACATCGATGTTGATAATGTTAATTCTAAGTTACCATCTATTAGATCAAATAAACGCTGATGTCATTAAGCTGAAAAATATTACAAAGATGAAATAAAAGAAACAATACTAGGAGTGCAGATTATTCATCCGGATACACTTCATCCAGCCACAACTAGTTTGTATCTGGGTAATACCCTTTCACAGCGGCACTAAGTTTCTAACTAAAGGCCAGGCTCTTATCGACGGCTAAGTCCAAGGATTTGTACTTCAAACCAAAATATTTCTCTTTCAGGTCGATTTTCTCCTTATTTGCTTCTTTTAGCTCGGCTTTGAGTTTTTCCAGCTCTGCCTCTGCATCGGCCCTTCTCTTCTCAGCAATAACCACACTTTTCTTGGCCTAGACAACTTTATTCATGGCATCAGTTGCCTTAGCCTTAGCCTTCAGATTTCTTTTTTTCAGAACTAATAATTTGCTCTCAGTGGCATTAGCTCGAAAACATTGCCCGACCACAGACTGCATCTCCCTCCTCCAGACCATTATTAGCCTGTTCATTTTGGCAATGATAGCTCCGCTCAGTATTGACCCCTATAAGGAATAGATAAAGATTCAGAATGTAAGCAATATTTGTCAGAACAAGGCAAAAAAAGAAAACAAAATAGGGGAATTCACCTCTATCTGATGCCTCTTGAGGGCAAGACTTAGCTCCTCAGCGTTCAATCGCATCAGCAGGGCAACTTCCTTCAGAACACAGACTAATTGATGGATGAAATCATTGAAGGCAGGGTTATCCCGAGAGTAAGCGTCCCCCTGCTCCCTCCATAATTGGGATAGCTCATCAGTAAGAGCTTTTATATCCTTAGTTTCGGACTAGGAATTTAAGGTCCCTACTCTAGCAGTGTCCTCAAGAGAAAGAAGTTCGGGAGTGGTTTGATGTTCGGACGAATGAGCATCGGCCGCTTGCATTTGAGGTGGAGTATCACCCGGCTCCTCAATTGGAGCTGAAGTCGTGGCCGGAGCTGACTTCGGAGCCGGTGTGACCGGATTGTGAGAAGATGCCGCAATGTTGGCCTTTTGTAGAGCTGCGGCAGCCACCTTGCTTGTTTGAGACTTCTGCCTCCCAGCTTTCATCATTTCGTCCATGCTCCGTTGGTCAGTTCTCTTAATGCCTGCGATACAGCAAATAATGAGAAAATATTAGAATAGAAGAAGATTTAAAGAGTCTACCTTTTATGTCTTCGGGATGGCTGTTTCACAACTATTGTAGACACCGGGTCCTGAGTCAGGTTTTGAAAAATGATAATGACAATTTTGGGTCTTTGATAATTCCTCTAAAAAAAAATATATGGGTGTGTAAAATAAAAAAATTAAAAGAATTCATTAGTTAATTAATTAGTCAATATTATTAGTTAATTAATTAGTTATAATTAATTACTTAATATTCTAGGATAATTAAAATTGAAAAAAAAAAAAGAAAATAGATATAGGGTTAAATAAATTAGATGTGATAATTTAAGTAGATTAATTAAATTAAATAGGTATAAAAATATAGAGTATTTAATTAGTAGAGTGTTTAATTAATTAGAATATATATGATAATTTAAATAAATTAATTAGTAAAGTGTGTAATTATTTAAGTAAATTAGATTAATTAAAAAGTAAGAAAAGATGGAGGAAATTATTAGGTAAACCCTAATTGTGGGTATAAAAAGAAAAGAATGAACAGGGGAAAGGGGGCTCGGCCGAAGAGAGGAGAGCAAGAAAGAAAAAGAAAGAAACCAAAGAAAAAGAAATTGGGCTCTCTCGGCTGAAGAACAAAAAATAGAGAGAAGAGAGAGCAAGCAAAAAAATAGAAAAAAAATAAAGAGAAAGAAGAACTGAGAGTAAGAGGAGTGGACCAAAGAAAGAAAAGGAAAAATAAAAAGAGTAGGAGACACAGAGAGCAAGGAGGACGAAGAAGCCAAAATAAGAGGAAACAGCAAATAATAAAAGCAAACCAAAATCAAAGGAAATCAGAGAAAGAAAACAAAGTAAAGGAATAAAAGCAAAACAAGAGAGGAAGACATCCAACAGACCAAAACGCAAGGGACGCCGGAAGGGAAAAAAGAAGAAAAAGAGGGGAAAGAGGCGGTGCCGCCGCCGGCCAGCCACGGCAGCGCACCACCACACGCGCGCCGTCGCCGGACAGAGGGAGCCCGGGCGCACCCGGCAGTGGCCACCTGCCTTCGCCACTCGCTGGCGTGGAGCAAATCGGCGTGAAAAGGAGCCGAGGCCTTTTACGCTTCTTCCGGTGAAACAATGGCCCTTCCCGGCGCGTGGCCGGCGGCTGTGGATGTCCGGCCTCACGATCCACCGTTCCGTGCCGGCGGTGTCGACCACCGGCAGCTCCGGCGAGGTAAGTCTCTTTCTTCCCTCTTTAACTTATATTTTATATTATTATTATTATTATTATTTAATATTATGTTCTATTATTATTATTATTATTATTATTATTATTATTATTGTTATTTAATATTCTATTTTATAATTGTCATTATTATTATTATTATTATTATTATTATTATTATTATTATTATTATTATTATTATTTATTTTATGTTTATTTATATTATTATTGTCATTTTTATTATTATGATTATTATTATAATTTAATTTATTTATTATTAATGTCATTGTGTCATATTGATATTTTTGTTGTTGATGTTATTTAATTTATGTTTATTTTGTATTATTTGATATTATCATGTTTATTGTTATATTTAATTATTTATTGTGTTTATTTTTATTATTATTATATTTAGTTGTTATTTATTATTTTGTACATTATTATTATTATTATTAATATTAATATTATTATCCTTCATTATTATTTATATCATTATTACTATTATTGTATATATTTAATTGTTATTATGTATTTTATATCATAATCATCATTGTTATTAGTGTATTATTATTATTATTATTATTATTATTATTATTATTATTATTATTATTATTATTATTATGGTTACTATTGTTATCTTGGTTATTATTATTATTATTATTATTATTATTATTATTATTATTATGTTACATTTATTTATTTTATATTATTACGATTATTTTATGTTGTTGTTATTATTATTATTATTATTATTATTATTATTATTATTATTATTATTTGTTTTATTAGCATATTATTATTATTATTATTATTGTTATTATTATTATTATTATTGTGATTGTGTGATTATTATCCCTGTTACTATTATTTTTCATGTTATTGTTATTATATTGCATTATTACTATTATTGCTAATTATTATTATTGATATTATTATTTGTTTTATTATTATTATTATTATTATTATTATTATTATTATTATTATTATTATTATTGGCATCATTATTGTTATTATCATTGATTATCATAATTATCATTTGTGTTTTATATTCATTAATTGTATCAATTTATTTTACTTTCATTATGCCAAATTAATTCTCAATTTATTTAATTCAATTAATTATTTGTTTATTTATCACTTAGTTTAATTTAACCCTTTATTAACCAATATTGTTTTCTATCGTGGCTGTAACCGCGAGTGGCATATGACTCGTCCAAGGAGCACGATCGAGGCGAATAGTTTAGGGTCTATTTATTATTAGAAATATGTATTTATTATTTTATTCTTTTTTATTCGCTTGTGGTTTGTAATAATAAAGAATTTTTGACCGCGCTTAAAAAGAACCATCACACAAATGATTTCTACCAAAATAAATATTTGTTAACAAAATCGGACCAATGTCCTCGTGTTCATCCCAAAAACAAAAGGTTCATTAAAACAAAATCGCTTTACCTTTTTTTCATAAAATTGGTTTGAGAATTCTTTATCTTTTTGTAAAATAAGTGGTTGGGAACCAATGTTCGCGTTTAAATGAATAATCCGATTTATACATGTTTACATTTTTATTTCTTTTACGCATATATTTATTTATTTATTTACTTTAAGCAAGTTTTAGTTATTCTTATTTATTTGGGGGATTGTTCTGTCTCACTTTATTTATTTTATAATTTATTTATTGCTTTATTTAATTGCTTTCCTATGTGATTGTAATGCGTTTTAATTTATTGCATAACTCATGTGAGAAGAGAGATAAAATAATTGATCCTAAAACCCTTTCGCATAATATTAACCAAAGGTATGAATAAGAGTGAGGTCCCGAACCCTTTTTGGTTTTGGGCCTCATAAGGTTAGATTTATTTCCCGATGTTTTATCCGGTGGCGACTCCGTGATCCTGCCTTATGATAACCCAATAGACACTCTCGTAAGTTGATTGCCAATAATGGATTTGGATATATTTTTGTCCATTGCGAAGCGATTAGCTTTCACGAGTTTTAACGAACCTCCATCCGGTCTCAGGTCCTAAAAGCGGACTATCGAGAGCGACCCCGGATGCCGAGCGGGGTTCGGGCGCGTCACAGTGGCGACTCCGCTAGGGATATCATGAGACTCTGCTCCGAAAGTACTTTTGGTTAATATAATGTAAATGGGTTTAAGATCAAGAAATTTTATCTTTTTTTGAAAAATTGCATTGCATCATGCTAGAGCCTTAGAGATAAGCTAGGTTGGTCCCCTATATACCCCGGTGCGTTCCTAAAACACGACTCTACTTTCACTCATTATAGGGAAGTGTTCGAGATAATTACCAGCTCAAGCCTCGTATCAAAAATGGTATATCAAATGATGACCCGACTGGTCTTGTTAGACCCGTTGGCAGGGATCATGCTTGGGTAGTCCTAAAATATCATTACCTTAGACCTAAACCCATGTAATGGACATAGCTACTTCCCCTAGGGGGCATGCGCTATAATACGTTGCTTGTGAAATGGGTTATTGTGTATTGAATAAATTCAAATAAATTTAGATGTTCGCTCCTTAAAGGTTTTCATACTTCGAGTGGCGTCTTTCGGTTTATTCTAATTGTTTAAATACATGATAGTTAAAAATTCATCTGCATGCGCTTTTAATAATGAGAGTTTGTGCTTCGCAGCACGCTTTACGCGCCCATTGGGTTCCTCGTTAACCCATGGGTCAAGCTTGCCTAGGAAAGAGCCCGCACGACCTCCTGTGTGATAGAAATACAGTTAGGAGGAGTTTTTTTTTTCCTTTTTTTCCTTAATATGTGCATATTTGTGCTTGTACATTTTTTTTATGATTAATAATAGTGAATAAAGCATGTGCATATTGTCTCATATACAATAATAAAACGTGCGCACTTTGTAAAAAATATAACACGTATTTGTCATGCATGTACATAGCGATGCTTGTCGCGACACATACGTATTAACATTCATCATGACATCCATCGTGCACCATAACTAGTACATATAGCATATATCAACGAACGTACATATCAATATGCATCATAGCACAAAAGATAAAATAAAATAAAATAAAATACAAATGCATTCATCATGTGTCATAGCATCAATACGCTCACGTTACATATGTACATAAATATTGTGTGCTGGAGCATACACATACCACTGTATATCACGATGTGCACATATTAGCATGCATCATTAGGTCGGGCATTGTACATATCATGCATAGTAGACGCCTTGCACCTTTCACGTTATATGCCATATCATAAACATGCATTATTATGCATGAGTTATGCCATGCGCATATGAATCTTGCATCATGTATATCGGTCATTATATATACCATGCCACGTTTTATATATGCATATCATGTAAATACACATACCATGTAAATGTCATTCATTTCTCGCAACCACTTTTATCCCTTGTCTTATGTCACACACATATACCGCTCACTGTACATAATCATTCCTATATTGTGTCCCTTGCCATGTACATTATTTGTATATATTTTACATTTTTTATCCATGCGAGTTTTGTCATTCCTCACGACTCATTAGTGCACATAATCATGCCAAATCATCTTCCTCTTATATCATGTACGTATTCCTATCATGTCTAAATCAAACCATGTGCACATGTACCATGTATCATGAACATCCATTCTCATATTGTGCCATATTTTGTACTTATACCTTCATTGTATACTGCTTGCATGAACACTACAAATTTGCATATGCACCTAGTTTGCCATGCAGTGTTTACACACTCATAATTCTCTTTGTAGGTGTTTCATGCACACACGTCTTTGCACATATTTCATATGTACATTTCTATACAACAGGTTTTTACACATATTTTGCACATATAGTTTTTGACACGCATTTGTAATAGGCAAGACACTATTAAATGCATCTTTCCATGCACATGGTTTTTAACACATAGTTTGTACAAAAAAAAAATTTGCCTACACGGTTTTTGTGCATATGCATTTTGATAAAGTCAAAAATTTTTGTGTTAGGTTGTACCCTAAAATGCTGACATGTTTGCACCTTATTAAGATACCTTTGATTCAAAGTTTGACTCTGCTTAAGTAGTTCTCAACTATGAATGGCTTTGATCTTAACTTTAAAAATCTACGTTTCAGTCTATTTTGAATTAAGTAAGGAGCAGATATGTTTGATCTTTGAGAGTTGGATCACATGAAAATATTTGGCCATACTATGTAATTTCTAAGTTCAGAGCACTTTTGTCCTGTTTTGAAAACAAACTGAAAAACTATTTGCAATTAGGGGATTGGATGAAACTTCACTAAGAGCACTAGAACCTTTCTGATTACCCGTCAAAATGACTCCTGGATAAGGCTGAATCTAGAAAATGATTTAGGCACCATCTCTTTGTACAGCTCTCTAAATGACCATTTCCTACCCTTATTTTGCAATCGCTTGCTAGCCCCTTGAGCCTTTATTTTGGTATGCTAAATGCGTACCAGTTTTGTTGTTACACACATTGAAACTACCCTTCGCCTAAAATGGTTTTAGCTTTCCCTCAGAAAAATGGCCGCTCTAGTAAGGATGGGTACATTATGACATTTCTTTGGGCTATCAAAAATTGCCCCGGTGAAAGTGGGTTTACACATCGAGAAGAGAATTTCAATCATCGATAATTTTTTGGGGTTACAAAAAATTGCCCCGGTGAAAGTGGGTTTACACTTTGAGGAGAGAATCTCGACCATTGATAATTTTTGGGTTACCAGAAATCACCATGATAAGGATGGGTTTACCCCTTGAGAAAAAAACTTTCAATCATCGATAATTTTTGGGCTACACTTCGGGAAGGGGTTTAAATCACTAATAAACTTTTTGTGTAATTAGAGACGTAAACTTGTGAAAATTAATAAAGAAAAAAAAAGAAAGGAGAAAAGAAGAAAAAAGAAAAAAGAAAAAAAAAAGAAAAGAAGAAGAAGAAGAAGAAATGAATGAAATGAAAAAAAAAAAAGAAAGAAGAAAAGAAAAAAAAAAAGAAAAGGAAAAAACGACGAAAGAAAGAAAAGTAGAATTTAGGATAATACCCCTTGATGAATTCAATAGATATCTTTCTTAGCTTAATTGTTATGTTGAGCTTGATAAGTCAGAGTATTACCGAGTCCAAATTCGAGAATGTCTGGACAGTATGCAATTAGATTGAAAATGGTTCCTTCATCCGAATGAACGCTGCGGCCATTTTTCTCTAGTGACCTGATCCTCCTTTGATAACCATTTACCTGAGCCTAACGTTACAACCAAAGTAAGACCTCTTGTTCTGGGTTTGGCCTTATCTAATTAGCGGAGATGACATTCTAATAAGGTTTGGTACGTAGGAAGAGGCATATGGTGTTTCTTGAGCTTCAAGTGAGAAGCCATAAGTGCATTTATGCATTCGAGTTGAGTTTCGTCTCCAAAGTTGCATCTAGAATTTGCTTTTGAAAAATGAAAAATCTTATTTTAGCCTTTTACACATACAAACAGAGATTGCGTGGTATGCCTCGTATTTACATGTTGGTTTAGTAAACCTTGATGTCTACATATTTATCTTCTTGCCCTTCATTGGGAATGACTCCCGAATTCTTTTGCTGAAATTGAATCAGTTGAGAATGTGGTTCATTCAGTATGCTCAAAGGCAGATAGAAACTCGAGTTTGAGGTACCTAATAGGTTGCACTCATTTTACAATCTTGGGGTATTTCTTATCACTACCCATGAAAATGATACTTCGCGTACACTCCCAATAATATTCTTTTACATATGCTTTTTGCAAATGTTTTTACGCATAACTGTTGCAAACATTCTTATAAAATAGTTTTACATATAGAATTCTTGGTGCATGTCTTTTGGCATAAGAGCTTTAGTGAATATATTTCATAAGTGCTTTTGACACACATGGCTCTTTATGGGCATATCCTTTGCCTGCATCTCACATCCACAATTTTCGCATGCATTCAGTACATACATGTATATAATTTTTCCTACACGTGTTCCATATACATAGTTGTAGATGCACACATCGCACACACCCATTACTTTACATAGCCTTCATGTATATAATGACTTCTGCCTATCTTTGCATACGATTCTTTACATCTATGAATGACTCTTTACCCTTATCACATGCATGATCATTTGCATATGTTTTGCATACATAAATACTCCATCATATATTTCTCATGCCTGATACTTTGCATGTATTTCTCATTCATGATCATTTGCAAACATTTTACAGACCAGCACACATTCCATAATCTTTTACATGTATACAAGCCATGCGCATGACTGTGGCATACGTACAATTCTCTGCATGCATATCATCTTCATGCATTTCATCTTCTTAGTTCATGCATAGTACGCACAATACTCACTCACATACATAACTCCTTACAGTCATCTTATGTCGCATTCTAAGTATCCCACAGGCATAATCTTCTGCATATATTTAATATTGCGTATGAATGATTCTGTGCTTAAATTTCATACATGCATAACTTCGCATGTCATTTCATACATGTATAGCTTTTCATAGGCATTCCATGCATACATGGTGCCCAGCGCCTACTAGATGATGTACATCAATCTCTACCTCGTGACTTCACATGTTGACTTTTCTCAAGCCCTTTGAGGAGACAAATCCCTAAGCCCTTTGAGGAGGCAAACCTAAGCCCTCTAAGGAGGTCAAACCTGTAAGCCCTCTGAGGAGGCCAATCCTGTCAAAGTCCTCTGAGGAGGCAAAATCTCTAAGTCCTCTGAAGAGGCAAATCTCCAAGTCCTCTGAAGAGGCAAATCCTTCAAAGTCCTCTGAAGAGGCAAATCTTAATCCAAGACCTCTCAGGGGACAATTAGATCTCCAAGTCCTTTTAAGAGACAATCCTTCAGGTTAGACACCAACCCGGCTGAGGCTAAACACCGCATAAGTTAGATGCCGAAACGAGGAAGGTTAAACACCGTTCTTCAGGTTAGATACCAACCCGGCTGAGGCTAAACACCGCACAGGTTAGATGCTGAAACGACCAAGGCTAGACACCACACAGGTTAGATGCCAATCTGACTGAGGCTAGACACCGCACAAGTTAGATGCCGAAACGATTAAGGTTAGACACCGCACAGGTTAGATACCGAGACGGCTGGAGCTAAGCACCGCACAGGTTAGATGCTTCAACAAAAAAAAAGGCTAGAAACCGCACAGGTTATATGCCAAAAACGATAAGGGTTAACACGTCGACAAACAGACGATAACTACCCCAACAGCTTCACCCTCAGGTACGCGTCTCTGCGCCTCTCCTTTTTTCTTCTTCTTTGAATTTTGGCCTTTTCTCGATGAATTTTGGCTCACCTAGGTGTCTAGGCACTAGATTCTCCAAAATTGGGGGTAACTTTAGACACTGGGTCCTGAGTCAGGTTTTGAAAAATGATAATGGCAATTCCAAAAAAAAATATATGGGTGTGTAAAATAAAAAAAAATTAAAAGAATTCATTAGTTAATTAATTAGTCAATATTATTAGTTAATTAATTAGTTATAATTAATTAGTTAATATTCTAGGATAATTAAAATTGAAAAAAAAAAGAGAAAATAGATATAGGGTTAATTAAATAAATTAGATGTGATAATTTAAGTAGATTAATTAAATTAAATAGGTATAAAAATATAGAGTATTTAATTAGTAGAGTGTTTAATTAATTAGAATATATAAGATAATTTAAATAAATTAATTAGTAAAGTGTGTAATTATTTAAGTAAATTAGATTAATTAAAAAGTAAGAAAAGATGGAGGAAATTATTAGGTAAACCCTAATTGTGGGTATAAAAAGAAAAGAATGAACAGGGGAAAGGGGGCTCAGCCGAAGAGAGGAGAGCAAGAAAGAAAAAGAAAGAAACCAAAGAAAAAGAAATTGGGCTCTCTCGGCTGAAGAACAAAAAATAGAGAGAAGAGAGAGCAAGCAAAAAAATAGAAAAAAAATAAAGAGAAAGAAGAACTGAGAGTAAGAGAAGTGGACCAAAGAAAGAAAAGGAAAAATAAAAAGAGTAGGAGACACAGAGAGCAAGGAGGACGAAGAAGCCAAAATAAGAGGAAACAGCAAATAATAAAAGCAAACCAAAATCAAAGGAAATCAGAGAAAGAAAACAAAGTAAAGGAATAAAAGCAAAACAAGAGAGGAAGACAGCCAACAGACCAAAACGCAAGGGACGCCGGAAGGGAAAAAAGAAGAAAAAGAGGGGAAATAGGCGGTGCCGCCACCGGCCAGCCACGGCGGCGCACCACCACATGTGCGCCGTCGCCGGACAGAGGGAGCCCAGGCGCACTCGGCAGTGGCCACCTGCCTTCGCCACTCGCTGGCGTGGAGCAAATCGGCGTGAAAAGGAGCCGGGGCCTTTTAAGCTTCTTCTGGTGAAACAATGGCCCTTCCCGGCGCGTGGCCGGCGGCTGTGGATGTCCAGCCTCACGATCCACCGTTCCATGCCGGCGGTGTCGACCACCGGCAGCTCCGGCGAGGTAAGTCTCTTTCTTCCCTCTTTAACTTAAATTTTATATAAATGCCAGCGATTCGGTAATATAGCATATCAGAAGTCAAGCTATCAGGTTCCCATTCACAGCCCTTAGCCATTTGCTCAGTGGGGTATCAATGTTATATGCCTTTTTCCTTTAGCTATAGGGCAGTGGAAGTTTTTGGTTGTTGCAGTTGATCATTTCACCAAGTGAGTTGAAGCGAAACCACTAGCCACCATCACTCCTGCAAATATAATAAATTCTATAAGTCATTATCACAAGGTTCGGAATCCTGCATGCCATTATCACTGACAATAGTAAACAATTCAATTGTTCAACATTTAAGAACTACTGTTCGGAATTGAAAATTCAACTTTGCTTTACTTCTGTATACCATCCCCAATCAAACAGTATGACCGATGTAACCAACCAAACCATACTGACAAGGCTGAAGAAGAGACTTGATTTTGCAAAGGGCCTCTGGGTCGACAAACTGAATAATGTTCTCTAGGCCTACCGAAATTCTCTAAAATTAGCAACCAGAGCCACTCCCTTTTCCTTCACATATGGGATGGAAGCTGTTATTCCATATGAGATCGGTATCCCAAATATCCGAACATTAAGGTTTGAGGCTGATAAAAATGAAGCAAGCCTACTGTATCAGCTAGATCGACTAGAAGAACAAAGAGAGTTCGACCAAATACCATCTGCAGAATACAAACAATGCATGTCATCTAATCACGATCAAAATCTCAAGCCAAGGTTGTTCAAAATTGGACAACTCGTTCTTGAGAAGGTGGTTGCAGCCCAGACGGCAGCAGGAGTGGGTAAACTTGGCCCAATATGGAAAGTTTCATACTTGATACATGAAGTCAAAGGTGGAGCCTACAAGTTGATGGATTTTTTAGGAAAAATACTTCCTTACTCATGGAACATTGCAAATTTAAAATTGTATTATCAGTAAACAATCGCTCAAGCATGGCATTTTTGCCACTAAGCATTCACAGCCATCGCTCATTCGACAGTATCGCCATTCGAGCATTTCTAATTCTATTATTTATCGCTTAGTTTAGCTATATCGCCTTTCAAACAATTGTATTATCAATTATGTCAATAAAAGAAGACTTCAACCAAAATTTAGTGCATGACATTACTCGGCTATATCGCCATTTATTTTATGTTATCGCTCAAATAAATCAAGTACTTGTTAATTGTAATCAAAGTACTTCTTTAATATTAGTACATGGATTTTAAAGTTCTCTGACAACATCGATGTTGATAATGTTAATTCTAAGTTACCATCTACTAGATCAAATAAACGCTGATGTCATTAAGCTGAAAAATATTACAAAGATGAAATAAAAGAAACAATACTAGGAGTGTGGATTATTCATCCGGATACACTTCATCCAGCCATAACCAGTTCGTATCTGGGTAATACCCTTTCACAGCGGCACTAAGTTTCTAACTCAAGGCCAGGCTCTTATCGACGACTAAGTCCAAGGATTTGTACTCCAGACCAAAATATTTTTCTTTCAGGTCGATTTTCTCCTTATTTGTTTCTTTTAGCTCGGCTTTAAGTTTTTCTAGCTCTGCCTCTGCATCGGCCCTTCTCTTCTCAACAATAACCACCCTTTTCTTGGCCTCGACAACTTTATTCATGGCATCAGTTGCCTTAGCCTTAGCCTTCAGATTTCTTTTTTTCAGAATCTAATAATTTGCTCTCAGTGGCATTAGCTCGAAAACATTGCCCGACCACAGACTGCATCTCCCTCCTCCAGGCCATTATTAGCCTGTTCATTTTGGCAATGATAGCTCCGCTCAGTATTGACCCCTATAAGGAATAGATAAAGATTCAGAATGTAAACAATATTTGTCAGAACAGGGCAAAAAAAGAAAACAAAATAGGGGAATTCACCTCTATCTGATGCCTCTTGAGGGCAAGACTTAGCTCCTCAGCGTTCAATCGCATCAGCAGGGCAACTTCCTTCAGAACACAGACTAATTGATGGATGAAATCATTGAAGGCAGGGTTATCCCGAGAGTAAGCGTCCCCCTGCTCCCTCCATAATTGGGATAGCTCATCAGTAAGTGCTTTTATATCCTTGGTTTCGGACTTGGAATTTGAGGTCCCTACTCTAGCAGTGTCCTCAAGAGAAAGAAGTTCGGGAGTGGTTTGATGTTCGGACGAATGAGCATCGGCCGCTTGCGTTTGAGGTGGAGTATCACCCGGCTCCTCAATTGGAGCTGAAGTCGTGGCCGGAGCTGACTTCGGAGCCGGTGTGACTGGATTGTGAGAAGATGCCGCAATGTTGGCCTTTTGTAGAGCTGCGGCAGCCACCTTGCTTGTTTGAGACTTCTGCCTCCCAGCTTTCATCATTTCGGCCATGCTCGGTCGGTCAGTTCTCTTCATGCCTGCGATACAGTAAATAATGAGAAAATATTAGAATAGAAGAAGATTTAAAGAGTCTACCTTTTATGTCTTCGGGATGGCTGTTTCACAGCTATTGTAGACACCGGGTCCTGAGTCAGGTTTTGAAAAATGATAATGACAATTTTGGGTCTTTGATAATTCCTCCAAAAAAAAATATATGGGTGTGTAAAATAAAAAAATTAAAAGAATTAATTAGTTAATTAATTAGTCAATATTATTAGTTAATTAATTAGTTATAATTAATTACTTAATATTCTAGGATAATTAAAATTGAAAAAAAAGAGAAAATAGATATAGGGTTAATTAAATAAATTAGATGTGATAATTTAAGTAGATTAATTAAATTAAATAGGTATAAAAATATAGAGTATTTAATTAGTAGAGTGTTTAATTAATTAGAATATACATGATAATTTAAATAAATTAATTAGTAAAGTGTGTAATTATTTAAGTAAATTAGATTAATTAAAAAGTAAGAAAAGATGGGGAAATTATTAGGTAAACCCTAATTGTGGGTATAAAAAGAAAAGAATGAACAGGGGAAAGGGGGCTCAGCCGAAGAGAGGAGAGCAAGAAAGAAAAAGAAAGAAACCAAAGAAAAAGAAATTGGGCTCTCTCGGCTGAAGAACAAAAAATAGAGAGAAGAGAGAGCAAGCAAAAAAATAGAAAAAAAATAAAGAGAAAGAAGAACTGGGAGTAAGAGGAGTGGACCAAAGAAAGAAAAAGAAAAATAAAAAGAGTAGGAGACACAGAGAGCAAGGAGGACGAAGAAGCCAAAATAAGAGGAAACAGCAAATAATAAAAGCAAACCAAAATCAAAGGAAATCAGAGAAAGAAAACAAAGTAAAGGAATAAAAGCAAAACAAGAGAGGAAGACAGCCAACAGACCAAAACACAAGGGACACCGGAAGGGAAAAAAGAAGAAAAAGAGGGGAAAGAGGCGGTGCCGCCGCTGGCCAGCCACGCCGGCACACCGCCACACGCGCGCCGTCGCCAGACAGAGGGAGCTCAGGCGCACCCGGCAGTGGCCACTCGCCTTCGCCACTTGCCGGTGTGGAGCAAATCGGCGTGAAGAGGAGCCGGGGCCTTTTACGCGTCTTCCGGTGAAACAATGGCCCTTCTCAGGGCGTGGCCGGCGGCTGTAGATGTCCGGCCTCACGATCCACCGTTCCGTGCCGGCGGTGTCGACCACCGCCAGCTCCGGCGAGGTAAGTCTATTTCTTCCCTCTTTAACTTATATTTTATATTATTATTATTATTATTATTATTATTATTATTATTATTATTTAATATTCTGTTCTATTATTATTATTATTATTATTATTATTGTTGTTATTTAATATTTTGTTTTATAATTGTCATTATTATTATTATTATTATTATTATTATTATTATTATTCATTTTATGTTTATTTATATTATTATTGTCATTTTTATTATTATGATTATTATTATAATTTAATTTATTTATTATTAATGTCATTGTGTCATATTGATATTTTTGTTATTGATGTTATTTAATTTATGTTTATTTTGCATTATTTGATATTATCATGTTTATTGTTATATTTAATTATTTATTGTGTTTATTTTTATTATTATTATATTTAGTTGTTATTTATTATTTTTTACATTATTATTATTATTAATATTAATATTATTATCCTTCATTATTATTTATATCATTATTACTATTATTGTATATATTTAATTGTTATTATGTATTTTATATCATAATCATCATTGTTATTAGTGTATTATTATTATTATTATTATTATTATTATTATTATTATTATTATTATTATTATTATTATTATTGTTATCTTGGTTATTATTATTATATTATATCATTATATTATTATTATTATTATTATTATTATTATTATTATTATTATTATTATTATTATTATTATTATTATGTTATATTTATTTATTTTATATTATTACAATTATTTTATGTTGTTGTTATTATTATTATTATTTGTTTTATTAGCATAGTATTTTTATTATTATAATTGTTATTATTATTATTATTATTATTGTGATTGTATGATTATTATCCCTGTTACTATTATTTTTCATGTTATTGTTATTATATTGCATTATTACTATTATTGCTAATTATTATTATTGATATTATTATTTGTTTTATTATTATTATTATTATTATTATTATTATTATTTTGTGATATTACTATTATTGGCATCATTATTGTTATTATCATTGATTATCATAATTATCATTTGTGTTCTATATTCATTAATTGTATCAATTTATTTTACTTTCATTATGCCAAACTAATTCTCAATTTATTTAATTCAATTAATTATTTGTTTATTTATCACTTTGTTTAATTTAACCCTTTATTAACCAATATTGTTTTCTGTCGTGGCTGTAACCGCGAGTGGCATATGACTCGTCCAAGGAGCACAATCGAGGCGAATAGTTTAGGGTCTATTTATTATTAGAAATATGTATTTATTATTTTATTCTTTTTCATTCTCTTGTGGTTTGTAATAATAAAAGATTTTTGACCGCGCTTAAAAAGAACCATCACACAAATGATTTCTACCAAAATAAATATTTGTTAACAAAATCGGACCAATGTCCTCGTGTTCATCCCAAAAACAAAAGGTTCATTAAAACAAAATCACTTACCTTTTTTTCATAAAATTGGTTTGAGAATTCTTTACCTTTTTGTAAAATAAGTGGTTGGGAACCATTGTTCCCGTTTAAATGAATAATCCGATTTATGCATGTTTACATTTTTATTTCTTTTACGCATATATTTATTTATTTATTTACTTTAAGCAAGTTTTAGTTATTCTTATTTATTTGGGGGATTGTTCTGTCCCACTTTATTTATTTTATAATTTATTTATTGCTTTATTTAATTGCTTTTCTATGTGATTGTAATGCATTTTAATTTATTGCACAACTCATGTGAGAAGAGAGATAAAATAATTGATCCTAAAACCCTTTCGCATAATATTAACCAAAGGTATGAATAAGAGTGAGGTCTCGAACCCTTTCTGGTTTTGGGTCTCATAAGGTTAGATTTATTTCCCGATGTTTTATCGGGTGGCGACTCCGTGATCCTGCCTTATGATAACCCAATAGACGCTCTCGTAAGTTGATTGCCAATAATGGATTTGGATATATTCCTGTCCATTGCTAAGCGACCAGCTTTCACGAGTTTTAACGAACCTCCTTCCGGTCTCGGGTCCTAAAAGCGGACTATCGAGAGCGACCCCGGATGCCGAGCGGGGTTCGGGCGCATTACAGCTATCCCTAATTAAAGCTACTCGTTGATGTCTCTCTTTTGTTGAGTGAGCTGTTTCCATTGAGCCAACGTCATCTCCTCTTCGTCAAAAAGGTACAGAGGGTTGTCATTTTTATTGACAAATCTTTCCCACTTTGTTTGAAAACTGAACTCACCATCGCTCTCTACTATAAAGAAACGATTTTTCCAGTTCTTTAAGGACTTCGAGTTCCCTGAAAAAAGACCATAGCCACCGCAGGCTTAGATATAATTGTGATCCTCTGTGGCTATTCGGAGTCCAACCATGTGAGTAGCCTGGAACAGCCGAAGGGTGAGATCGATGTTGTGTTCGACTGCCCACATCTGTAGCACTGAAATAGTTCACCACATGTTGGGGTAAACTTGGACAATGGTCAACCCGTTGTGGTTCATGAAATCGATTTCAAATCTGATTGGGGGAAGGCTCATTCCAGCTTCAAAATCTACCTTATAAACAATTATGGTCTTCTTACTAGAGAATTTGGCATTGGCCCCAGGAGCCCGGATCCTATAACTACGTGGGATGCCTAGGCGGTCGTGAAGCTCAACCATTTCGCTACTATTTACAATCGAACTAATACTCCCTACTCAGGGAAGTCTTCTTGGTTCTCTTTCTCCCCCTTGTTCTAGTTGGCTGTTGCTAGGAGACCAATAAGGGCTATCGTTTAGAAGCCCTTCCTCCACTCTCACTCTTTCACTAGAACTTTCAGAAGAACTCATTGGAAGAAAAAGAAGAAGAATAAGACACTAACCTGAAAACTATTTGATCTAATCTAAAGGAGGTATCAAAAACTCTGGAAGGAATAAAAGTAGGAGGATGAAGCTGGAGATCAAACAAAATTGAAATCGATTAGAGAGTCAGAGAAGGGATTGAAATTTCTTGGATGATGAAGATGTTAAAAACGAGACCAAGAGGACTGGAATCAATGAAAATAGAAGGTAGGAGAACAACGCAATGGAAAATAAGTATCTGAGCAGAGGCAAAAATAGGAAAAGGAAAAGATATATATAACAGATACGATCCACTAAAAAACAAACATGTGGCTACAAAGGAGTGGCTGTGTCAGTCATCATAACTGTTGGCGTAGAAGTCGGGGCACGTCAGGACACCAGCACGGAATTCGAAGCGCCTCTCTCCTTTCATTATTGCTTCCGCTATCGAAACACATCAGATGAGATGCCAGCTTATCCTGTCATCATGATCTTTTGATGTGCCACGAGCCTGACAGCTATCTCTTAAAAAATGAAATACCATTTCAACATCTGACATAAATGTCATACCCTGAGGGGGGACGGACTTATGATAACTGGACACTGTACCCAGGAGTTCGGTATCCAGGTTCCTCTGGATATTCTCCATGTCAATAGCCCGATTTATTTGAACAGCTCGAAATCAGCATTTAAAAAGTTATTATTTGCGGATATCTACAGGATATTCAGAAGATTCTAATCCCATTATAAGGGAAGTTATCTGCTGCTTTCTAAGGAGATCCCGGCAAATCAGGAATCAAGCACAAATCAAGGATTCAGAAGAGCTCTCTCCTATTTAAAATTTGTTTCCTATTTGAAAATGAGTAAAAAACTCTATAAAAGGAGGAATCAAGGTATGTCAAAGCCCTTGGAATTTTTCTAAACATATCGCATATACTTTCTTATCAATTTTTTTGACTTGACCGTCGAAGTATCCCTGGTCAGAAGTCCACCGGATTTCGTGTTTTTCAAGTGATTTGCTCCGATTGACGAACCAAAAATTTAGACAGTCATCAAGATTCAAGGTAATGTCATCTCAATAGGACATGTGAAGACAATAGAACAATTAGATGATTTGTTCACGAAGGCTTTAAATAGCCCTCGAGTTGAATATTTGTGTAATAAGTTGGGCATGATTAATGTCTATACTTTAGCTTGAGATTTGATCAAGTTTCCATGTACAGAATAGGAAGTTTATAGGCTGTCTAGTTTCCTAATTAGTTTTCTATTCGTGTATATATAGCTATATTTTCTTCAATACAAAGTACAGAGAAATTATTTATCCGTTGTTTCAGAAAGAAATTCCTTTCTCCATTCTTGTCTTGTTTTAATAAGTATTTGTTTGAGAATGTCTCATTTAATCAATGGCGAGTCTGTATCAATGTGGAAAACTGCTTGAAGGATATAGCCGAATTGGGTTCATTGTCGATTGATGTCCTCGTTTCGTAGTTCCAAGAAGTGTTTCCCCATTGTGGTGCCCGCCCCCTGTGAATATTATTTAAGCTCAACACTGATGCTGGTTTTGTAGCTGATGGACAAGTTCAACGGGGGTTAATTTTCAAAGAATTCAGAGGTGAGGTGTTGGCATGCGCTTCCAAGAAGATTCGTGGTTCTTTTAATTCTTTTACTGCTAAAGCAGCGGCCATTGCGTTTAGCCTTCAAATGGCTTTTGATCTTGGGTTTTGGGGTTTAATTGTGGAGCTTGATTGTCTCTTTGTTATTGAAAAGTTGAAGTCTAAATGCTCTTGGCAAAATGGCCTTGATCCGATGCTAAAGGACTGACCCCATCTTAAATCATTCTTGCTTCTAGTCTTTCTCTCCAAGGGAGAGTAATAAACTTGTGCTTGCTTTAGCTAAGTGTAGTGTTTTGTCATCTAATTTCTTAGTTTGGATGGAATTTTATCCTCCTTTTATTGTTGATTTGATTCCTCCTGATGTAACTTTTGTTTCTCCTTAATGCAATGGTTGTTTATCTCAAAAAATATATATTTATAAAAAAAGGTAAAAACAACAATGCAAAGTTGAAAGTATGACATGATATATATATATATATATATATATATATATATATATATATATATATATATATATATATATATATATATATATATATATATATATATATATATATATATATATATATATATATATATATATATATATATATATATATATATTACATGCTATTTTTTCATGCACTACGATGCACGTGTTAGCTATTTTAATTTTCAGTTAATTTTTTCGTTGGTGACTGAATTTTATAACTTATAACGATTTGATTATTAAACTTTAATTTGTAACGAAAAAATAACTCATATATTATTTTGTAACGAAAAATCATAATGATCGAAAATTGTATTCGCCAGGAACCGGTGCATGCTCTGTACGACGAAACTAAATGCCATGTCAAAAATTTTGCCGTGTCGGATTTGGATTAATTTCTTTAGTGGTCACTCAATTTTTTACCTTGTAATGATGTAATTACTAAAATTTAATTTGTAAAAAAAATAACCCATCTATTATTTTGTAACGAAAAAATTACAATGATCGAAAATATTTTTGCTGGCAACCGACACGTGATCTGTACGGAAAACCCAATGGCACATCAGAAATTTTGCCACGTAGGATCTAATTGGATCTGACATGGCATTATAGTAAAAAAAAAATTAAGTTTTTACTGTTCTTGGTTTCTCACCACCTTTCTCCCTCTCTCTCACTATCTGCTCAGTGAGGCCAAATAAATTTATGGTCCTTCAGTGTCTTCGTCTTCTTCATAACTGCATTAGTAACGACCCAGCAATCCCTATCTACTCAGCAAGACCAAATATCACAATTTATTATTATTTTCCATAGTGCAAATACATTGATTAGATCAGGATTATGAAGAGGATACTGATCTGCTTACTAATATATAGAAATCCGGTAGCGAATACAATTTTCGGTCATGTGCCAGTTGCCTGTGAACACAATTTTCAGACATTATGATTTTTCGTTATAAAATAATATATGGCTTTTTTTTGTTACAAATTGAACTTTAATGACCATATCATTATAAAGCACAAAGTTGAGTGACGACCACATAAATTAAACCTTAATTTGACGTAACAAAATTTCTAACATAGCATTAAATTTCGCCATGTAGATCACGCGCTGGTTACCAGCGAATACAAATTTCAGTTATTGTGATTTTTTCGTTATAAAATAATATATAAATTATTTTTTCGTTGTAAATTGAAATTTAGTGATCAAATCATTACAAGTATAAAGGTGGGTGAACACCCAAGAATTTACCCTTTAATTTTTGTATTTTGACATATTCTCATTTGCATGGTTGTGTTATGCTGTTGCTTTGATTACAAAAATTAATGCATGCACGTTTGTGCGTCTATGTATATCATATTTGACATTCAAATCATTATTATTTTAATAAAAGTAAATTTGTTTTATGGATAATTTTGTTTATTATAATATTTGAATCAAAATAATACACATTATATAGATTTTTTTTATTTATTAAAAATATGGTTACATATTGTATTTTAGTACCCTGTAAAATAAAATCAAAATGTATTATTAAATTCATCATGCATAAAAAAAATACAACATAAAAATTAAATTTAACTGATTTGATAATTTTAATAAATATTAAGATAAAACAAATAAAAATTATAAAATATAATTACCTCATTGGTAACTAGAATAATTTTCAATATCTTTTCATTCTCTTTATTATTAGAATAATTTTCAAGCGATTCTGCTCGAATAACTCTAGCATTAATAATCCAATTCTTCTACAATGGTTGGAGATTATCAACAGAACCAAATTGCGAAGTCATTTTGAAAATCTAAGAAAAATTGGACTGACAAAAAAAAATAATAATAACAATTAAAAAAAAGCATATGTTGAAAAAAAAAATATAAAATGAGCTTCACGAACTATATAAAATAAAATTTGAGATCTTAAATAAATAAATTCCAATAATAATGAATATTATAGGAATAATGAATATAAATAGGAGTAAATTTGACGATTTCTCCTTCATCTTTTATGCAAAATTATATATATTAATTTATTTAGTTATAGGTCGGACCTCTTTACATGACGTCATCAACTTGGAGCAAATTAAATGATTTTTTTTTTCTTAAAAACAAGTTTAGTGCATTGCTAATTTATATCATTATTTTTATTTATGGAAACTAATTTATATCATTATTATAGCAAAAATAACATCCCAATTAATTATAGCAAGTTTTAATTTGAATAATTAAATAGGTAAGTGCATGGTATTACTTAATATAAAAATTAAAGAAACATTCACAAAGGAAAAACATGCTATGTTAATATTAACACTCCGAGTTAATGCTCGAAAAATTACAAAAAAGTCTACAAATGCAAAACAATCACACTAACAAATTAATTATGTAGAGTGTTTGTAGAAAATGTTCAATTATATATAACAATTTGATTATCAAGATCGTTGGTGGAAATTTATATGAAGCTTTTAATTGAACTGGTCCATTTTTCTTCAAAAATCAAGCTCGCAACGGCCAAAAAAAAATAATGATGATGATGAAAAAAAGTTGTGAATAAAATATAATGGACAAAACCTAAAAACTATATTAATCTTTTATTATTATATTTAATTAATAATGGAATTTCAAAAGTAATTTTTACAATAATTTTACCATTATGAAATAAAAAAATAAAATTTAAATGATACACAAATACAAACATAACTCGAGCACATTGACCTCAAAATATGAAGGAAATCAAGAATATGCAAAAAAGCAAATTTGCTAGCGAGAAAATTGATTTAGGACCGGATATGTTCATTATCAATTTTTAGTGATGCCATTTAGATTAACCAACACACATGCAACTTTTATGGATTTAATAAATATGATATTTCATCCTTATCTAGACCAATTTGTTGTAGTGTTTACAGACAATATTTTGGTTTACTCCAAAAATGAACAGGAGCATGCTGAGCATTTGAGAATTATGCTACGGATTCTGAGGGACAAGCAATTATATGCTAAGTTGAGCCAATGTAATTTTTGGCCCAATGAGGTATCCTTTTTAGGGCCCAATGTATTTTATAAACAGAATCAATATTTATTTCTAGCTATTTTATTATATAAAGCAATAATAGACTTTTTACATGACAATATATTCTTAGCTCCATACATGGATAAATAAATTCATAATCTTGTCTAATCAAAACAATTTCTTTTGTTTGATACGATGATTATGCCTATCATGACAATTGATATATAGATTATGCTTAAAGAATAAATAACTAAAAATTGTTTATGAAGTGGGTGCCAATTGCCTAACCCTACTCCACCGAAGTGCATAGTTTCAATTTTGACTCGAGTAAAGGCAATTTATTTTCTTCATTTAAAACTTTTGAAAAGAAACCTTCAATCACTCCGAAACATCCGCCATGTCTAAATTCCCAACCCTTCTACAATTTTTTACAATTCTTTTAATTTATACCTGATAAATCCAAAAATGTCTTTATCTGTAGGAGAGAGGTCGATCCGATCGGATGAGATAACCCTGCAATAAGAAGAGTCCGGTCGTACCAGGCGTGAGCACTCCGAAGCTTAAGTTAGTAGCTTAGAGAGAGAATGTGCTTTAGAGAGATAATGATGTGAATTCAATACCTGGTGCCATCGTTGGCTGGACTATTTATATGAGATGATCGAGGGGCACTTGAGTGCCTGGGGAGTGATTACTGGCTGTCAGAGTAGGTATCCGGCGACATGACAGGGAGCAGGTGGTAGGCATGGGCGCTGCCTTGTGTCAGGCGGCTGATGGGACTGGCGGTCACATCAGCCGATCGGGCATGTGTGCTGCCTAGGAGCTCGTGTCTGATACCTTCAGCTGATGGGCTTTGGGCCTTGCCAGTTTGAGTGGGCCGACAGGATGGGCCTCAGAGCAAATGATATTTGCTGGGTTATCACTTGTCCCCCCTCAACAGGTCCGATCGGGCATAGATTTGCCTTTGTTGGTCCGTTCGGATGGAATCAGTTATGGAGATTCCCGATCCGAAGACGCGTACTGGCGCGCTTTTTGAATTTGGGAGGCGCTTCTTCTGAAGCGACGCGCCTGCTGAGACAGCTGTTCTCCTTTAATGCGGTGAGCGTACCGAGGGTGACGCTTCGTTCTTCGCAGAGGCATAATGTCCTTTGACACGTGGCGCTTGCTGAATGGCGCGTTGCTTGGTGTTTTTGAGAAGCTTCCGTCTATAAATAGAGGACTCTGTGAATCATTCTTTCTTTACTTTCGAAATCTCTAGCGAAGCTCTGCCAAAATCTTCCTTTGATTCCCAGATTTCTGCAACTACTCTTTACTTCTTCTTCGAATCCCTTCGAGTCTTTTTCATCAAGTAAGTAACTTTTTTCCTTTTTTGCTTTCTTTGCGATTTCCTTTTTTTTCTCACACCCACTTCATTTAGAAAAGAGAGTTGCGCCTTTCCTTCATTCTTTTTTGTTGAAGATGGCCTCCAGTAGTGCTGAAGCATTAGACACAAGTTTTTTGGAGTGGTATGAGAACAAACCAGCCGCCGAGCCGCATTCTCGCCTAACCGCTGCGGAGGTGGCCGAAATTCCCTCCAAATACGGCATTGCTGACGAGATATCAGTGTTGGCCTGCCCTGATTCAATGGGGGTGATTGAAGGGCCCTTCGGCCAAGATGGCGGAGAATGGTTCGTTTGCCACCTCTGGATCCTAGATGCAGGCCTGAGGTTCCCGTTGGGCGCCTTTGAGATGGCGGTACTGAGGGGGTATGGTCTCGTCCCTAACCAATTACATCCGAACGACTATAGATCGGTGGCGTGCTTCAAAATCCTTTGCCAAATAGAAGTGGTAGCACCGACCCTGGAGCTTTTTACTCACTTCTTCTATATTTCGGGTCGAAGCGACGGAACAGAGTATTTCTTTACAAGCCGCCCAAAGAGGAAGTTGATGTTCGTCCCCACCTCCATGAAAGGGTACAGAGAACGGTATTTCTTGGTGGGGAGGAAAGGTGGATTTGGGGTACGCCTCACCCGATCGGCCAGGGTCGAGATTCTGAAGGACCTTGCCGCCGGTCAAGAATTCTACGAGAATGACATAAAAAAGTTAATGGCCGCCGTCAGCAGGAATGGAGGGCCTTATGAATCCAAATTCCTTTTGCGTACACTGTTTGGCTCTCCCGGCTTCCAAGACGCTGAGAACGTACAACGTGAGCGTTAGGATCGGAGAAAACCCAATCATCGTGCATCAAATCATTCATTGCACTTTATTGATGTTTCATGAAGAGAATTTGCATATGAAAAAACTTATCTTGTTTATTTTCTGTTGTGCAGCTGAGATGGCTGGTGGGAATGAAGCCTCCAAACAACTTGGCGATCGGATCCGCCAAAAGCGCGAGGCAGAGAAGAAGGCCCAGGAGCAAAGAAAAAGGAGGAAATTGGTCCTCACCTCCGAGCTTCGAGCTTCCAAGGGGCCGACCGGTACCTCTACAACGACTCCGGCCATCATGGCCGTTCCGATTTCATCGGCACCTCCTGCTGCCACTACTGCGCCTACCTCCACCGCTGCTGGGTCACAAAATGTGTCTCGAACTGAGACCTCTCCTCCGTTGGTGCGCCGCCGGCGCCACACTCTTCGGGATGAGTCAGACGAAGACGATAGGCCGATCGGAATCACTTTCCGAGAGGTAGAAGAGGCGGCCAAGAAGAGGGCTGAGGAGGCTGCCCAGAAGAAGGCCGAGGAGGCGGCCAAGAGGAGGGCTGCTGAGCTGATCGCCGAATCGGACGCTCGGCTTGCGGCAAGAGGCAAAGCTGTGCAACACGGCGAGTCTCCAAGGCGTTCATCCGATCGGCGAATCGTCCCTATGAAGGACGTTCTGAGAGAAAACTTTGGCGATGACTGGTCAGTGGGCCAGGTGGCTAGTTTCATTTGTCGGGGTCTTCTCCGGGATGACGATCATCGGGATGCTGGCGACGCCAGTCAGCTTAGCAGGGAAACCCAAGCTATCGGCCAACAGCTGATAGACGTAAGTATTTTACTAGCTGTTTCTGGTGCTCGTTTACACCTTTGTGTCTGAGCCTTTTAGTCTTTATTCTATGTAGGCTGCCAGGAGGACACAGCGGCTGCACATGATGGCCCATCTGTGGAAAGGGAGGGCCGAGTCAGGCGCCGTGGCCAAGGCGGAGGCAAACACGCGTTGCGAGGTTGCCAAAAAGGAAGCTTCCGACCTTCGAGCTGAGGTTGCCAAACTAGAGGAGCGGTATGCTGCCTCTCAATCGGAGATAGTGGCCCTAAGAAAGGAGGCCTACCAGAGTGCTCAGGATCTGAAGGCTCGGCAGAGCGAGGCCGATAAGCTGAAAGGCGAAGTTGCCCGCCTATCTGCGGAGGGTGCACAGCTAAGGCGGTTCGAGGCAGATGCAACCCGACTGGATGCCGAGTGCAGAGAGTTGGCTGCTGAGAATGCCAGGTTGAAGGCAGAGGGCGAACAGCTTCGGACAGAAGTGGGGTCCTTGAAGAAGTCGGAAGGGGAGAGGGAGGCTTCCTTCACGAAGATTCTTGAACTTGAGCTTGCCACTCAAAAGGAGCGCCTGATTGATTAGTTGGCAGACGCTCAGGTGGAGCTGTTGTCCCGGCTAGTCCATGAAGCTGGGCGGCGCTTCCCCGGGGTGGATCTGTCATGGATGGACGACCCGGCATCACTGCCTGCTCCTCCAAACGATGATGACGATGAAGGCGCTCCCGAGGGGGAAATCACCGAGAGAACTTCTGGAGAAGGCCCTTTACTTCCGGAGACTATTCAAGAGGTTCCCTCTGAAGTGGAGCCTGCGGCGCCTTCAGTCCCCGAAGCCGAAATGGAGGTTCCTCCTGCGCCTGAAGCCGAGCCAGTGGCACCTTCTTCCATTGGGCCTGTCTCTGAAGGGGGGATAGTATCTGTACCATCAGCTACCGACCCTTCTCAAGCCACCATCAATCCAATCGTCGAAGAAGTCGCTGATCCTCCTGGCGAAGTGGAGATTGTAGATATAGATAGTTAGCTTAGGAGTTTAGATCAGCTTTACTTTCTCCTTTGTTTTCTATCTTTGTAACAATTATTTACAAATTGTATAGTGGAGGCATTTGTATTAATAAAACTGCATAATTCTGCAAATCAACATATACATAAGTTTGTACTAAAATTTGCAATATGATCGAGCTAATTAAAACTCGTAACTAAAATTTGCATTAAATTTCACAAGTACTTCCTGAATTCGAATAACGTCAAAGCTTAGTGACTGATCGGGTCAATCTGGCTTTTCAGATCGCATAAAATTTGCACGATTTTGCTAAGTGATGCTCATGAAGCTGCATAAGGATTGCATAGCTGAGCTAGGTGATACTCGTGGAATCGCATAGTTATTGCGAAATCGAGCTGAGTGATACTCATAGAACTGCATGAGAATTGCATAGCCGAGAGTACTCGTAAAATTGCATAACCGAGCGAGAGAGATTAGATCCTCTATAATACAGATAATATTCGGGGAGGTAAGATCCTCCTTCGCGAAGGATTTACTTATTAAGCTTGGGATGGGCATCAAGCCTAGCGTAGGACACTATATTATGTATTAATTGAATAATCATGAAAGAGAGAACCTTTTTTATTAATGAGGCAATTGCCAGGTTCTAATACATTACGCGACATGGTACTTCTTGAGTACCTCAACATTCCAGCTTCTGGGGATATCTTGCCCCTCCACAGTTCGGAGCCTGTAAGTGCTTGGGCTTAGGACTTTAGAAACCTCGTAGGGCCCTTCCCAATTCGGCATTAGCTTTCCCACTCCGGCATTTCCCGAGCCTAGTTCTGCCTTTCTGAGCACCAGATCACCTACATTGAAAGTTCTGGACCTAACTTTAGAATTATGGTATCTGGCCACTCTTTGTTTATAGGTAGCGATCTTGGCGTAGGCGTCCTCCCTCTTTCCTTCTATGAGATCCAGGTCCTGACATCTCTCCTGAGTGTTCATCCGTTCGGAGTAGAGAGCCGATCGGTAAGAAGGGAGGCCGACCTCCACAGGAATCATTGCTTCGGAGCCGTAAACAAGAGAGAATGGCGTTTGATGAGTGCCTGTTCTGGGGGACATTCTGTATGTCCACAGGACACTCTGCAGTTCTTCAGTCCAGTTGCCTTTGGCTTGACCTAATCGCTTCTTCAATCCCTCCAAGATGGTTCGATTGGAGACCTCAGTCATTCCGTTGCTTTGGGGATGAGCGATAGATGTGAACTTTAATTTGATGTTCAAGCCTTGGCAAAAGTTTCTGAAGGTGGAGCTGTCGAACTGCTTGCCATTATCTGCAATAAAAACGTTAGGTAAGCCATACCTGCAGATGATGTTCTTCCATGTAAAGCTCTTGACCCTCTCGGCTGTGATGGTGGCTACCGGCTCAGCCTCAATCCATTTGGAGAAGTGGTCTACGGCTACTATGAGGAATTTCATCTGCTTTTTGTCCTGGGGAAAAGGTCCTAAGATGTCCATACCCCATTGGTCGAATGGCCACGCGACTCCGATCGGCGGTTGGTCTGCTCCATGCTGCCTTATAATCCTGCCGTGTATTTGGCATTGCGGGCATATCCTTACTTTCTCCTGGGCATCCTTGAGCATGCTAGGCCAGTAATATCCCGTCTGAAGGGCTTTTCTCGCCATGGCTCTGCTTGCCTCGTGCGCTCCGCATATGCCTTCGTGGAGCTCTCTGAGGATGTAGTCTCCCTCTTCCTCCGCCACGCACTTGAGCCAAGGGTGACTGAAAGCTTTTTTGTACAAATCACCGTTAATGATGGAGTAATTGAGAGATTTTTGAGATACCTTTCGAGCTTCGTCTTTGTCCTCGGGCAGATGTCCTGTCTGGAGGAACTGCTTGATTGGGCTCATCCAGGTTTCATTCTCTTGGTCGATCTCCATCATCTCCGGCTCGTCTAGGGAGGAGGAAGTCTGGTCTACAACGGCAATGCTTTCCTCTATAACACTTTGTGCGGAAGCAGCCATCTTCGCCAGCCGATCGGCCTCTGCAGTTTGGTCTCTTGGGACTTTCTGTAGCACCCATTCCGATCCAGCCTCTTCCAGTTTTGCGAAAGCAGCTTTAACCTTGGCTAAGTACTGGATCATGGTGGCCTCTCGTGCTTCAAAAGTCCCCAAAACTTGACTAGTTACCAACTGGGAGTCGCTCCTGATGGCCATCGACTCCGGTCGGATGGCGTGGAGCAGCCTCAGCCCTTGAAGGAGCGCCTCGTATTCTGCCACATTATTAGAAGCTTTAAAATCAAGCTTTATGGCGTACCTTATTGTGATGCCCAAAGGGCCTTTTATTACTATGCCGAAGCCTCCTCGAGTGTCGTTTGCTGCGCCGTCCACTGTCATTTCCCAGTTTTGTGGCTTGGGCTGACTTTGTGGTTCCTCACCCGCAAATTCGGCTACGAAATCTGCTAAAGCTTGGGCCTTTATTGCTTTTCTGGGCTCATATCTGACATCCCAGGACTGTAGCTTAATCGCCCATCCCACCATTTTGCCTTCCAGATCGGGCGTTTGGAGTATTTTCCTAAGAGGATGGCCCGATCGGACGACAATTGTGTGCGCCTCGAAGTATGGTCTGAGCTTCCTTACACACATCATGAGAGCAATAATAAGCTGCTCAACCGGCCCCTTTCTTAGATCTGCGCCTCTGAGTACTTCACTTACATAGTACACGGGTAGCTGTTGGGTATCTTCCTCTCGGACCAGAGCACCTGCAACAGCTTCCTTAGAGGTGGCTAAATATAAGTACAGATTTTCACCTGGTACTGGTCGGCTAAGCAACGGTGGGTTGGTGAGGAATGCCTTTAACTCTTGAAAGGCTTGCTGGCAGTCTTCCCCCCAGATGAAAGTTTCACTTTTCCTGAGCTTCTTGAAGAAAGGCGTGCAGCGCTTGGCAGAGGAGGAAATGAATCGTCCTAAGGCTGTTATCCTTCCATTCAACTTCTGGACGTCTTTTATGTTTCTGGGGGGTTGCATTTCGAGGATGGCCTTTATTTTTTATGGATTTGCCTCAATCCCTCGTTGAGAGACTAGGAATCCTAAAAATTTTCCTGATAGTACCCCGAAGACGCACTTCTCGGGGTTGAGCTTCATCTGGAATTTATTCAAAGTGTCAAAAACTTTTGCCAGATCGGCTGGATGTTCCTCGGCGCTTCGGCTCTTGACGATCATGTCGTCAACATATACTTCGACATTCTGTCCGATCTGGTCTTTGAAAATCTTGTTCATCAGACGCTGATATGTGGCCCCAGCATTTTTCAGTCCGAATGGCATCATCCTGTAGCAGAACGTCCCGTCGTCTGTGATAAAGCTGGTTTTCTCCTGATCCAGGAGCCACATCAGAATTTGGTGGTAGCCGGCATATGCGTCTAGAAGAGAATAAATAGCGTGGCATGCTGTGGCGTCTACCAACTGGTCTATGCTGGGCAAGGGATAGCTGTCTTTGGGACATGCCTTGTTAAGGTCGGTGAAGTCGGCACACATCCGCAGTTTGCCAAACTTCTTCTTGACCAGCACCACGTTAGCCAGCCACTCTGGATAGTCTACCTCTCGGATGGTTCCGATCTTGAGTAGCTTATCCACCTCTTCGGAGATGAACTTCCTCCGATCGGGTGCGTGCCTTCTTAACTTTTGGCGGATCGGGGGAAAGCTTGGGTCCACATTTAGCTTGTGGGTGATTATTTTGGGATCTACCCCAGGTATATCTTCCGGCTTCCAGGCGAAGGTCGCTTGATTGATGGTCAAGACATGCATGATGGCTTCTTCAGTTTCTTTATCCACGCTTGTCCCCACCTGAACATTTTTGCCTTTATCGAGCGACCTAGCCTTTGTGGCCTCTGCTGGGTCCATCCCGGGCCTTTCCGCCTGCTCTCGTTGCTCAAGGCCGGGCTCTACGACCATTGCTTCTCGCTGTTGCTTTATCATGGTGATATAAGCCTCCCTGGATGCTTTCTGGTCACCTCTTAGGATGGCAACGCCTCCTGTGGTTGGAATCTTCATCACCATGTAGCGGATGGAGGTCATGGCTCCCGTCTGGAAAAGCAATGGCCTGCCGAAAATGGCATTGTAGGCGAATGTCATGTCAATTACCATGAAAATTACCTTACAAGCGTGAGCTATCGCCTCTTGGCCGAGCTCGACGAAGAGCTCTACAGATCCCACTACGGGAATGGTGGCGTTGCCCGGGCCGATCAAAGGAGTGGCGTTCAGCTTCAACTCTCCGATCGGGAGTCCCATGGCTCGGTAGGCCTGGAGAGTTAGGACGTTGACAGCACTGCCATTGTCCACCAGAATCCTCTTTACATTGAAATTATTTATCTGAGCTCTTACAACGAGAGCGTCCTCATGAGGGAACAGGACGTCTCGAGCGTCCTCGCTGGAAATGGTGACTGAGGCGGGCTGCTCTGCCTGGTGGGAGAGGTAGACACCTTTGCCCTTCCCTTTCTTGGGGAGATTTTCTCCATAGGGTGACCCTCCGGTGATTATGTTTATCACCCCGGCGTAGGGCCTACTTGGATTGGCGTTTCTGGGGTTCCTGCGCTCATCATCATCTGTGTCAGGATCGTCCCTCCGAGGCTTCGGCTGTCTACAGGGTTCGTCCCCTGTGGCCAGGTCTACGAATCTCCTGAGGGCCCCACGGCGTATCAGCCTTTCGATCTCCTTTTTGAGAGAGGTGCACTCGTCGGTTAAGTGACCGACATCTCTGTGGAATTCACAAAATTTGCTTAGGTCCCTCACACCCCGGCTTCTTGCAGAGAGGTCCCTGGGCCAGTTGACTTTGCGATGCTTCTCTTTAATCCACATCAACACCGCGGTTGGGGTAGCATTGAGAGGGGTGTACGTCCTCTCTGCCTGGTCATCTGGACGCGGGTTCCGGTCTCTTCCCGATCCTCTAGCCTGGCCTGAATTTCTGGAACTTTGAGCTCCATCTTGGCCTTTAGCTGTCCGATCGGAAGCGGGGGCTCTTTGAGTAGAGCGATTGTCCGGATATTGAAGGCGGTCCAGAACGCTGGTCCTTCCTCTTCTGTTGGACCTAAGGGCATCATCCAACTGGATATGTTGCCTGGCCCTCTCCATCAGTTAGGCGAAGCTGGATGGGGGTCTTGTTGTAAGTGACTCGAAGAGTGGTCGGTCAGTGATGCCCCCTGATAAGGCGTTGGTCGCCATCTCAACACTGACATTTCTTACTTCAGACATGGTAGCCTGAAACCTGTCGATGTAGTCTCGAAGACTTTCATCAGTCCTTTGGTAAAGGTTGCACAGGTCGTTCACCGTCTTAGGCGCACGTGTTTGCACAATGAACCTCGTAGTGAACAGCTCCTTTAACTGTCTGAATGACGTAACGGATCCCATGGGTAGCTCATGGAACCACGTCAATGCATCCCCTCCCAGAGTGGTGGGAAAAACCCTACAGGCTATTCTTTCGTCATAAGTATAGACCTGTACCTTGGTCAAGTATTCTGCCAAGTGTGTGGTTGGATCTGTTTTGCCTGTATACCTTTCCATAACCACATCTCGCCACCTGGGGGGGAGCTCAGTATCGGTGATTTCTCTACAGAAGGGGGAGGCAGTATTCCAACAAGTATTTCCTTCGAAGGCGCCTCTTTTGGGCGCGAGGACACCAAACTGCTTGAGCTTCTGCATAAGCCACTGGTCCTGCTTATTCAACGGGTTCTGTTTGCTCAGGGTCGTGGCGGTGGACTCGCCCTTGTGCTTTCTAGTTTGGCTGCGGCTTAGGGTGCACATGTAGGACACATCATCCCTCGCAGACAGAGTGGCGGACCTGTTGCTGTAGGGAGAGGCCCTACTTGCAGACATTATCTGCTTCCCCTTGTCGCTCTTGCCTGGGGTCCTGATCGCACTTTTCCTGATTCCCTGAGCTCGGGACTCGTTAATAATGATTCCCTTGTTCCTGTTTCTCCTGAAGTCTTCGCCCGCGAGGTAATCCTCTTGGGCTCTTTCAGAAGCAATTGGCATCTTACCCTTCTTAAGGGTTTGGACAATGCTTTTTGTAAAATCACTGAGAATGGCGCGCATGTCCCTCACAGTGATGGGGGTGTTCTTTGGTTGCCTAACAGTGGCATTATCAAATTCGGGAAGGAGATTGGTCCTCATGGGGGACCTGGTGGGCGCTGCCCTCCTTCTCGAGGTGCCTGATATGGCACGGGTGTCGTCATCATGGTCATGGTCCATGGGGGTAGTATTCTCGTTGGATCTTGAGTTCGACATCTCTCAACGAAAGCACCAAATGATAAATCCAAAATTGTCTTTATCTGTAGGAGAGAGGTCGATCCGATCGGATGAGATAACCCTGCAATAAGAAGAGCCCGATCGGACCAGGCGTGAGCACTCCGAAGCTTAAGTTAGTAGCTTAAAGAGAGAATGTGCTTTAGAGAGATAATGATGTGAATTCAATACCTGGTGCCATCGTTGGCTGGACTATTTATATGAGATGGTCGAGGGGCACTTGAGTGCCTGGGGAGTGATTACTGGCTGTCAGAGTAGGTATCCGGCGACATGACAGGGAGCAGGTGGTAGGCATGGGCGCTGCCTTGTGTCAGGCGGCTGATGGGACTGGCGGTCACATCAGCCGATCGGGCATGTGTGCTGCCTAGGAGCTCGTGTCTGATACCTTCAGCTGATGGGCTTTGGGCCTTGCCAGTTTGAGTGGGCCGACAGGATGGGCCTCAGAGCAAATGATATTTGCTGGGTTATCAATACCTTTCTCACATATATATTAAATCAATTATTAATTATTATTTTTTCATTTCTGAGAGCGCATATATATATATATATATATATATATTGCATCTTTTGATGTTCATATTCAAGATTCTGCAAAATGAATCCATAAAGTATGATATTAGCTAACAAACATTAAACTTCTTTAATTATTTTTAGTTCTTAAAGTTGGGATTAAGTATTATTAAATTAAAATTTATCACTATGCTAGATTTCCTTTGTTAATTTTGATATTTGATTTTAAATAAAAAATTAAAGTTTCAGCATATGCATGGCTCTTCCTTCAAAACAGACAGAAGTAGGCAATCTAATTAATGAGCTTTTATGGATACTTCCCCTGTTATAGGCCTATCTAAAATCATCAATAAATATCACCATCACTGATTCCTCTTTATTCTTAGATATAACTAAAATCCACTCTAAATTAATTAGTTGCTGCACAAATTGTGGGTATACATTTTCAATGCCTATTCCATATCAGACCTGAGTCCTATCATGTTCAAAAATGAATGCATGCATTGGCAACTAGACCACATCAGTAATTCTAAGATAATGACAGTAATGATTAGGAATTCAAATATTAAAACTAATTCAAAGTCCAATTAAATGTCACTTAATAAAATTACTCAAAATGTACCAAAAGGCCTTTCTAATAAATTAAATCACAACCAATTTCCTAAATAACATCCGAGATAAGATCCACATCAAGAAAAAGAAAAGGCAAACCACACAATAGCCAACAGAAGGCTAGAGGGTTTACCTCTTTAACAATGAACCTCAACATGTTCGAAAACTTTCCAACTGCAGGTACTCCCTCTGGCTTCTCAAATGCCACAAAAGTTTGTCCAGGTGAATCATAAGGCAGAGATCTCAAGGGCTTAGAAGCAACCTCTGAGAACTCCTCTGCTTCTAATGCATCCATAATAACAGTAACCTGCAAGCAGATGAAAATTATAAATATGGCCAAAAAAATTATACAGGTATCTAACATCGAGAAGCACCAAATTGTAGGGTTTCAGGGGAAAAAATTAAGCAGAAAAGGGAAATACAAGAAGATTAACCTGCGATTGAGCATTCGATTGAGAAGGGTAGACAGAAATTGAGCATCCGATTGATAATCACGGTGTTTTGTTAATTGGAGAGAGGCACAGAGCATTAAAGCTTGCCCGCTGGGCATTTGAAGGAAGAGGGACAGAGAGATGAAGAGGCCGAGATAACATCGGGAGCGGCAGCGTTGGAGATCGTGGCCGTCGTTCGTCTGATCTGAGGGATAGGGGCATGACGGAGCGGCGGTGTCAGAGATCGTGGCCGTCGTTCGTCTGATCTGAGGGGTAGTGGGCACGCCGGAAATTCGAGGAGCAGAAAGCGGGTTGGGGAGAGGAGTCGGCGCAAGGGTATGGATGAAGAAGAAATGAAGAAAAAAAGATGATTAAAATCCGGAATTAGGCCTAATTTTAGCAACCGAAATTAATTTGGTTGCTATGGTTGCCATATTACCAACCGATAAAAATTCGGTTGGTGTGTTTAAGACATTTAGCAACGGTTTCATATATCCGTTGCAAAAAAATGCTAGCTATTAACAATAGCAACCGAATTTATATTTGGTTATATTTTTGAAACATTTAGCAACGGTTTATCAATTCCGTTGCAAAATAGTGTTAATTAAAAAATAGCAACTGAAATTTAATTTCGTTGCTAAATGTATTAAAATTAGCAACCGAATTGCAATTCGGTTGCTATTTTAGTCATTTAGCAACGGTTATTGAAATCCGTTGCAAATTATTGTTAACAATAAAAAAATAGCAACCGAATATATATTCGATTGCTATTTCTTTCAATATTAGCAACCGAATAACAATTCAGTTGCTACTTTAGTCATTTAGCAATGGTTATTGAAATCCGTTGCAAAATATTATTAACAATAAAAAAATAGCAACCGAATTAATATTCGGTTGCTATTTCTTTCAATATTAACAACCGAATAAAATTCGATTGCTATTTTAGTCATTTAGCAACGGTTATTGAAATCCGTTGCAAAATATTGTTAACAATAAAAAAATAGCAACTGACTTGATATTCAGTTGCTATTTCTTTCAATATTAGCAACCGAATAATAATTCAGTTGCTATTTTAGTCATTTAGCAACGGTTATTGAAATCCGTTGCAAAATATTGTTAACAATAAAAAAATAGCAACCGAATTAATATTCGGTTGCTATTTCTTTCAATATTAGCAACCGAAAACTATTTGGTTACTATTTTAGTTATTTAGCAATGGTAATTGAAATCCGTTGCAAATTATTGTTAACAATAAAAAAAATAGCAACCGAATCTATATTCGGTTGCTATTTCTTTCAATATTAGCAACCGAATATTATTCGGTTGCTATTACTGAACCTTTAGCAACGGTTTACTAAATCCGTTGCTATTTATTTCAATATTAGCAACGGTTTTCCAATTCTGTTGCTAATCGCCATTGCTAATTTAGCACGCCAATCCTTCCCTCCTCTTTCAGTGACCGAAAGTAACAAAAAAATTTTCCTTTGTTATATATATAAAATTTAACCGAAACTAACAACGAAATAAATTTTCCGTTGCTAAATAGTAACGAAAAAATTTCCGTTGCTATTTTTCCATTGCTATTTCTTAATTTTCTTGTAGTGTAAGCCATTTACAATTTTGGGGTTGTGCTACTTACGTCTATGATACCTCTAGCAAATTTGGTAAATTGGGACATAGAGGTAAAAAGAGTATCTTTATGAGATATTCTAAAGTATCAAAAGAATACGTTTTCGTGGATGAGCAAGAGATTGGTACTGTGACAAAATTTGAATCATGAGACATTATATTTTTAGAGAATGAATTTCCAAATTTAAGCAAAGTGAATCAAGATTTCCTTTCTATGAAACTCAGGAAAAGAAACCATCAGGATCACTTCATCCGAATGGGAGAGAGTTGAAGGAAGAAGGTCAAGACCTACCTCCACCAAATGATCCAGATGTTTGAGGCCCTATTTTTACTGGGAGTATGGAAATTGATCCTAGTAGGAGCATTATGAATTACAATGAATATATAAGATATGTTTATCAAGATTCAAACCTATAAAAATCTAAAACGGTAAGTGTTCCATGGTGATGATTTGAAATCAAAGGCTCAAACGAAGCCTTTTTGTTTACTCCATAAGATGAAGAATAGCCTAAAAATATTCAAGAGGATTTCATGCCCAATTAAGGAAAAATGGATTAAAGCAATGGAAGAAAAAATGGCATTCATGACATTAAACCATATATGGGAAGTGGTTGATCTAGCAGAAGGATGCAAATCAATTGAGAATAAATGGATTATCAAAGTGAAGCAAAAGGCTGATGAAAATATTAAAAGATACAAGGCTCGACTAGTCGCTAAAGGTTCACACAACAGAAAGGGATTGATTATAAGGAGACTTTCTCACTTGTTGTAAGATTTACATCCATAAGGTTGATTCTAGCCTTTATGCGAGTTTGGACCTAGAGGTACATCAAATGGATGTGAAGACTGTTTTTTTAAATGGAGAATTGGATGGCGAAATCTATCTGGAACAACCTATAGTTTCATCAAAAAAGGCATCGAACATAAGGTTTGTTGATTGATAAGATCAATATATGGTCTTAAACAGTTTTCAAGACAATAATTTTTAAGATTTCAAATACGATCATGTCAAATGGGTTCAATATGATTGATGGAGACCATTGTGTTGATAGTAAAAACTCTAATAGTAAATTTGTCATTTTGGCATTGTATGTAAATAACATACTCATAACTGGAAATGACAAAGGGTACATAAATGAAATCAAAGATTGGTTATCGTCCAACTTTGAGATGAAAGATATGGTTCAAGCAGATTATATCCTTAGAGTTAAGAATTCAAGAGATCATTCGAGAAGGTTTTTGTCTCTTTCTCAAGAGACATATATCAACAAAGTCCTTAAATTATTTAATAAGCAAAACTGCAAATCTATAGATAAACCCATTGCCAAGAATTAATTTCTTAGCAAAAATATGTGGTCCAAGATGTCAGAAGAAATGAAATGTATGAGGAACCTTTCATATGCCAGTGCCATGGGTAGTGTTATGTATGTAATGTTGTGTACAAGACTCGATATATGTTATACAGTGGGCATGGTAAGTAGATATCAATCTAATCCAAGCGAACCACATTAGAAAGTGGTCAAAAGGATACTTAGATACCTCAAAGGTACAACAAACTATTCTCTCTGTTCTTAAGGCAAGGATCTACAGTTGAGAGGATACACTGATGCTGATTGGGTAGGAGATATGGATGAGAGGAAATCCACTTCAGGTTTTATGTTCTTGTTTGGGAAGGGTGGCATCTTATGGAGTAGCAAAAAATAAACCTGTGTAGTCCTATCAACAACGGAAGCTGAATTTTTTGCTTCCTCGGCTACAGCACAAGAGGCAGTTTAGCTAAAACGGCTACAGCCCTAGAGAAACTAGTGACAGTCAGTCATCGATAGCTTATATGAAAGAGCCAAAATTTTATAGTAAGACTAAGCATATCGACATTAAGTATCAATACCCCAAAGATATTATTTCATGAGGAGAGGTAAACTTACAGTACATTTTCATGCATGATATGATTGCAGATCCATTGACTAAACATATAATGAGAGATGTGTTTGAGAGACACATTAGATCTCAAGGCTTGTGTAGGATTTGATTAGTACTGTTTTATTTTATGTAATCCCTTAACATTATTGATGGCACGCTATCCTCCTATCCCACATCGGTTGGCGAAGAGCTGAAAGTGGACCTTAAATAAGGCCATGGACACCTTCCCCTGTACGACGCATTTTAAAGCTATGAGGGCCCCGGCCCAAAGCGAACAGTATCTACAGTGCTCGGTGTATCATTTGGTGCTTTCATTCAGAGACGAGAGCAGCACCCAAAGCGGCCAATTCTGAAGACCTCTCCTCGGGAGGAGGAATAGTGATATCACGCTATCCTCCTATCCCACATCGGCTGGCGAAGAGCTAAAAGTGGACCTTAAATAAGGCCATGGACACTTTCCCTTGTATGGCACGTTTTAAAGCCGTGAGGACCCCGACCCAAAGCGGACAATATCTACAGTGCCCAGTGTATCATTTGGTGCTTTTGTTGAGAAACGAGGGCAGCGCCCGATCGGTAGCGCCCAAAGCGGCCAGTCCCAAAGACCTCTCCTCGGGAGGAAGAATAGTGATAGCATGCTATCCTCCTATCCCACATCGGCTGGCAAAGAGCTGAAAGTGGACCTTAAATAAGGCCATTAACACCTTCCCCTGTACGACCCATTTTAAAGCCGTGAGGGTCGCGGCCTAAAGCGGACAATATCTACAGTGCTCGATGTATCATTTGGTGCTTTCATTGAGAGACGAGGGCAGCGCCCAAAGCGGCCAGTCCCGAAGACCTCTCCTCGGGAGGGAGAATAGTGATAGCACGTTATCCTCTATCCCACATCGGCTGGCGAAGAGCTGAAAGTGGACCTTAAATAAGGCCATGGACACCTTCTCCTGTACGACGCGTTTTAAAGTCGTGAGTGCCCCGGCCCAAAGCGAACAATATCTACAGTGCCCGGTATATCAATTATTAATTATGAATAATAATCAAGGTTGTTGTTAGCAATACATGAGTGTGAATGTTTAATGGATGAATATTTACTATCATTTATTATGAGATTGAGCATCTCAGACAAAGAAGTAAGCCACGTACAAAGGTGTTTACCTTAGTTTTGTCAATGAGTTGATAGAGATAAAGATGAGACGAATTTTGAACATATGATAATGCTCGAGAGCCTGTTCAAAACAAAAGTGTTGTCTAGCAGAAATTACAAGATTAGCCTTATTAAGGTATGAGATAAAGGCATACATAAGGCTGTATACTATGGATAAGATCTAAATAAGGATTGAATGTAATCTTATTTTAATTTAAACATAACTACCATGTTCTGCTTAAAAGCTAAAAGTAGTCCTTAAATAAGCAGACTAAATTTGGATGTTTCGATGCATTGCAACCCTTCGCTTCTATATGGTGTTATATATTTTTTTATAAAATTGTGAGACATGTGCTCCTTTAAGGGAAGGAAAGAACACTATAATACATGTTTTATACCATGTGTACTTAAGTGACCAAGGGATAGGAATTTAATATTCTTAATCTTAACATTCCATTGTAATGACCCAAAATACACCCTAACAGTATTAAGGCATGTTTAGGGTGAATAGGGAATCGAATGTGCATGATTATTAGTGGGTTAAAATATTAATAAGAGTGAATTGAAGATCAAGAGGGACTTAATAGGAGTGAATTGAAGATCAAGAGGGACTTAATTGAAAGAGCAGAGAAGGACTTGATTGCATAAAATAAATAAGTTAAGTGATTAAAGTGTAATTGAGCATGATTAATTAAGGGAATGATTAATTAAGGTTAAGTGGGATTAGTTTAACCTAATCTAATGATAGTGCTATCCATGTGTTGAGTGTTTCTTTGCTAACTCAGCCCTCTCCATGCAATATAAGGGATTGGAGAGGCAGAATTTGTCTCATTCCTTGCTCTCTTTATCCGGCTACTCTTCGTCCATTTTATTCTTCTTCTTCTTCTTCTTCTTCTTCTTCTTCTTCTCTTACATTTTTAATTAGTCTATCAAAATCTTATGATTGGTTGACTGATTTCTAAGTTAAGTTGTGTTTTTGGCAAGTCAAATGGAAGAAACTAGAAAAGATAAGGGAAATGAGAAGCTTGGAGAGCTTAGTGCAAAGTGAGCCCTTTTGGCGCAAAGGAATTGAAGTTTGGGAAACTAAGTGTTGTGTGTTAAATTGATTGCTATATATCTGAAATGTGAAAATATGTTGTGTGCTAAATTGAATTGAAGATATGAGTTTGTTATGCTAAATTGACTGTTAAGAAGTTAATTGAATTATAAGCATGAAACCGTATTTTCTGAAGACTTAAGTAATTGTTGTGTAATCTTAGAATTAATGAAAGTCTATTATGAAATTGAATGTGCCGAAGTGTCCATGCATGTGTATCGATAGTTTACATTGAGTTTGGAGAATTGGCTATGCCAATTTAGTTGATTTCAAGTTTGATGAGCTTGATAGTGTAAAATTGGTTTTGAGGTCATTTTGACCTATTTGAGTTGTTTATGTTATAAGATGAGTTTTATAACTCTAATTTGCGTGTGATCAATTAGATTGGAATCCTAATGTCTGTGTCTAAAATTTCTATAGAAATGGTCCCTTTTGTTTTGAGGACTCTAAGGTCTTAAAAAATTGTCCATATGTGTGGTTGAAGTTCTGTAGGAGGATTTTTGGGAGCAGTTGTGTTCCCTTGACCATAACTCTTTGGTTTTAAGTCCAAATGTATTGAGGTTTGTTCTTTTGGGAAGTTAATACATAAGTGATCATTTGGTTAGAAGGTTGTTTTGGCTGAAAATGATGTCTTAGTTGGTTTTAGAAGCCA